>JACEII010000058.1:1280706-1362588 GCA_014332785.1 Antheraea mylitta | reverse complement strand
ATTTCATTGCTATTAGAAATTATAAAATTGGATTTTTAAAAATTAAATAACGAGTCGACCATACTTACTGGTTACAAATTGCGCGAGGAGCCACCGTACATCAAATATGTACATGAAAATCGTGTTTAGGTTTAGTTAACGTTGTATGTAAAGTTTATATCTCGTAATCACAGTTAGATATTTCGATTGCATCGGTTTATAGGTAGAATAAGTAGAGATGAAAACCATGTAACTTGCCCCGCTGAAGCTTTTTTTAATGAATGGGTCGGCTCCTCCGGGGTAGTACCACCCCCCTCACAGATAACCGACGTGAAATAACAGTGCTTGCATTGTTGTGTTTCGTTTGGTCAGTGAGAGAGCCGGAGGCCTACGTCCTTTCCTATTTCCTTCTTTCCCTTTCCTTCCCCTCCCCCTTCTCCCATATACAGGCTGGCAACGCACTTGCGACGTCCCTGATGTCGCTAGTGTCTATGGACGGTGGTGATCACTTAACATCACGTGACACACCAGTTCGTTTGCCTCCGTTGATATAAAAAAAAATATATGAAGATGGACGGTTATAGAAGTAAAGAAAGACCGAATAATGTATTAATAGACTGTGTGAAAAATGATATGTGTATGAAAGGTGTGAATACTAAGATGACATTTGACAGGGGAGACATGTTGTGTCGACACTTTCTCAGGTGGGATAAGGATAGGAAGATTTTTTTTTATATCATATGAGGCAAAAGAACAGGTGGCTCACCTGAGGTTAAGTGATCATCTCCGTCCATAGACACTAGCAACACCAGAGGAGAGAAGCATGTGCGTTGCCAGCCTGTGTATCGGGGTTGGGGAGGGGGAAGAAAATAGATGTGGGCCTCCGGCGCTCTCACTGACCGAACGAAACACAACAATGCAAGCACTGTTACTTCATGTCGGTTATTTTTGTGAGAGGGTTGGTAGTACACCGGACGAGCCGAACCATTCATGCTAAGATCAGGAATAGCTTTAACGTGGATCTATCACCTACAAAAACAGGAAAATACTGTTGCACATTTTCTTCCTGATTCCAATTATCTATACTAATAATAATATTAATAATATAAAGAGGTAAAGTTTGTGAGTTTGTGACGTTGTGATGTTGTAGGGGGTAATCTCAGGAACTATTGATCTGATTAGAAAAATTCATTCAATGTTGTATAGCTCATTTATCGAGGATGGTTATAGGTTATATATCATCACGCTAAGACCAATAGGAAAGGAGCATCAATGAGGAATGTTTCAAAATAGGAGGTTCTTTCCTCTTGAGAGCTTCCGCTGCCTGTTAGCGTTTGCCCAAAGTATCTATTTCACGCGAACGAAGTCGCGGGCAGAGGCTAGTTAATATATAAAACTGAATATTCGAATAAAGCTCCCCTCTTTCTTTGAGCAACCAATAAACATTATCGAGATATAATGAAATTGATGTGATACATTTTATTAACATGCGATAACACAACAACAACCCTATCGCATTTCGAGTCACGTGCCGATGTTTGTCAAGGGATCGTGATTTAAATCTACATTTAATAATGTCGCTAAAGCTCACGGAGAGAGCCTTAGACCCGAGGCGGCATTTACACTCTGTCCCTCTCTCTCTTTCTTTTCAGCTTTGTGTTTTTGTAGGTTATAATTTAGCAATGTTTTCCTTTCACGTCTCCGATGTCTCGGGGTTGTTGGTCCGTGTTTATTGGAGGAGCGGTTTGCATGATAAGTTTATTATTTTATTGTTGTTATACATTGAACAATGCTTAGGTTAGATGGTTAAGATGATCCCTTCCAAGCGATTTTTGCCTGACATGTCCTTCAGGCCATTTGATATTTTGGCAAAAAAAAAATTCGAACTATTTACGGTGATGTGTGAAACGGACTCCTCTTTATGCATCTACTAAAATCACCATAAACCAGATCAAGTTTCTTCTCGATGATTGGGTTATTTGTTTGAAACCAGATTAGGCCCCCCTCGGCAGCGGCTCAAGCCTAGGTGTTCCCACAACGTCGAGCTCTTGAGTACGCTCGAGCGATACAGTGACACAAAATCTTACAACGCTGCAACAATATTACACATCACTTCCACACACGTGCAAGCACACATGCTTACACATGAAACATTTCCTCTTATCGAACTGAAATAGTTTAGAAAAATTATCCGACACAAAATAAATATTGGAGTTATTGAGGCATATATGCTTGGTACACATATACGTTTCAATAACTCATATAAGTATGAACATCTAGCTTAGCTTAGGTAAGCTCAGATAGGTCGCGAAATGCATGTATCAGGCAACAGCCCAAACCGAGGTGTGCCGTGTACTCTTGAGCTAGTTGCCCAAATAAAATCGGCTGACTGCCGTAAGCGCTCACCTTACTAGCCTGGTGAAATTCTTAAGACCTTGCAAGGTTAATAGCGTAGTTAGATCGAAAAGAAATTGTCTAAACCGGTGGTAGTTTTGACTTTCGTAAGCGCCCTCTTTGAGCCTAAATTGAATAAAGCATTTTTTATTTTGATTTAAATGTTGGTGCTGTCTGCTGCACTGGAGAATTAGTTTCACTGTAAGTTTAACCTGTTACCATCTTATATAAAATCAAGTGAAATTGAGGTTTGGAAGCAAAAAACAATACAAATAATATTGATGTAATTTTTTTTTTTTTTATTGTAGCACGGCAAAGTGCCACTATGCCTGATGGTAAGCACAGTACAATCCAAAAATAATAGCGACCACCGATTGACACACTGTCTGTCCATCGCCGTTCGCCACTATCATACCGGCCTGTAATCTCTACTCAATGGATAATTAATTATTGAATAATTATTGTATTGCTGATTATCAGTTATTCGTCACTAGGGTGCGTTTAATAATGACGTCAGAGGATCAGGGGAGGTGGGTCAAACAGAATCTCGCTAAATCTCGCCTAGAGATTTCTTCAAATGTCACATAATTTTTTTCGGGCAAAAATAGTGTAAACATGTCAGAAAATAGAAGATAAATCATGTTTATATGTTTATTTTATGTTTTAAATCCATTGTTCCGCTCTGATAATAATTTTAAAAAAAACCTAGACAAATAATATTTTTAAATCTTCCTCGTGAATCGCTCTTCCTACTCGTGAAAACTGTATGAAATCCGTTTAGTAGTTTTTGAGTTCATCGGGAACAGATTGACAGGGTGTAAGGGGTGTCGAGTAACATCTTAAGACTTGAGACACCCAAGCCAACCTCACCTGCACGTGGTGCACCCTGCTGAATAACGAACGAGGCAATGGCGACAGCGGGGTGGTAGGGTTTTACAGCCCGACTGGGTCGCAACCACCATGCATATGGTAAAAAAGCCCGTGATAGTGAATCGCTTCTGCGCGTCGCGTTTCGGGATCAGCCTGTGCATATCCAGTACCGGGTGACTTTCGTCATTATGGCCGGCATGACAGCGGCGACCGGCGATGGGTAATCTGTCTCTCGGTGGTTGCCGATGTTTTTGGATTGTACTATGCTTACCATCAGGCATAGTGCGGTCACTTTGTCGTGCTTCAATAAAAAACAGAATGACGCAGCGGGGAATTTCGTTTTATAATACGTAATGATGTTGTGTATTCTTTACACTGTTAACATATGGTAACACTTTCTCCGTACTGTATTTATCTAATTCCATTAAAAAATAATCAGAATACTAGGTTTCACTTCTATCATATGTGAACTGACAGTCGATGTTTTTTTTATCTTAATTTTCTTGGAGATTAGTATATATATATGTATATATACGGATATATCGTGTGTGTTCAGAGAGACCTTTATATGTATTCTGTTAGAATGTTTACCGAAGTCCGGGGTAGCGAGATAGCGCGCGTTTCCAATAACCGTAACGCGCCAATTTATCTTTGAACATGGCGACGCACACTGGGCTGAGAATCGACTTTCATAGACTTAGGGACTTTTATTTTTAAGTATCGTTTTTTTTACTTGGAATAGCTTCAGTGTACTATAATGATACCCGAATATACATTTGAGTTATTTTAACTTAAAATCTGTCAACTTATAATTTATTTACAAAAAATTTGTATGGAGTTGACATGAAAAATCAGGATATCTCTGGAACCGTAAAGAGAACCATAATATCCTTTCATACCATTATAGTACTCGTTATTTATGATGTTTCGGCATATTTCATACCACAGTAACAACTGCGATTTTTTTTTAAAAAAAGGTCAATTATATTTTTTACTCATTTGCGACTTGGTATGGTTTTAATACCTAAAGGTTTTTTTTTCGAACCGATTACGCTATTGGACTAGCAAGGCCTTAACAGCATCACAGGACTAAAAATATGTAAAAGAAGGTAGAGTTTGATTTAAACTTACTTGCTTCTCTCATAGGATATAGTCAAAACAATAGGGTTGCTTTAAATAGTTTGTCAATTATTTTGTGAGTTTGACTAAAATCTAGAAATGTATCAATAATAAAGAGTTTTTATATACATATTACAAAGTCATACTACCTAATCATTATTTACTAAATTACTTACTCAAAAATGTGGTTTTAATGGGTTACTTTTAGTGTGAATGAATATTATATAATTTCCCATACAATGTATGAATTTTACAAAAAATAAAACTGCTTCAGTGATAAAGAGGCAAGTCTCTATTTTATGAAGAACTACTATAAAATATAATGAACTAGTAAATTAAAACACATCAATTGAAGCATATCCTAACCTATACCTAATAATTGGCTTAGTCGCTTTCTTCAGATTCTAATTCGGAATCCGATTCTAAGTTAGATACATCTAAAAACTCGAAATTATTTAAATTAGTTTCCTGAAGCTGTACTAAATTAAGTTTCGGCGAAAAATGTATATCTTTTTTTAACATCCAGTGTAGGCCTCTTTCCGCTGATAATAGGATCAGAAAAAAGAACAAGCATATTGAGAATATCTTCGTTACATGCTGGTCTGCTTATTTTCCGGGAATGATGTTCCCGAAATCTTCGAAAGTCTTTATTGCGGGCCTCTGAAGCTTCCTCAGAGAGGGTGCCAATTGGCAAAATAGCATTGCTGGCGATAATGTCCGCTCCATGTATCAACAGTTTATCCACGATTGTTGACATATGATACCAATCGTATAATTCTACATATCTTTGTGTTGTTTTAAAAGCATAATCTTTAAATTTAACGACATCAATTACCTCTCCAGACGTTATTGCCTGCAGAATCACAGTAAATCTATGGACTAGCTCTTCATCTAACCCGGTGACAGCAGCAGTTTTATTAGGACATTAAAAAAATATATATATATATAATATAAAAATAATTCTGACTCTGAAGAACAACATATAAGTCCAAGTTACTATATAAATTATCCATAATTTACGGTCACAAACACAGCAAATAATAGTAGCTGTAAAATTTAGAATTAACAGAAGAATAAAAGCATTTCTTTCTATTGTTTTAATTATTCCAAATGGAAAATATTTAATTTGAAAAATGGTTCTATATTCCATGACATTTTCAAAATTGTATATTTTATGCATAATTCAAAAAGTTTCTCACTTAATTAAAGAAGAAACTATATTTTTACTAATACGTAATATTAAGGTAGTCTAAATAACGTTGCCACGTTTTTAAATTTTTATATCACGCTTCATTTTGTCAAAATTACTAATAAATTATATATTTTAATACAAATTAAGTAAATACAATATCAAACTCTACTTTCTTTAGGTATTAGAACTATAGAATAAATAAGAAACATATTTGACCTTTTTTTTAAAAAAAAATCGCAATTGTTACTGTGATAAGAAATATGCCAAAAGATCATAAATAACGAGTACTATAATAGTATAAAAGGATATTATGGTTCTCTTTGCGGTTCCAGAGATATCGTGATTTTTCATGTCAACTCCATACAAATTTTTCGTAAATAAAATATATCTTACCAGATCCTGAGTCAACTGAACTCAAGTAATTATATGATCATAATATTAGTATACTGAAGCTATTTGAAGCAAAAAAAAGGACACTTAAAAATAAAAGTCCCTAAGTCTATGAAAGTCAATTTCCAGCCCAGTGTGCGACGGCTGTGTGCATTTTTCCGTGACCTTATTATACCTGAATATATTGAAATGTTGTTTCCTATATATTTTCTTTAGAATTTTACGTGGTATTTTTAGATTGTGCTGCTCTGTCCCTTGGAGCTGGCTTAGAATACACACAATATACACATATAATAAATCGTATCGGCCCTTGAGTCGTTACAACTAATTTCTCGTTCGAATCAATGTTGTGTTGAATTTAATTAGGGTCGTTGTCCATTTTAGAGTCGATCGTAGTTTAAATACGTTGAACATAGAACTCTGCTCGCGTGTCCCCTAGCGCGTTTATCTGATTTAATCCATGTAATCACTACAAATTAAAACAAAGGACCATCGAGAGATAAAATAATGGAGAAGGCATATAGTCAGCTGTGTCCATGACAATCCAGTCTCAGAACTGGCGTAGATTTTACACAATTAAATTTACTTGCTTAGTAAATATATAGGATATTATAATAGGTGAACTATAATCGTTCGAATACTGACGGGACCACCTTAGAACTGGTTAACAATATAACGTATTTATTCCGCGTAACCGCCCAGTGACCTTGAGGGTCACGGGTTAAATAATTCAAGCCGCGTTGCTGTAGGTCGTCTCCGGGGCTTCGTTTAAACGTCTGTTTACACATGTAGAATTATTTTATTTGACAAGTCACAAATACGTTAATATTTAAACTAGTGGTGTATGGACACTTCTAGAAATCTCTTTGTTACTCTTGTTATTCGAAGGATTCGCATACGAACTGTTACATACGTCTATACTTACATAGTCCTCTGTCGCGTCTCTCTGTCTGTTTGCGATAAACTAAAAAACTACTGAACTGATTTTCATGTGGTTTTCAGCGGTAGAGAAAGTGACTCATGAGGAAAGTTTTAGTATATAATTTGTCAAGGTTTCTTTTATTATCCGGACGGGATAAAAATAAGCAAAGTCAATGTCAAGTACTTAGGTACTACTTGAATAGCCCCCTTAGACTCTTAGCCTATTACTTAAGATTATAATTATTGCCATTTTTGCTCAGCACAAGTGAAAAATGCATATTATGGTCATGCGACACCGGTGCATGCAGCTAGTTAGATTTATGTAGTTCCTATCAAACAAGAAAACCATTTTTACCTGAACGACCAGTCAGGGACATGAGTTAGTAAAACATTTAGATGGTAAGATACTGAGCGTTGTAGACATTATTAGAGTCCATAATCTAGATCAGTTTTACGGTGAGGTATGGTGGTATATAGTTTGAGGTGTGTTTCGACAAACATTCAACAAGTCGTTCGGACGACGATATCGCGTGTCTCGCCACCATTATACCTTTTATTGACGTTTTGGGTAATTGGATTTTTTGAAGCGATCATATCTGGATGATGCGTGTTCGGACATCGAGATAAATCCAAGGAGGCAGAATTTACAGTGTAAGAAAATAGCGTGATGAAACTACGTGTATATAAACGTTTGTGGGGAATAGCCAATAAGTTGTGGGCTGGAGTGGTAATTATACCCATAACTTTCTCCAGGATAAGGTTAATAACCGCTGCAGGTTGTCTCGTTCAGGCAGATGATGATACTTTATCGATGGCTGAAAACGAATTTATAGTGTGATCTTTGTTGTTGTAAATTATACTTAACGAACTATCTGAGTAAACATCCATGGAACCGTCCTATTTCTAACTTATTTGAGAGTTAACTTTAATTAACTATATAAATGGAACGGATGTAAAAATTACATGCTTCTTGACACACCCGTGTACGCTGTCTTGTTCAGTAAGTCTTCTTGAAGTAAACTTATCGCTTTGCCAACTGTTACTCGTAAGTATATAAGAACATCAAGCAAATACCATTAAAATTATTGGATTGTTGGAGCTACCTTGTAAACATGGCAAATTATATTTCTCTGTAATATTCCTCGTACCTGTATTTCTTGCGAATTTCCTCACAGAATGCGGCTTTAGTGCTAAATGTGTGTCTTTGAAAATTCACGCTGAGGAAACTATGAAATCTTTATGAACGCGCTCAAAGCGGCTACAAGCTTAAAGACAATATCAAAAGCAAGGCTTTTAAGTATGAACACGTGACCGCTGAGTGTTTTTCTCGCGCGCGGGGTGTGGTCTCACTGCAAGCGTTTCGTTTATTTATTTATTAAACTTTACAGCACATTTATCACATATATTTTGATATTTTCGAAAATGTTGTGACAATTAAAAAGTAATCATTTCAAAATTTTATACAATGCGTGTATTCAATTAATAGTGTTGTATATATATTAGTTAGTGCATTCTAAGTTTGACTGTGATTTTAAGTGTTCTTGTGGATCTGTCATTGTATGTGATATGTTCTTGTTCATTTATTATTCTATCAATATTATTTTGTTTTGTAATTCAGTTTCTAGGTACAAATGTTCCCGTTATGCTGAAATAAGTAAATGTGATGGATCGTCGTATTATACACATTAAGACATCTCTGAAAACAGAGCTCTTTGCGTAGTTATGTTTTTTAGTTTTAATTGCGTAGTTGTACAAAAAAACTGTGGTTTTTGAGTCGTTTTCGTGGGTATTATAACGCGATTTAAATTTTTATTAAAACTTATTAGTTTATTTGAAAATATCCCAACTTGTTTGTATGTGATTTTAAGATTAACATAGGAACGAACTCGAAGACGGGTCTGGGATAATAAAACATTACCGCGTTTCTACAGAAGACAAGCTGTAATAAGAAAAAATACTCCCGAGAAAAACAAAAATAATCTCATATGATTTAATTTTTTACAAAAACATTACATTATTCATACGTTAATATACATAGATCGTAGACGGACACACATATTACATACTGAAAATATTTCCTTCCTTTTGCGCAGTAGTGTAAATTAAGTTTTAATTGTCACACCTGTCATTTTATGTTTTAGTTAATAGTTCCAGCTGTCAGTGAGACCCCGCCTTAACCGTTTAGTGTACAGGCTGAAAATGAGGCCAGGCCTGAGCTAAGATTACGCTTCTAAGAAAGCCTAGCCCAGGGACATAAATGCAAATGATGTTCCGAACGAAGATTGCTTGGTGGATGTGAGAGTTCACGGTCATGTCTCAATGCAAAATCCGTCTCTTTCGTAGCCCAGCACTCAGATGCATGCATGACAATGTAAAATTATAAGTTTTATTTAAAATATTTTTTCTTCATTTGTATAGACTTTTTTTTTGTACTCAAGCATGAAATGTACAATTTAAAATGTCGTAAAATAAAATTAAATATTAAAAACACGTTCCGCCATTTCGAGATATGGGCCTTAGAAAATCAGTCGAGGGGTTAATACCGCCCGAGAAATATATTTTCTGTCAACTTAAAGTACATAGTACCTGGGCGACCGAGCCTAGCTCGGTTCTTTAAAAAACATTTTTAAATTAAAATAAACTAATAGGTTTGCCTCACAAAATTAGCATTTTTTTTACCAAATAAAAAAATATTTAAAAATATCTCTATACCTGTCACTATTTTGACTTTAGCTATAATTTTTAATTGCCTAAAAACTCAGTTAAAAAAGTTTTCTATGAATGAAATCTAGCCAGATCGATTTATCGTCTCCGAAACCACCTACATACTAAGTTTCACGGAAATCGGTGTCGCCGTTTCCGAAATCCTGAATATATAACAATATAAAAATATACAAGAATTGCTCGTTTAAAGGTATTAGATAACATTATTTCACGTCATCACGATCGGACGTCGACTTTAAAAAAGTCACCGTATTAATAATATCATAATGAACCTTTCACCACAATAAAAACGCTGACTTTTATTTGTTTCCCCGACTTTATCAGACGCCATCTTTAATCCGCGCCATCTTTGCAAATCGCTTTAATAAAGGAATAAATTTCACGCTGAATAAACTCTTGAATGTTTTTTTTTTTATTATAAGAAATCAAACCTACCAAAAAGTACTTATTAATGGTGAAAATGCTAATGTACGTTTTTTTTGCCGATTAGGTTTTCACGCTAATAATATTAATAATTGATTATTTCTGTTTGTATACATTTTTCTTCTTTTTGTCGTTCGTTCATATTTTTATGTATGTATAGTCGTCTGTATGTATATGAGTTGGAATGTAACGGGCCCGGCGCACGTTGTCCCGTCCTGATAGTAAAAAGAAACTTTGATAAATATATCTAAACCTTTCTCATTAAGCACTTTATTTACTGATGAAAGACACATGAAAATCCGTTTAGTAGTTTTTGAGTTTCTCGTGAACAGGCGGACAGACAGACGTGGCAGAAGATTTTTTTTAATAATATGTAGTGGTAGTGTTGTATGTATTTTTATTTAATTTGTTTTTCCTCCGATTATATTTGCACTACCTACAAAACCTTTATGTTCTATAATATTGCTGCTGGTTAGCTGGAAGAATACGCATTACGGCATTCAGTTCGCCAGTGTAAAAACTTGAAACTGTAATAAAGTATTCATACATAGTACTCAATCGATTATTTAATTTTTCATAAAATTATCGAGGGGCACAGAAGGGGATATTAGGGTACAATACACCGAGAAAATAGTAAGATCTCTAAAAGATAAAATATATATTTTATTTTATAAACGTGAGTAAAGCCGTAGGTGAAAAGCCTAGTGTTTGTTATTTTAATAACATAAAAGCTATTAGAAACCGACACGGCCCTGGGTTAATCAGGTTAGTAACGTAATATTGATTGTAGATTGAAAACTAATAAGTTAAAAGCACTTTGTCATTAGTATTATAACAATTTAAAAATAAATTGATACATTTTTGATTATAAATTTGGAATAGCTAAAATTTTGAATCAACTAATTGTTTTTGAAGTTGAAGCCATCGATATCAAATGTGTCCTTATCTATCTATCTTCTTATACCTTTAAACGAGCAATTCTTGTATATTTTTATATTGTATATGTTCAGGATCTCGGAAACAGCGTCATCCATTTCCGTGAAACTTAGTATGTAGGTAGTTTCGGGGACGATAAATTGATCTATCTAGATTTTATTCATAGAACACTTTTTTAACTAAGGTTTTCAAGCAATGAAAAAATATAGCTATAATATAAAGGTACATTTCTATATAACAACTACTACTACATACTACAAATAGTAGTAACAAAACAAAAATAACTCAGATGGAAATCGATTGCTTCGAAAATCCGTGTAACCCCAGTTCGAATCCTAATGAAAACAAAAGAGATACCTTTTTTTTGGTAAAAAAAATTGCTAATTTAACCGAGCTAGGCTGCCCAGCTTTATATAGCTTAGTGTGATGATACATAGCATATAGCCTTCCTCGATAAATGAGCTATGTAACGCTGAAAGGATTCCTCAAATCAGGTTAAGAGTTCTTGAGTTTAGGATTTTAATGCAAACAAACTCTTCACCTTATAAATATTAGTATGGATTAATTAAACTACAATTATGTGAGCATAGTGATGTATAAATAGGCCACCGGCTAGTGGGGACGACAGTTTGTGAACTGTTCACTTATTAAACAACGACTTATGACTTCGAATTTCTTGGAAGTTGTGAGCGGAGGTAGCACCGCCCTCCCTGCCGCCCCTGTTAGGCGGCGCTGTCGAGCTATTTAATGAAGTCGTGCGATGTTAATCTCCATGTTAATTAAACTCGGTGTATGTTTTACGAGGTTTGCAAAACCGTACCGCATGTCACTGGTGATGACTACAAAATTATATACCTTATTTTATCATGATTTTCTACCCCTATTCTCTTTTTCATCTTGAAAGAAACAGGAAAATAAGATATAAGAACTAATATTATTGTTTAAAAATCAAAATTACTTTATTTAATTTAGGCTCTGAGACAGCTCTTTTGAATGGCCGAACTACCATCGGTTTGGAAAACAACCCTGCCATCGAGAAGAACCGGCATAAAACTTGATCTACTTTTATCGTTTTAATATAAATTTAAAATTGATTACACGTTACAATCGTTTTTAGTGGATGCACAGAGTTTATTCCAGACATCACTATCGATCAAATATTGATTGATTCTATACAGCCTTTGATACAATAAAACTCGCTTGACATGGTGCTCCATACTTACAGTCCGACAAATCGGTAATATGCTTTAAAATAACCCAACATCAAGAAATTTTCTTTATTTAAAATTATTATTTGTCGGTTGCGTGGAAGACACTACGCGGCCTCTTACTATAATAAACATTACATAGTTTAACGCGCCGTGGCATTATTAAATGTTAACGTCAATGGTATGACTGACTCATAAGTTTAGGGTTGCTCTACACGAGTTACGCGCGGAGTTTCTTCACGGATAACGTTTGAAACGATGTAATTTAAGTAAATAATGAAGGTTGCCGAAATGGACTTAACGGCATGGATCAACTAACGGCAACTGGAAGGATCGTAAAGGGTGGACGGTGATGATCAAAAACGAAAAGCTTATAACGTGTTTCTGGTTGTATGTTTATATCTCCCCTAGTCTTTTAATTCTCATTCGAGAACACTTAATGGAAATTAAGTTGAATTAGTAGGTGGTAGAGCCACGCTGAAGCTATTATTGGTTTCAGTATGAATGGGTCGGCTCGCCCGGGGTAACACCACCCTCTCACAGAAAACCGACGTGAAGTAACAGTGTTTGCATTGTTGCGTTTCGTTCGGTCAGTGAGAACGCCGGCAACACATCTCCCCTCCCCTCCCCTCTCCTTTCCTTTCCCCTCTCCCTTTCTCTCTATTACCCCAAATACAGGATGGCAACGCACTTGCGACTCCTCTGAGATTGCTAGTGTCTATGGACGGCGGTGATCGCTTAATAACAGGTGACCCGCATGTCCGTTTGCCTCCTATATGATATTAAAAAAAAAATGTCAATTTGAAATCGTATAGAGAGAATCGTATACATGAAGACTCCTTATACCATCAGTCCATGAGTTACCTCTAAACTGTACCTTACTCTTCCCCTGCACGTGTTCCTCGAGTGGTGGTAAGCAGTAATAAATTTTTGCCCGCTGCACTCTTCGACATAAATTGGAAAATCGCAACGACAAAGTAAATCAATCAATCGACGACAATGAAAGGTGGATACAATATTTAGCCGCATGATTAAAATAAAAAATCATTCAAAAATGAATAATGTATATCTGTCTCTGAAAACGAAGAACGAAAAGTCTCTCTTTAGGGTCATGGTAACAGAAGTCTTTAATGAAAACCGTGATTATGTGGTTTAGGACGCCAGTCTGCTAGATAAAGCGTTGTCCTGTGTAGAATGGTCGCGAATGATTGCGTATGCAAGACAAATGTTTGCGTAAAACGACGCATTCTTGTAGACGTTTACGCCAATCAGTGGATCGACGTATTGCGAAAATTCCATCATTTTCTTCGCACCTGTCTTACGTGACGCATCAACGGACGAACTTGTCGTCAAGTAGCTATATATCTGACATTAAAATAAATAATAACTGTCTCGGCATGAACGCGAGTGTCTTGCGCGGAGTGACACGATCGCGTGTCTACGACCTGTAAAAAATTTATATACATAGCTATTTACTGTTTATAGTTAGCTTTGGGATTTGTATTTTCGATATTGCTATGGTTCGGATAATTTTCTGGTCCTTGTTAGTACGTACAGTAGAAGAGGCTCATAAAAAACTGGTATTCCTAAAACAGAATGTGCGTTAGATTTGTGTCGTTACATTTTAAAAGGAGCAAAATTCAATTTTAGCTGTTCCTAATATTTTAAATTATTTTTCAAGATCTTCAGACCTTGTACATGTAAAATATGAAGATTATAAAAAAATACTGATAACCATATTGACGGCTAAATTTGAAGTTCACTCTCATTGTAATATATTTGTAATACTGGAATACAATACTGGAAATCTTAAAAAACATAAACATGTTATATGAACGATTGAAATCGGATTCACCTCATTTTGAAAATGTAATAAAACATTTGTTCCTTCTTTTTAGTGTGTCTAGCAGTATATCATTACAAATTGCTGTCAGTTTTCCGGCTTGTCTCTAATCGCAATTTGTAACCAAGACGTGATAATGGAATAAAAAATTCGTTTGTCGTCTTTTTTATACGATTGAAGATGAATGGTCGTGCGGGTCACCTGATGGTAAGTGATGACAGCCATCCATGGACACCTGCGACACGACGTGCACACAGATCCGTTGCCGGCCTTTGAGAAAGGACTACAAAGTATCGTGACTTTGAGTGGAAGAAACATAAATTGTTCTCTTTCACACCTATTGATTGTTGTGTATCGTTTGTTTAAGTAGCGATAAAACCGTTACACTATTATTATTTAAATTAACAGATAATGAACATCAGAATAATGTCTTCAATACATTATCCATGGCATAGTAATACAAGTATCAGATTATATCAAATCACATGTGGTCTCATTACTTTTAATACGTCTGACATAGAAGTGTCGATGGGTAAGTCGGGCGATGCGTTGAAAGACGAGGTTTTGAATTCTATTAGGTATTTAGTTATTTTGGCAACAGAAATTATCGTGTTGGAGCTGCGGATGTTTTCTACGAGCTGTCTCACTATTTTTTTTGTAAATCTTCGTATAAAAATGATTTGATTTCTTCAGAATCCTTATACAAATACGAACAGCTTTTTTTTATATAGTAGCTCGGCTAAGTGACTGCACAATGCCTGATGGTAAGTACAGTGCAATCCAAAAACAACGGCGACTGCCGAGAGATACGTCATCCTTCGTCGGTCGGCGCTGTAATGCCGGCCTGCGTAAATGCCTCTTCAAGTTACTCTTGAAGGACCCCATATTATAGGAAGAAGGGAACACACTAGCCGGGAGATTGTTCCACAGCTTCACGGTACGGCAAAGATAGGATGTTGCGAACTTTTTAGTTCGTGCCCAGATAGGGTTTACTGTAAAACTATGGCTCCGTAGACCAGCGCGCGTGGTTCGGTTGTGAAAAGGAGAGGAAGGGATTAAATTGAACAACTCTGCAGAACATTCGCCATGATACAGACGGTAGAACACGCTCAGTGAGGCAATATCTCTGCGCAGTTGAAGCGGCTCTATAAACTCTGTAATATCTGCATCATAAACAATGCGGACAGCTCATCTCTGCAGCCTGTCCAGGGCATCCAGTAGGTATTTGGCGGAACCGTTCCAGAGGTGCGAACAGTATTAAATTAGTAGTATAAAACAGCTATTTGTGATCAAAAATTAAATTTACTTTTAACGTTGAAGTAATTTTTTTCTTACTATGTAAATGACTAAAAACTTGGAGAGATATTAACAAAAAAGACCTCTTTTTTATGTCACAGCAGGCAAACGAACAGATGGGTCACCTGATGTTAAGTAATCACCACCGTCCATAGACACTTGCATCACCAGGGGAGTCGCAAGTGCGTTGCCAGCCTTTGTTTGGGAGGAAGGGGGGGGGGAGGAAGGGAAGTAGGCAGGGGAAGGTAGGTGGGTCTCCGGCTCTCTCACTGACCGAACGAAACGCAACAATGCAAGAACTGTTACTTCACGTCGGTTTTCTGTGAGAGGGTGGTGCTTACCCGGACGATCCGACCCATTAGTGCTGAAAACAATAATAGCTTCAGTTTGGCTCTACCACTAGTAACCTCATCGTCAATCGCCTAACTCTCAGGCTCTCAGGAGATGACGACATTGTTTTTGTTATCTCATACACTTTTGAACGTAATATTAACACGAACCGTACTTTATTACGTTGTATATAGTACGAGAATGCATGATTCTGTTAAGTCTGATAAAGCGAGAATTGTGATCCAAGTCGCGGTCGGTTACAAATGGCATGTCCGTTGGGTGCCGCTTGGTATTCTTACTTATTCATCGGATGGTTAAGTAAATTATTTTACACTGCTGTTAAAGTATAGATTATTCCACGCGAAGTCAGATAAAAAAAACACTTCACACTCCTCATACATCTTTCGAGGTCGTAATCCTTTGAGTCTCTTTTATTCCCTTAAAAGGAAACAATGATCAAACACATAGGTATTTAAAAAAAAAATTGGCACAAGTTTGTCGCTTCCAGTGCTTCAACGTGAGACCGTAAAATATGAATTATATTTTAATTTAAAGTCGTGTATGTATTTCATTTGTACTGAAATTAATTCAGCCATTGTGCCCCGGGAATCAAATGGATCTCCGTTTTATTACTGTACCGCGGGAGGTGTTTGGTTTGTTGTTGTTTTTTTTTTTAATTATTTAGGGTCCGTTTCCGGTGGGGTAGGGCAACGTGCCAGCGGAAAAAATAGCAGCCTAACTCCCTTGTTTATGAATAATTGTTGGAAAATTATGTGTTAATTTTAAAGAGTATGATGCCCTTTTCTGTCCTCGATAAAATCTTTCAGGCGGAAAGAGGTACGTTGAATTGAAAATCTCCATTGAAAATCAGTGCTGCAGTACAACCCATATATACTACAGCACGTAGCTGATTAAGGGTGTCCTTGTTAGTTAAATTGTGTTTATATTTCCTTCATTTTTTCTTGTTTATTTCCAACTATACATCTTTTTTTTTTCTTTACTTTAGTGCTAAATTAGGTGGCGATGCATTGATACTGCATGCACTAGTAAGGTCACCAGAGTTTATGATAAATTGATAAATATTTACCTGCGAAGTGGTATTGTGTACAGCTTTGTAAGAAAAATAAACGGATACTTTAGACCAGTGTTTCCCAAAATTTTTGCGCCACGCCCCATCTTAACATTTCTAAAGTTTTTATGCCAACCCCCATTCATAATTTTTAAATTTTAAAAATTGTTTTGTTCTCTTAAGAAATATAAATGATAAGTTTTAGGAAGGAATTACTATGAAATTGTTATCAAAACATCGTAAGTAATATATATATATATATATATATATATATAAAATTAAACTGACTTGACGACTCCAATTACTCAGTTGATATTTTGTTAACTTCAAACGAAATTATAACTAATAATTATTCACAATATTTTTTTTAAAAATCTGCCTCTTGTTATTTTTTTGTCACCGATATCTAGCATTGCATTTAAATAACCCAAAACAAAGGGTTAAATCGTGTCGAGTTTATTTTTAAATTCTTAACTGTCAAATTGCTCCCCTGTGGGGCGTGGGCCGCACGTTGGGAAACACTGCTTTAGACAGTGATGACTGTCGGTGGATTTGAGGTGTGGTCGCCGTTCTCTTACAGTCTACTCTTACAATCTGTCACATAAATGGGTTTTGCTTGAGCTCTCTAACTCTTGAATAAAATATAATTTCTATAATCTAGGTGATTTTTGCCAACTCTGAAACACAAAAGACAAGTCCAATAGTAAACTAATTCTTATGTTTCTATGTTGTATATACAATATTATTGATTAATATATCGTAATATAGCACTATTCGGCTGATATATACTGACAATATTCGGCTGATATATACTGACAATAATTATCCATTACACGTAAATATTGTTGTAAAATTACACCTGTGATTCCTATAGCATCTCTGTCTACTTCTAATTGAGACAGACACGAACATGGTAGAGTTTTATGTAAACTCATTGACGTAACGGTTTGTATAAAAAAAAAAACTATTTCTCACATAGTTCAGTTCAATTAATCTTTGTTTTGAGTCATAAGAGATTCGATGATTGTTGTTTTTATTTTTATATGGCTGTAACTTTATTTCATATTATTTTTTTAAATTATGATACTGATAAATATTGTTTAGTTTCTGATCCATGGATTCAAGTACTAATTACTTACTAATTAAAAAAATCACCTACAAAGTGTTTTTCTGTTGCTGGTTCCCTGATGTTGCTAGAGTATATGGACTGTGGTGAACACTTACCATCAGGTGACTCTCGTGTTCTTTTGCCCCTTATGATATTAAAAAAATTGAGGCGTCACGGAACGCCGGACATATGTGAAACATAAAAATATGCATAAAAGAACAAATTGCGACAGGAATCGGCTATGGCGTAACGAAAAGATAAAGCGTTATAGACTTGTTTTATAAAATAATTACTGTTTATTTATTTCGTTACATAAATAATAAATGTTTATCAATTACAAGAATTCAACTAGGCACAGGCACGATGTGTTTGGCTACATTTATCAAAGAGCACTACATCGTCGGCACGTGTCGCTTGACGCTAGTTTAACAAGTGGCCGACGAAACAGTTTGAATCTTATGTTTATACAGATAGGGTTTGAGTACTTCGTTAATAGTGCAAAGTTCGTATTTTGCGTCGCCACGCCAACAATCAGGTTTACCCTCCGTCTATAGATGTTTTACATCAAAAATAGGCTGCACAAGCTCCATATAAAATGTCAACATTACATGTACACAGACCGCTAGTCCGACGCCAGCGTAATGCGTTACGAATGTTAAGAACACGTCGACGTCATCGGTGACGCGAACGCATAAGTGTTTCCCCTCCCAAAAATCGCTCAACGCGCTTAAAGAAGTTTTCACATACAGAAAAATCTTTTATTCGATCTCTGGCGTTCTTAACTTGGACCACACGGCGAGCGCATCGTTTTTCCTGCACCAATCAAACTTTCCCTGTCGTTTCTTCGACGTACGTTGATTACGTGTGCAAACGAAATCAGTTTTTAAGTCAATAATCACACGGTATCATATGCTATGATTAGCGTTTATTCGTAGAAAAATTACTCTTGTTGCGTACGTAAAAGAGTCGATTGTTCGTCGATGGTAAACTGGGAAACGCGTTCAGTTTCGCTCATGTGATTTCGTTATTAGATACACGACGTGAGTTCATTTTCCTTACGAATGTTTTTTTTAGGTACTATTATTATTATTTTTTTATTGTGTGAAAATAAAAAAACATGTACTCATTTCCTTTATTTAATTTATTTATCTGTGGCTAAAGAAGTCGATATAGTGTTGTTTAATCTGTGGCGATTTTTAGTTGTGAAAAGAGGTTTATAGAGAATAGTTCGAACTTGTTATGTCAAACTAAATAAATGTAAAAAAGAAAGTGATATTTGTGAAAAGCAAACATGAATGTCGTTTTTCATCGTTTTGCAGGTAGGATTAGGATTTATAAATTTTAATTACAGAAAGATAAATCTATACTTCGATACTATCTATACTAATATAATAAAGAGGTAAAGTTTGTGAGGTTGTGACGTTTGTAGGGGGTAATCGCAGGAACTACTGGTCTGATTTCAAAAATTCTTTCAGTATTATATAATTCATTTATCGAGGAAGGTTATATGCTATATATTATCACGCTAATAAGAGCGGAACACCAATCAAGAATGTTTCAAAATCGGGAGTTCTTTCCTCTTGAGAGCTCCCGCTGCGTGTTAACGTTAGCCCAAAGTAAATTTTCCACGCGGACGAAGTCGCGGGCTGCGGTTAATATTTAATAAAGGTTTACAAAATGATTTTCAGAAATTACTATTTGTTTTTATAGTATCACTAGCCTCTGCCCGCGACTTCGTTCGCGTGGAATAGATACTGTGGGCTAACGCTAACACGCAGCGGAAGCTCTCAAGAGGAATAAAAACAACCGAATTTTCAACATTTTTCATTGATGCTCCACTCCTATTGGTTTTGGTGTTATTGAAACACCGGCGGTAAATATGATTGTTGGCGTGGCGACGAAGCGACGATGGTATTCGCAAGCAACTGTGCGTAATCTCTCTTACCGTACTGAACTCGCATACCTATAGTATAAGTTGAGAATTTGAGATTCGTTCGATTTGAACAATTTTAGTGTTTCACGTCTGCCAGGCGTCCCGAGACGGCTCAGTTTTTTACATAAAAGTAATAAGTACTTAATGGCTAGATTTTTATTCTTATTATATGTACATATTTATAACAAAATCCTATTCAATTTACCTTCGATTTTCACCAAGAATACATTTATAACATTAGTTTTGTATCATAATAGAATAGACTCATCGAACTGTATATTTTATAGAAGTTAATCCTGATAAGAGTGCCGCGATACTTTTCGACCCTTCGCGACGTAGTAATAACCTTGAGCCCATCAGGCTATATGAAGCCGATATACTGTGGGCCGGCGAGATCAAATATCTCGGTGTTACATTAGATAAACGTTTAAAGTTCGAGTCACACATAGATAGAGTGCGAAACAAAGCCGCTATGGTCTTGGGTCGCCTCCATCCTTTGCTTTTTTATAAGAGTAAGATGTCCCTCAGACACAAGATCACCTTGTATAAGATATGTATCCGTCCCGTGATGACATACAGCAGTCCCGTTTTTGCACATATGTCGAAAGATAATTTTCAAAAGTTACAGGTTCTCCAGAACCGCGTTCTGCGTAAAGTTACCGGTGCCCCATGATACGTCCGAAATAAGGATCTTCACAAGGATCTGGCGATGCCTTCTATCTGGGCGTACGTAAAATCACTTACGATTACTTAGTTATTTTGAAAAAGCCGCGCATCATCCCAGTCCGTTAGTGGTATCCGCTGCAAAATACGAAACCGTACCTAACGCTGATCGCTACAAAAGACGCCCGCGACATATTTTTACCGATCCTCCAGATGAAATAACGGCAGCGAACGATCGGTACCAGCCTGTCTCTCCAAACAGAGCGTGTTCACGCCCACGCCCGCGTAATCACAGATCACGCCGCCGTGGTCTGGGGGTAAATTTCGCTCCCGTACACCAGATTAGGCCCCCCTCGGCAGCGACTCAAGCCTAGGTCCGTTCCCTCGGTGTGGAGCCCTTGAGTGCGCTGCTCGCGCGATACAGTGACACAAAAATTTACATCACTGCTACAACACTACACGATCACCCCCACAAACGTGCACGCCTATACGCTTACACATGGAAGTGGGAGGGTTTTATTTTTTTCCCTTATCGAACTGAAAAAACTCTAATTTTCCGATAAAAAAATATATGGAGGGGTTGATGAGGCGTGTATGCTTGGTACACATGTGCGTCTCAACAACTCAAACATATATGAATAGTTAGTTAGGTTAGCTAAGTTAGGTCGCGAGTTTGCATGTAACAGGCAACAGTCAAGCCGAGGTGTGACGTGCACTCTTGAGCTAGTTGCCCAAATAAAATCGGCTGAGTGCCTTAAGCGCTCGCCTTAGTAGTTCGGTGAAGCTGTTAAGACCTTGCTAGGTCAATAGCGTAGTCAGTTCGAAAAAAAAAAACTATATTTTTGGACAGACTGTTTAAGCATTAAACACACCAGCGTTGTCGCAATACAATGGAGTTTAAATTATTTCGTTCAAATAAAGATTAAAGTATAATATCTCTAATAAAGTCTACAATGAAATTATAATCACACAAAGGGATCGAGAATTAAGCGAAAAAAAAAAATATTTCAAGCGACAAGGAACAGGAGAATAATTAAGTCGAGGGATAATTAATGTCGTTTTGTTTTTCGTCGGCTCCCCGACGTCGCTTCTCAAGTAATGATGAATGGGACGTACTCTCTTACGAATATTATGTGACGATTTGCAAATTTTACAAGTGAAAATAAGTTTTGAGCCCATTGAGCGATTTTTGGTAGAGGAAAAACTAATAGGTTCGCGTCGCCGATGACATTGTAACATGACTCAAAACAATAGAATAAATTTGTTTTTTTTTTTTTTAATTCTTAGATCAATTATAATCTGAATTACTTTGTACTTTGTAGGTGGTAGAGCCCCGCTGAAGCTATTTTTGGTTTCGGCATGAATGGGTCGGTTCCTCCGGGGTAGTACCACCTCTCTCACAGATAACCGACGTGAAATAACAGTGCTTGCATTGTTGTGTTTCGTTCGGTCAGTGAGAGAGCCGGAGGCGCACGTCCCTTCCTCTTTCCTTCTTTCCCTTTCCTTCCCCTCCCCCTTCTCCCATATACAGGCTGGCAACGCACTTGCGACGTCCCTGATGTCGCTAGTGTCTATGGACGGTTGTGATCACTTAACATCACGTGACCCACCAGTTCGTTTGCCCCCTTTGATAAAAAAAAAAACTTAAATTTCATAATTTTTAAATTGATAGTCTATATATAGTTAATCGACAAACATGTCTCTTTTATCGAACTGTTCTTATAACTATATTCTTATTGATCTTGCAATGTATTTACAGTTTCACCGGACTATTGTATTAGTCTGTTTTTTTTACATCTATTAGAACTCCGAACAATAAATATATGCATTTTTATGCAGTTTATGAACTAATAAAACATATGATGAGCTGCACAAACTTAACACAAAATATTAATTTTACATGTGCACAGGCTCTTATACTACGCGTCGCTAGTCTGATGTAAGCGCAATATTTCACTAGCATGTCGATGTTATCGGTGACGCGAACACATAAATTTTTCCTCTACCAAATATATTTTTTCATCGCTCAATGCGTTTGAAGAAGTTTGCTTGATCCTTGTTGGAATGGTTGGTTAGAGATTGTCATTATGACATGGTTCATATCGTTCACTCCTTCAAATAAAGTTTGGTATTTTGTAGTATGTGATTTTTTTCCACGCAATTTCAAAGAAATTTGAAGATTGAGAACCTGCATTAAGTGTATTATATAATACCCATATTCCAAACGGAATGGCGATGAATTAATAGATATCAACCCGGTTCGAGAGGTAGAATATATTGATATTGCAACATGCCACGATAGACCGAGTCGAATATCACAGTTAACGACTCACCGGCTTGGGCGATCTCATTAGTCGGTGATTTGGACTCGCCCTCCGGGTGGAAATTATTGGAGTCCCACTGTGAATTCCCTTGTTTCTGAACTGTGAACTTCAAACGTATTTGAGGCGGACATTTCTAAGTATTATACCCGTAGTAAATAATGCAATATAGAGCCCTCTTGTTGGGAAAGTTTGGCAGCACAACGGCCAGAATGGCGCAGGATGGTAAACAGCCAAGTACGCGAGTTCGAGGCTCAGCGTAAAGCTGACCTTGATACCAAACGCGACCAGTTAAAGGCTCGCCCTCCTGCTGCCATAACATATCATTTTGAGAACGGCGTACTTACGTGTCCTCAATGTTCACGAAGTTTCGCAACGAAGATAGGCTACATAAGCCATTTTCGAGCACACCAGTGCCGCTTATAAGTTTAGGGGTCAAAGTGGTCGCCATGGCCGAAACCGGTCGGACCAATCATCATCATCATCATACCCGTAGTCGTCATATCAACGTATGATTTCATGACACCTCGCTTAATTTATAACTTGGAAATAACATTTGAAATAAAGGATTTTGGACCACCTTTTTGTTTCGTTGTCAATTTTGTTCTTTAACCATTAGGGTCACGTCGACCTCGTTTAATATAATTTGGTAATAGACTTTAGTATGAAAACGTAGTCAGTACTGTCAACATTTGACAATAAAGCATGGGATGCAACCCAATCTTAAATATTGGACGTAACGCTCTTCAAAGTACAGATCCAAAAAGTCAGGTTCAGCCGTTAAAATGTATTTGTACTGACATAAATATTCCGCTCTACCCTCTAATACGAAGCAAGTTCATAAAATGCATAGCGAAAACAGAACGGGGTTCACGTAGTCCGGCGAAGCTGTTAAGGCCTTGCTAAGCCAATAGCGTAGTCAGTATGAAGAAAAAAAAAGAGAGCGAGGTTCATTCTCGCGAGAATCGTCGGACCCTTCACTTTTCTACAATGTTCATATATACGCTGATTTATTGTTTATATTATTTACTGTATCTGCTGTTGAATTAAAACACTTTTATTAGTAACTAGCTGACTCGTGCAACTTCGTCTGCACCAAATTGATTATTTACTGGTTTCGATTGTATTTTTAAACACGAAAAATCATAATAAACGCGATTACAGCGATATCTACCGTTTCCAATTGTGAATCCAAACTGTCCGGGGACTCAAACTTATACCCAGTTGGTATATTTTTATAATAGGCCGTTACAGATTAGGTACAGATTCGTTTAAAGATATTTTTCAACTTTGTTGACATTTCATATGTGGTTGACAATTACGCTAAATGTTCAAACGTCATGTAGCCGTAGCTCAGTTATAATGTGCTGGACTTTATAGTGATCGACGATACTTGATTGAATTTTTCGTAGATGGATCTATGCTATATATCAACCTTCTGCTATTTTTCAATGCCCAACGTAGCGAGTGGGTACCACTTAGTTCCTAATACAATGAGACCTTAACGCGATAATATAAAAGGGACCGTGTGACAGCGCTGTACCTGATGATAAGTACAGTTCAATCCAAGAACAATCACCCGATTAGGCCTCCCACGGTAGCGGCTCAAGCCTAGGTTCGATCCCTCGGTAGGGAGCCCTTGAGTGCGTTGCTTGCGCGATACGGTGACACACAAATATACATCACTGCTACAACACTACACGATCACCCCCACACACGTGCACGCCTACACGCTTACACATGAAAGTGGAAGGGTTTACTTTTTTCCCTTATCGAACGGAAAAACTCTCAATTTTCCGATAATAAATATATGGAAGAGTTGTTGAGGCATGTATGCTTGGTACACATATACGTTTCAACAACTCATACATATATGAATAGTTAGCTAGGTTAGCTAAGATAGGTCGCGATTTTGCATGCAACAGGCAACAGCCAGGCCGAGGTGTGCCGCGCACCCTTGAGCTGGTTGCCAGAATGGAATCGGCTGAGTGCCTTAAGCGCTCGCCTTAGTAGTCCGGTGAAGCTGTTAAGACCTTACTGGGTCAATAGCGTAGACATTTCGAAAAAAAAAAAAATCCAAGAACAATGGCAACAAACGAATGGTTTACAATTTAAAAATAGAAATTAAAAATTTTACTGTTATGCCAGGATGCAAGGCTCTCGACAGGTAGATATAATCGAAGTTGATTCTGGAATGGGACAACAAATTTAAAACGAATCATTGTGACTCCAACTCTATGCGCCTGGTGGTAGAGGGGCTGACACACTGGCGCTGATATGAAATCTGCTGTATGCAAGTGGTACTTCTGCCACTTTTTTTATTTCTCTATAGGTTTTGACATCTGACCACAATCTCATCTGATGGCTAATAACAATATGATGATGAGATGGTAAATACACATAACAAAGAAACAGAGTAGGAATGGCTCTAAAGTATGGCTGCCGGAAAACATGCAATAGGTGATTGAAGACAAAATTCTCAACTCAAGGCTGATAGCTATCCAGACGCATTTAAAAAAAGCCCTACCATTATCCACCATATCGATCCAAAAAGAGTAAACTTAGCTTTAAATTCTCATATAAGCACATCTATTGCAAGGTTAAACTCAGTAATTAAAGTGATGTATATCTCTGTTTATTGGTGTGTATTTTTTCATCTAAAATTATATTTGTTTTATTTAGTCTTAGATTTGTGTTTACAGTAGCTATACTTCTTTCGAAGTACACGATCATCCGTGTCGTGTTATGTGTGTCTGTGTTATTTCTTTGCTCGTTTTAAATGTTGTATCGACATTAATATGACCGACTGTATGTTCGTCCGTTTAACATATATGCTCCCATCGAAAATCAGCGCTGCAGTACTACTGTATTGTACATTTTTGCTGAATGGGTTCGCCAATTGTTGGACATTTATCATTCATTTTCAAATGTATTTTTTTTCTGTCTAACAAGTCTGTGTAATTTAATTTAATTGTTCTATGTGTGTGTTCAACAATAAAGTATATCTTTCTTCCTTTGTTTCTACTCTACGATGTTTTCCTTTCCCGAACGCTCCCGAGTTTATTTATTTTTTAACTTGTAATTAATTATTACTTTTTCGCCTGCCTCTGACGATTCCAATTATGTGAGTACGAGCGCATCACCCCGGTATGTTGTTATTAAATATCTCATTTAGCCGGAACGACGGTCGCTTTATGCCCCCTCCCCGTACGTGTGTAGTAAGTACGTAGATTATTTCACCCCAGTGGTCTGCCCTGAGCGGTGCGGGCCCGCGGGGTTCCTGTCATTAGCAAGCGCACTCCAGTCAGCCGTTATGTGAAGTTTATTCCTTCTGTATTCCGTTTTTAACAATGTAATGACGCTTGAGCTTTCTGACGTTTTATATAATTTTTTTACATATAAATAGGTGGAGGTAAAATAGTAACTGTTCTTCTCAGTTTGTCCATCGATGTTTTTTTTTTGTGTTTAAAAGAACCCTTGACGTGCAATATTGTTTTAAAGAGTCTTTTTTATGTGAAACAGCTATAGGCGAAGGGTAAACCTGATTGTTGGCGTGGCTACTCAAAACGCGAACTTTGCACTATTAACGAAATACACAAAAACATTTGCAACCCTTTCTGTATAAAGATAAGATTCAAACTGTTTCGTTGAATTTTTGTATTTAGTAAAAATGTATATTTATGTAATAAAATAAATAAACAGTCATTATTTTATGGAACAAGTTTGTAATGCTTTATCTTTTCATTAAGCCATAACTGATTCCTGTCGTAAACTATTCTTTTATGCATATAACTTATACAAAACAATTTTGATGTTTCACATCTGGCGGGCATCCCGTGACAGCTCAATTTTTTAAATATCATTTTTTTTTTCTCTGGAAATGACTATGCTATTGGCCTAGCAAGTCCGTAACAGCTTCACTGGACTACTTTTAAGTACCATCGACAATTTTTATCCATCACGCTGCTTACGTCTGCAATCTACCAATATTACTACAGTACTGCTTTTAATTTTTAGTAACTGAAAAGGAGATTCAGATGATTATATCTATATATAAACACGTGAAGAAAAAAAATGTACCACTTATGGTCGAATTTCGATCACAGGATGATAAATAATCTATCAAACAGACTATTTATATATTACCTTCTGACCTCTGCCTCGACAGTTTGAGGATAGAGGACCCCAAGATAGAGAAATAGACCATTTGAACATTGATATAAAAAAAAACAATATACATATATATATATTTAAATGAGGACACTGTTGACTCGGAAAGGTCTTTACAGCTTCACCGAACTATGTTAAAAAAATGTATTTTAGTTCGACTATAGATGACATGTAATCTAAAAATACAGACATTATCTATGAAATATGTGTATTTACGATAGATTATAGCTACACCAGTAATGCGATTTATCCCGTACACACAAATACATAAATGGATGATTGTTCAAACACAACGCATTATTAATCCAATTGTACTGTGTATTCTATCCATATGCGTTCCTGTGTTGTTCCGAGTTATGAGAGTTAGCGATAGTGTCTGTGAAAATAAATTCAAACCTATTTTAATGTTATATGGCTCCAAGGTGGCTAATGTAAAAGTAAGATACCTTAAAAAAGCAATTGTTTGCATTGTCTGTTGTAGACCCAGAAGAAAATTGGGTAAAGAATACACAACAACTACCTTTACTGACAACATTAGAATTGGCAGTATGGATCAATTCCTTCGCCTGTCGTCCTATTGGACGAATATTATTGCTACTATCTGTAACAGTAAAAGTTAAGATGGCGTCAGAATGTGTAAGATTGTAAATTTAACACGCTGCGAGTAAAATAAAATGATTGTTTTATGAGTGTTTCATATCAAAGAGACTTTTTCTACATGTGGGTTTCTGGTAACATAATTAAACGAAATCTGGCCATGAGTATTTGATATAACATTACTATCTGGGAATGTCACAAATGTTTAATATTTCTTTTATGTGCATTATACTTGATTTTAGCGCCATCTAGTTTCTCAATCTCATTTGTTAATTTTGAACAGTTATTATAGTACGAGTTTTGCGTTTCGTCAGTTTGTAAAACCAATTATCGAACACTGTCGATTTGCAAACATTAAATTGTTTAATACATAGCTATTATTAATATAATGATTTAATGAATGCTCGTTACTCTTTCATGTAAAAACTACTCAATCGATTTGAATCAAACTGTACATTAATATAGTTTATACATGAGAATGGCATACGGACATTAATGTATAGTAATATAACATACATACATTATGTTATACACGTGCGCTACTTAAACTCTCAAAATTACACAAAGCCATATATGGGATCATCATTTTTAAAGATACAAACGCAGAAGAGGTCTCAAGCCGCTAATAATATAAGTATATATTGTTACCCCGCTTTCTCTTACCTCTTAGAGCACATTTATCGGAACAATGCGATGCAGCTCGACCATATAATGCGCCGCAAACAAAGAACCAACTCAATCTGACTAATGGAGTAACGAGAGATAAGCTCGCCATCGTCGATATAATATACCGACTTTAACTATGTTTGCGATTTGTTTTTTACACCTGATATCTTGCAAATTTACTTGATTCTGAGATACAGTTACACCGGGATAGACTCATAGTTCATTGTTCACCATTAGTGGTAGAATGCTTTACATATTTTAATTTTTAATCGAACAACCAACTTCATAGCGAATATAAAAAAGTGACGCAGATAAGTGGTAGAAAATTTTAGTTGTAAGACCATTTGACTGACCACTGGGACGATGACCCGATCGACAATTTTTCTTGTAATGGAGAATTACAGGTATAATTGTTTGGACATTAATGTCAGGCCTCTATCAATTATTTCTTTGTTATGCCTTGATAAAGCGACGGTATTCTTTAATAATTAATAATATAGTATAATTTAAAAACAATACAGTTGATAGTTTTCGCTGTAATGCCGGCTTACAAGTATCTAGGCAGATACACAGCCAGTTACATGCATATACAATCGCTAATACAATCATGTTTTAGTTCAGATAAACTTGATGCATTCATTATTTTAACACGTCATAAGATATTATATCTCATATTGATTCAAAGAAATAACAACCTTGTTGCTGTTCAAATGTTGATAATATCAACACGAATACATACATAGATGGTGCCTTATCGATAGATAAACAAATGTTCAGTACAGCATTGCGCTCTTAGAGTAACGCACGTTATGGATTTTGCAGGCAAGGTCGTTATTGTTACGGGCGCTAGTTCGGGTATCGGTGCAGCGTCTGCTATACTGTTCGCTCAACATGGTGCTCTGCTTACGTTAGTCGGTAGAGATGAAGAAAGACTGCGCAAAGTTACCGAGAGATGTCATGCTGCGAAAGGCAATAGACCTTTAAGTCTCAAGATGGACTTGACTCATTACGGGAACTGCGCAGCGGTCGTATCAAAAACAATCGTCGCCTTCCAAAAGATCGATGTCCTTGTGAACTGTGCAGGGAAGGTCACTATCGGATCCCTGTTCGATGATGATATCGACGCGTTTGATGAGATGCTGAACATTAACCTACGAGTACCTTACAAACTGATGCACTCGGCTCTCCCATACTTGATAAAAACAAAAGGAAACGTGGTTAACCTAGCGGCTACGAGGTACACGAGAGTGAGGCACGGGTTTCTCGGCTATTCTGTGGCTAAGGCCGGATTAGAGAAGTTAACGAAGGTGGCTGCCATCGAGCTAGGAACCGAGGGGATTAGAATCAATGCCATCCAACCGGGTTTGACGAGAACTAATATATTATCGAGTTTGGCTATGAATGAGGAGGAGAGACAAAGAGCGTACGAGAGATTGTCTAGTAATATGAAGGTTATAGAACCGGAGGAAGTGGCGAAGATGGTGGTGTTCGTGGCTAGTGGTTTATGCCCAAGTTTGAACGGTGCTGAGATAAATATCGATGGTGCGACGTCTGTGATGTGAGTGATTAAAGACATTGGATAGTTGGGCTTGAGGTTTCAAATTGAACGGAACATTAAAGATTTCACAGAACAATCTATCAATACATTCATTAATGTAATGATAAAAGTTATTTTTCAATGCGCTAATGACTTCTAAATTACATTTGCGTTCCTTTGACCTGGAATCCTTTTAGCAATAACAAATTTTTGTTTTTTACCAGTTTTAGTCGTTTTATTTAGAACATTGGAAACGTTTCCCGCTTTGTATAAAATTTCATTAATCTTTTCATTCATCAGCGCGTCCGGTTTTAATGGTTTTAATTTCATCGTCGTTTAGTACTTTTTTAATTTAATCCGTATAGGTTTTTAATTAGAAATTGTAATGGTTGTTATGTATTTATAGCAGGAGTTTTTTTTTTTAATAACATCGTGTTTGGATTTGATATCAACATAATAATCATTGTACTTCATATCCATCAGTCAGTTAGTGGAAGTGTTAGTTGAGGATTTGTTTAATTCTATCATATGTTACGATAACTCTCTAATCTCTCACATACACAGAGTCACGAGAAAGTACACTACATCTTACAGGCTTTGTATCGATTCCCGGTTATTGTGCCTCCTTCTTAAAATATCGCTTCCAACAATCGTAAAGCTAAGAGACATTTATGTAAACTGGCTTGGGTTGCTTGAGAGGTTTCCACAGCTGTCTTTGGATAGGATTATATTTATCACGAGATTTGTCACTGCCCTATGTCAAATAAAAGATAAAAGTCAAGGCGGTTATAAGGACCGCAAACAGAAGTGGAAACTCAAAATAATGAAATAACGATGTCCCCTTTTATTTTTTAATTTTAATTTCATAATTTGTATATTGAAATTATTAACATTAGTGTGGTCTTCATATCTATTGGCACTCGGATCAGTAATTATATACATTTTTATAAAGTCTATTAATCAACCAAACGTATGATGAGCTATCAAATATCAACACTACAAGTACACAGGCTCCTGTACTACATGTCGCTAGTCTGACACAAGCCACGCAAGCACAATACGCCCGGTAACAAATTCATGTATTATTTTTGGTAGTGGTAGAACCACGTTGAAGATATTATTGGTTTCAGCATGAAAGGGTCGGCTTGCCCGGGGTAGTATTATCCTCTTACAGAAAATCGAAGTGAAGTAAGTGCTTCTACTGTTGCATTTCGTTCGGTCAGTGAGAGTGCGGTCCGGACAGTCCCCTTTGCTCTTTTCTCCTTCGTTTCCTCTGCTCTCCCCGCCCTGTTTTCCCCCATTCTCCCTAAATACAGGCTAGCAACGTATTTGCGACTCCCTTGGTTTTGCTATTGTCCATGGACGGCGGTGATAGCTTAACATCAGGTGATCCGCCTATTCGATTGCCTCCTATATGAACTAAAAAAAAATCTACCAAAAATACCGCTCAACACACCTAAAGAAGTTTTCACTTCTTAAACATACTGAATGTAGATGTTAAAAGTGTGGCAATGGCATCGTCAGTTCTTGTCCTCTTTAGTTTTCTATCTAAAACGAAATTCTGTCTAGTTATTTTCAGGCAACAGAAATACATAATTATAGTTGGGAACAAAATGTTATCGGTTGATCAAGATCGTATACTGAATACACCCAGGAACGATAGTCATTATGTCAGTTCGGACGAGCGCTACGTGTGGTATAATTGTGCCTGACAGATACGTCAAATGTGTCACCTGCGTGTAGCAAGTTGCTGGTATTCCATTACAGCGGCATTAAATTAACCCAGAATTATTTAATACTAGCGATTACCCGCGGCTTCGAGCGTATTGCCATTTAATATGTAATCATAAAAATTGTTTAATTTCGGTTTTTAATGCTCAGCTCGCCTCTCCCGTACTCCAACGTTAATTAGCTTATCAACTGATAACTCGCTATCGGTTACGAATTGTTAGACAACTAGATAAGATTTCACGCAATCTATTTAAGAAATTTCAAGATAAGTTTTAACTATATTTGAATCTTTGATACAGTTATACACATTCATGTATTAGACAGGCCTGGTGTCATAAATGTTAGTACACCTTACCAATCACGAAGGTTACTGGATTTGTTTCCACGCATTACTAACTTATGTGTCGATAAACATTATTGTCAGGTTTCTGTGTGTGCGTGATACATATCTATATAATATGGCTATGTCAGATGTTTAGTTGTCATCATTCATCATACAGCTATGATGCTATTGATCCCCCACTCTTGGACCTAGGTCATTCTTCACGAGAGTTGGCGTGATAGAATATCGAAGATGACACAGATCCTTTTTTTTTATATCATATAGGAGGGAAACGAACATGCGGGTCACCTGTTGTTAAGCGATCACCGCCGTCCATAGATACTAGCAACCCCAGAGGAGTCGCAAGTGAGTTGCCAGCCTGTGTTTGGGGGAATGGAAAGAGAGGAAAAGGGGAGGGGAGGGGAGGGGGGTGAGATGGGTCTCCGGCGATCTCACTGACCGAACGAAACGCAACAATGCAAGCATTATTACTTCACGTCGGTTTTCTGTGAGAGGGTGGTGCTACCCCGACAAGCCGACCCATGGATGCTGAAACTAATAATAGCTTCACGTTCAGCGTTCAGCTTCAGCTTTTTTAACGTTACATTGTACTGAAGAAGAGTAGTAGTAACCTGAAGCGTGTAAATAGTCTAAATTGCGGTTATAATAATTCGGTTTGTGAGTGTATGGTCGAGGGCGCTGAGGTGCACTTATTAAGGTAAAATAATTAGCGGAGCTATAAAACACTCACCAGTCACTACAGGTCGAACGAAGATAGGTATTGTTGTTGCGGTGGTGAGGCGGGTCTTTGCATCCACGAACAACAATGCACTAACTGTGACTCAGTGTTTTACTAAATTATACGAGAAAATGCACAGCGATATTTCACGGAGCCAAGCGACACTTAAAATTCCGCATCCCTTACTATCGTGGAAGCTCAATAGTTAAAAGCTTCCCTGGTACCGCTAAGTCCCAACTAATCTCTTACTCTAATAATTTTTCGCAGAGAACCAAGCTATTGGTGTTGTCCCTATGGTTAAATTACTCGTCGAGTCTTGTAAAATTGAGAGTACCACATACATGGTATAGACATGAAGATGCGGCACATTACAGAGCTAGTTTATTTAACAATTGAATGTGTCTTATAGTTTTGGAGGCAACCATTGACGGCGGAGTAAATGTGTTTAATTTTGCATATCATATACAAGGAATATAATTCATAAATAAAATGGGAATTCCTGCAGCGTAACACAGCGCTCGATCTGTATCGGAAATATGTCGAAACGTCTATCCGTCTGTCCATTTCGACGGCTTTGATATGGCCAATCGCGGCTCCGTGTTTAACAGAACTGGTTTAAAACGACTGTTTTCATGAGAAAAAAATGCGCTACATGTATAATAGTATTGTGTTTAACCATAGACGTATAAAACCTACTGATATATAAGAAAACATGGTTCAAATAAAAACTGTGATCTGAAAACATCGCGTGCGTACTTAGCGAGATGTGTTTCATAGGTTTTAACTTGTATCTATGTAGTAGTATAAATAATTAATGTCGCTTCTAGTATGACTTAATCCCAGTGTTACATGCATTATGGTTTATAAGAACGGACAAAGAATTCACATAAAGTTAACGAAATCACATAACTCCATTGAATCAACGCATTATAATGCTAAATTCATACCTTATATCTGCACATCTTGATAAGCAGTTTCGGCAAATATTAGTGGGCGCCCAGTGGTCGACATTCGACCAAGGTTAATTGATTTTTAAAGTTTGAACTTTATTAGAGTTCTTTTATCAAAGGTATATTTCTATAATCAAAGGTTTTCATCATGGCTACTCAGTTATTTGCCATTTGCCATGATGTTTATTATATAATCATTAAAAAAATCGATGTGTAAATGAAAATTAAAATGAATTATAAATTTGAATCAGAAATCACGTAGTAAAGCTCAAATTTTAACCAAACATAACTTTACGAAAATAAAGAAATTTATCGCAACCCATGACATAATTTTCAATTAATTTTACATGACACCATGGGTGGGTGCTATTTCTGGGTGATATTGAATTAAATGTAGTCTGGTTATTATGAGAAATAGTGATATGCCCAGTATCATCGTTTGGAAAAGTAATGGATCCACAATACAATCAAATGGTGAATCCAATACAAAGATGTTTTTAATACTACCGTTAGCTTTTGAAATTAAATTCTTTTTTGTTGCTACATGAGGTTGAATTGCAACATTGTAACCGCGGAGGTCTAAGTCATGGATTACTTTTATGAACAAAATTCTTATTTTGATTATACAAAGTATTATTTGACTCATTTTTTAAGCTATTGCATAGCTTCTATTGCGGGCCTTGAGCGTGGAGACCGAATCCAAAAATTCCGTAACGAAAAACACCTAACACCCCCCACTCTGCCTACCATGTAGCTCGGCAGAGCGTTCGCTTAACGTATATATGGTACGACTGCACAAAGCTCGCACGGATGGAGACTTTTTTTTTTTTCGAAATGATTACGCTATTGACCCAACAAGGTCTTAACAGCTTCACCGGACTACTAAGGCGAGCGCTTAAGGCACTCAGCCGATTTTATTTTGGCAATCAGCTCAAGGGTGCAATGCACACCTCGGCTTGGCTGTTGCCTGTTGCATGCAAAATCGCGACCTGTCTTAGCTAACCTAGCTAACTATTCATATATGTATGAGTTGTTGAAACGTATATGTGTACCAAGCATACACGCCTTAACAACTCCTCCATATATTTATTATCGGAAAATTGAGAGTTTTTCAGTTCGATAAGGGAAAAAAAGTAAACCCTTCCACTTTCATGTGTAAGCGTGTAAGCGTGCACGTGTGTGGGGGTGATCGTGTAGTGTTGTAGCAGTGATGTATATTTGTGTGTCACCGTATCGCGCAAGCAACGCACTCAAGAGCTCCCTACCGAGGGATCGAACCTAGGCTTGAGCCCCTGCCGTGGGAGGCCTAATCGGGTGCGGATCGAGACGAGCTGTTCCGAAATCGGACGAATACGTAATCAGCTGTTTGTGAGAAAGTATACTGGTGTATAGGTATTTATCATCTATGTACAACAGTGAATATCTGTACTCGTATAATCTGTGTACAAAGTGTTTTCCTGAATAACCTTATAAGCATTAACGCATACCTATGTATATGTTTATATATACAGTTCTTTTGTATGTCACTGAACTCATCCTAAATGGTTGGACCGATTTTGATGACATTTTGTGTGCGTGTTACTGTGGATCCGAGGATGGTTTAGATTCACAATGGGAGCCGGTGGGTGGCGCTGCGGTTGAATTTTAGTTTTTTTTTATTACCAAGGCAGGATAACGTCCGCCCGGCTCGCTAGTATACACATGTATAAATTTGATGAATGATTATGTTATCAGAGATGATCATTTATATTGTTATTCTATTTTATTATTAAAAATGTATTACGGATACGGAGTTATCATTTATTTTCTTGATAGAATAATACTTACCTATATTACTTTTATAAAGCTCAAGAGCTTTTGGGGTGTAAGGGGTGTCGAGTAACATCTTAAGATTTGAGACACCCAAGCCAACCTCACCTGCACGTGGTTGCACCCTGCTAAATAACGAACGAGGCAATGGCGAAAGCGGGGTGGTAGGGTTTTACAGCCCGACTGGGTCGCAACCACCATGCATATGGCGAAAAAGCCCTTCATAGTGACTCGCTTCTGCGCGTCGCGTTTCGCGATCAGCTTGTGCATATCCAGTACCGGGTGACTTCCGTCATTATGGCCGGCATGACAGCGGCGACCGGCGATGGATAATCTGTCTCTCGATGGTTGCCGATGTTTTTGGATTGTACTATGCTTAACATCAGGCATAGTGCAGTCACTATGTCGTGCATTATATATATAAAAAAAAAGAAAAAAGATATTGTGTTTTGAAAAAACCAAAAATATAGGACTGTTCGTGATTTATAGTTTACTAGGTAGTCGTCCCTACTTCGCTCGGCTGGCCATAGGCCTCTTCCCGAAGTAAGGTGTGGGCAAAATCACATTCATTCAATCAAATTCAAACTGAAATCAACAGCTTTATATAGTTGCCAAACACAGTAGTACTACAAGAACATTTCTCAGGTTCAGGTTTTCTCACGATGTTTCTCTTCACTGTCAGCCCATACTGTTTTATCAATTTAACATTAGTGAATGTACGCGAATACGGAATAATTTGTTGGTACACGCCGTGGTTCGAACCTGTGGACATCGGATTGATATTGCATCGGCCAAATCACTTAGATTAACATTTTTATTACGGTATTGAAACAGTCTTGGCATATATAAGCGTACGAATATACAGTTTATTCGAAAGACGCTTAATATACGAGTAAAGGCAAGGATAATATGGTCTGATCTTGTTCGGCATTTCTACAAACGTTTAAAATGATATATATATATATATATATATATATATAGTGACATAACTATCATAGTTTGTGATATAGTATCGTGCAAGTTTTTTTTTTTTAAGTTATACTTCTTTGGCGCGTAAGGGAAAAATGATGAGAGTAAATTTTTACGATGCGCGCGCGCGCACCTTCACGAAAAACCGACACCCTGAAGTTAGCTATAGTCAACATTTTGTTTCTTTGTATTTGGTGTTTGTATTTCTTTGTATTAAAACTTTCAATGTATTAAATACCTTTTTTCTATTGTTAGTGTCGTTTTTTCTACAAACGTAGAATAAGACGAAAGATAAAATATTTGAAAAGATTTTTATCTTGTTACGCAAAAGAATTATAACTTGTAATGCGTGTATACACACATTTTTATTTTTTGTAGATATTGATATGTTTTATAATTTTGTTTTATTATCTCTTGATGAAAGATATTTTATCTATACTAATATTATAAAGAGGTCAAGTTTGTGACGTTGTAGGGGGTAATCTCAGGAACTAATGGTCCGATTTGAATACAGCTCATTTATCGAGGATGGTTATAGGCTATATATCATCACGCTAAGACCAATAGGGGCGGAGCATCAATGAAGAATGTTTAAAAATCGGGGTGTTTTTTCCTCTTGAGAGCTTTCGCTACATATTAGTTAGCCCAAATTAACTGCGTTCACGCGAACGAAGTCGCTGGCACAGGCTAGTATGCAATATAACTGGTCATGCTTACGTAGCATGTCATGACGTGAAATTATCCACTTCAAAAGCTTCGTTAAAATTAATTAAAAAATATACAAAACCTGACTCGAATATAATTGCGAACTACAACTGGTACTTATATAAAAATGTAATCGAATTTTAAATTAGCCACATAAGAAATATGGAGTAAATATTTTTACTTTAATAACGGGATGACTGAAGATCTATCTAATATCGTTTTAATATCGCTCAGTCTAGATAGGACACCACGCTGGACTATCAAAAGGCAATATTTCTGTTAATCCGTGTCGCGTCCTGTCAACCATGGATCGATTTACTGCTTTATTGCAAAGATTATACGGTCCTGTGTCCATCAACTGGAAGACACACAATGGCCTAGCTTGTTCGAGAGATTGGCTGACGGCCAAAAACTAAACGACCAGTTTTACACGGACCCTATGGACTGGTATCATTTGGAACACTTCCTTTGCGAGATCGTTTAGAGTAGAGGTCGATTTGAAATGGACCTCTGTTTAAATTAGTAAATACGGAGGAATATTTAGAAACTAGAGTCATTAATTTTTGTTTTTTTTTTTTTTTAATTTATCGTAAGTAGGTTTACTTACATCGCTTTGTAATAAATATAAAGACATTCCATCGTATGCGCTGTTTAAGTGATTTTTGTATTTTATTAATTTCGAGAAAGAGAGAGAGAATTTACTGATATTATATTTTTGTTAATATTAAAAAGCCGAGTTTGTTACGCTTCGATAAAATACTTAATCGGACAGCGTAATTTTTGAAGTGAAATTTTAGGGCACGGTGTTGAAAAAATTGTATTTATTCCTTACGCGTTATCGTCACTAAAGTAACCATTAATATGGTAATCGCTACCATGGTAAAGAAAAAATTTGTATTTTGTATTATTGTAATTATTTTTACATTGAACGAAATAATTGTGGCATCGTTTTAGGTATATCCTACTGTTCTTGTAATGTTTCTCAAGTAAATTTATGTCAGAAATTGATTCATTTAATCCATTCCATACTTTGCATGGGAGACGCTGCTTCATAAATCGTTAGTGCCGGTTTTTTGACAATGAGTCGTAAAATACGCACTTATTTTAGTTTTATTTTATATCCACTAGCGAGCACGGCGGACGTTGTCCTACCTTGATAATAAACTACAGGTGTTTTTTTTTTTATGCCATAAAGGCAGCAAACAGGCTGACGGCCCACCTGATGGTAAGTGGTTACCGTCGCCTATGAACAACTGCAACACCGAGGGCATCGCTGTTGTGTTGCTGACCTTGAAGAGCGCGTTTCAGTCCCTTCTTGAAGAGCCCCATATCATAGTCCTGAGGAAAAACCGTGCCGGGCAACCCATTCCACAACGTCAGCGTACGCATGAGGAAGGTTCGAGAGAATCTCACGGTAGTCGCGATTTTGCTGGCTTTTAAGGTGTGTGGATGAGCAGCCAACCAGTGGCGGGAGGTGCGAGTTTGAAAAGGTGAAGACGGCACCATATTAAATAGTTCCTCAGAGCACTCTCCATTGGTGTATCAGGTGTATGTTTTTCGTGACGGTGTACACGCGCATTCTAAAAATTTAACTCTCATAATTTTTCTCTAACGCGCCAAAAGATGTATAACTTTTAAAAAGTGCTATAATTCAACCTCAACGCTACTTATCGGGTCGAATTGTGAATCTAAACAATTCTTGAATTCACCCTACATACGGGGATAATCCATCAAACTCTGCTCAGCCGTTTAGGACGAATTCAGTTACATACACACGGACAGAAGTATTATATGTATAAAAATTATCTATTATACACATCGGCCCATTACTTATATATAAGTAATTTCCCGCGATGTTATGTGACACTTCGGATCTTGTTTACTTGCCTCCATATTGATTCACTACGTGACATGCAGGTTTGCATCTTGTTAAAATTACACTGTAATTAGTGTTGATTTATTATAATCGATCAGCTTGAAATTATCTCGCGTACACGAGTAGCGTGTAGGAACGTCGAAACGAAATAATGAGATCGTAAATTAAACTTCCACGGAACTACGTGTTTGAACGGAGAAGCGGGTGGGTAGTCGGATAAAAGTTTAAATATCCGGCGCGGTGCGCGTCACTCGCGCTACGATAGGCGTGCCGAGCGGATGTGTATCAGGAAATTAAATTTATTTCGCACCGACTTCGGTTAGTGCTGTATCGATCGCAATTAGTTATGATTTTAAACACTGATTGTGAATTTATCTATACACATAATAAAAATGTAAATCTAATGTGTTTCTATTTTAAGATTTTTGTAAAAAAAAATGGTTGCAGGTATCTAGGAATAAGTAATAAGATACATTTCAATTTTGTTTGGAAATGTTTGTCAGTTTGAACACACATCACTGCTAAAGTACAACGTTCACGATAAAACCTCATCAAAAAAATCATAAAGCATATGCTTGAGTAATATTTAGTCTTGTGTTATCTACACACCTCCGGTACCGCTCGTCATATTCAAAATACGAGATACTAGCGCCAACATATAATAGAGATACATTAATATTAGCGCCATTTTATTAAAGATACATAAATAAGAATTATTATAATTATATAGATTTCAATGAGACATAATAGGAATTGATATTGTTCATTTATTACTTGCATAACATTAGTTTTATGATAATAATAGTAATTGCTTTGACTTCCATAGTTTGACCTCTAAAGGGCTAGATGTCGCTACTCTACACACATAATTGTATGGCTAAACATATTTCAGATACATGAATAACAATGATTTTATAGAATTGATGTACGTAAATAATATTAATTTGTTCGTTAATTATTATCTTTGTGTTACTTAAATTTTGGCAGAATTATAAGTAAATGGTAATCGCTTTGATTTATATAGTTCATCTTATAAATTATATAATTCGAACTATAAAAGGCAAAATGTCGGTGTTATCTACGCATTCTTTTGTGAAAAGTACTGTAAGCCATAACTCTGGCCAAATAAAGAGTGATAGTAACTACGAAGTATTTATTGGCATCCTGACTCCATAGACTACGTGTTATACACCCTGCTAACACTTGGTTTTATTAAAATCGGTTTACTCTATCAAAAGTTATTGTAATTTTAATGATGAGGCGACTTAAGGACGCTAGAAAATTAAATGGACTTAATACTTTCAGATAATTTTATTAATCAATATTTTGTCTATATTAGGTTCCACGCGGCCAGAGTCGCGTGCACAGCTAGTTATTGTATAAAGTCAAGAAATACCTATGTTTCTACTAACCGGTATCACGATAAGTTACAATTTTTTTTTTTTGTGAAACGTTATATTCACCTGTAATCATGATTAATATTACAATAGTGTAAGTTTCTTTGTTTTGGATTTTTTTGTATATGGATTTGAAAATTTTGGGTACATCGTTGTACACATAAGGCTTATAGGGTGTAGCTATGATTCAGGAAAACCACGAACAGAAGTTAGTCTAAAATATACAAGGCACGATCTAGTATAGCAAATGTATAGAATAAAAACTATTCTCCATAATAATAGATTAAAGTTTAAGTATGTGTTCTAGGTGGTAGAGGCACGCTGAAGCTATTATTGGTTTCAGCATGAATGGGTCGGCTCGTCCGGGGTAGCACCACCCTCTCACAGAAAACCAATGTGAGGTAACAGTGCTTGCATTGTTGCGTTTCGTTCGGTCAGTGAGATCGCCGGAGAGCCATCTCCCTTCCCTTCCCCTCTCCTCTCCTCTCTTCCCCTTTTCCTTTCTTTCCATTTCCCCAAACACAGGTTGACAACGCACTTGCGACTCCTCGGGGTTTTCTATTGTTTATGGGCGGCGGTAATCGCTTAACAAAAAGTGACCCGCATGTTAGTTTGCATTCTATATGATATAAAAAAATTTTCCTTTATTCGTTGCATTACTGTAAATTAAAATTATTAAAATCCATTACGTAAGTGGTTTTTGGATGAAAGAATAACAAACGTCTATCATAATAAATTCTTTCGTTTGTAATATTTTTAGATGTTTTTCGACCTACATTTCATATAAGTGATCAAATTAAATTGATTACTCATCGACTGGGGTGTACAATAGACGTGAGTTTTATTTAGACGGCGATATTTCGTCTGTGCCAAGCTAACTCGACCGGGAATGTCAATCTTTAGTTTTCATCCGTCCGAGTTTCAAGCGGTAAGCGTTTTTATTTAACCGCTTCTAACTAGGTTTGGGCAAAAGGGACAAAATACCTGTTTACGTATTGTCTTGTTTCATGTTTTTTTTTTTTAATTTAATATCTACAATGATTATACATACGCTTTCAAAAGAGGTATGTGGATTCTTTCAACTTCTCATATTTGTCTAACGGTCGTTTCAACGTCTAAAAGCTATGAAACGGTGGATCAACATGTGATCGATGGTAGTGGTTTGGATTCACCTATACACAGTTTAACCTAAATAGAAGAGAAAATCAATAAAAATGTATTTTTCTTATTCGTTAATAGGCTAACTTAATCGAGATAATAGGTAGTACCTATGAAATTGCCGTTCTGCAGTACTGGCCATTTCAAATCAAAATAATTTTTGTTTGGCCAAGAATTCTAATTTCAAATTAATTTTATTTTAAAAACATGGAATTCTTTTTCCAAAATTAGTTATTTCTTATTGATTAGTGTGTTACGTTAAATTAATAAGTTGGATACGTTAAAAATTCGAGTAATTAATGGAATATGAGTACCGTCATGGCAGCAACGTGGCACAAGGGGCACGCAACATCAACGACGTTTACGGAGCTAACACTACAAACCAACTCACCACCTGTTATTGGTTTGCTCGCTTCCGTTCTGGGATTTTCGACCTGAAAAATGAACCCCGCGGTCTTCCGAAGACTTTGGTTGACAATGACGAATTAAAGGCGATTGTGGAAGCTGATGATACATAATTTACGGCTGAATTAGCAGCAGCTTTCGACGTTAGCGTCAAAACAATATTGGTCCATTTGCGTCAAATTGGCAAGGTAAAAAAGCTTGACAAATGGGTGCCCCACGAACTCAATGATCGCCAGCGCGAAGTACGCGTCGAGACGTGCCTTGCACTGCTCAACAGACACACAAATGAAGGAATTTTGAACCGCATTGTTACCTGCGATGAAAAATGGATTCTGTTTGATAACCGCAAGCGCTCAGCAAGTTGGTTGGATCCTGGTTCAGCACCTAAACAATGCCCTAAACGAAAACTTACCCCTAGAAAAGTGATGGTCACTGTTTGGTGGTCTAGCGCCGGTGTGATTCATCACAGCTTCATACCAAATGGGGTGAGCATTACTGCAGATGTGTACTGTGAAGAACTGAACACAATGATGAAGAAGCTGGCACATTTCCAATCAGCATTGGTCAATCGCTCGTCTCCGCTGCTCCTGTACGACAACGCGTGACCTCATACTGCACAGCAGACGGTCTCCAAGTTGCAAGAACTCGCCAGACCTTGCGCCTACAGACTACTACTTTTCCAGAATTTGGATAAAAATGGCGGGAAAAAAATTCAATACCTGATAGGCAGTACAAAATGCCTTTGAAGAATTTGTTGCCTCCCGTCCAGCTTATTTTTTATGAAGGGCATCAATAAATTGCCACTGCGTTGGCAAAGATGCATTGTTGTATGGGTGATTACTTCGATAAATACAAATAAAAAATACATGAAAAAAATTCGTTTCAATTTTTTCATACAAAACGGCAATTTCATAGGTAAAGACCTAATATAAATAAATTGTTTTTTCATATGTTTATTGTCATATTAAGTATAATTATTGTATTATTATTGTAGTAGCATTTGTAAACAAATGATTCCCTAAGATTGTTGTAAACTCCTTCACGTAATATATACGGACAGTGATTATACGTCCTCAATAGAATAGATATTCGATTTTTCAAAAAAATATCAATTCTACCGTCTACCTCAAAATGAATTCAGAGTGAATAATAAAACGCTCTCGCCCGTGGTTTGCGGCTGCAGTCGATCAGTACGTCTAGTTTATTTGATTACTCTGTTCGTCTCGTCACAGGCGATGAGTGTGACGGCCATTTTGGCTTCGAATTAATTTCATTTGTACTAACTAATGTATTGTAAATATAGTCTCGCGTCGCGTCCGGGCCACGTGTGTATTGCCAACAGCCACCACCGACACTCATTGCTCTATGAAATATGTCGGGGATAGCCGAACACTATATGTCCCGTTATGTCTTATTGCGTTCTGTGTTATACGAGGATCGTATTTCCTTTACGACGGGACGAAATCCTATCTCTCCTTTCATTGTAATTACTTGCATAGGATATACGGCGCCCATCAGCCACGACATTACATATATTGATCTTATAGTCTAGTCTCTAGTAGGGATGGTCGATATTAGAAAAACATCGATTTTGACATCGATGTTAACATCGGTTTAAAAGTATCGATGTACGATAAACATCGGTAGCAAAACATCGATGTTTTTGCTAGCAATTAAAATTGGCTGTAAAAAAAAACTAACTTTCTCGTGTGTTTTGCATATTATTTGTTCCGTTGCTGGTACAGGAGTTGGTCAGCTTTAAAAAAAAGAAAAAAAACACTTTGTTTTTTTTATTGTAGCACGGCCAAAGTGACTGTACAATGCCTGATGGTAAGCATAGTACTTTTTTAATGATACGGCGACCACCGAGAGACATACTATCCATCGCCGGTCACCGCTGTCATGCCGGCCTGCGTAAGTGTCTCTTCACGTTGCGCTTGAAGGACCACTTGTAACCTTGTAACCTTTTAGCTTAATCAAAATTTTATAATGATAACCGCAATCACCATTTTCTGTCAAATTTCAACATGAAAACATTTGCCATGGAGATATTATTATGTTAAAACGCCATCTAAAAAAATACATAAGTACCTGATCACTCTTTTAATGACCAAAAGCTGTAAAAAAATAGGTGCTATATTTAAATGCTATAGTTTTCTTACATAGTAATAAATAATAGAATATAAGATATTCTTTACAATCGTTGTAGTTTGAAAATGAATCAATGAAAGTAAAATGCTTCATAATAAAAAACAAAAACATGCGTTAATAGAATTTAGCCGTTAGATTTTATACTTTTAACTAATTCAGCTGATAGATAATTTCGCCATATAACGTCAGTTCGTCTTGGCGTAATCGTCCGTATGTCGACTTATTTGTATCGATAGGGGCGTCGGTTCAAATCTCACCGGTCACCTTTTTGTTTTTTTTTTTTTTGAAGATGCGTGATGAAATGTATCTTAAAATTTTGATCTAATCTTTATATAACACAAAGAAAAACTACAAATTTTTAAGTTTCATCCGTTATCCTGGAGAACCCCTTGCGTTTTATGGGACAAAAAGTATCCTGGATGTAATCTCGTAATATTAGCTATCATTATATCAAGTTTCGTCAAGATTGGTTCAGTACTTTCAGAGTGATGCGTGTTCATAGGGACAGACAGACAGACAGACAGACAAAAATTGTAAAAAGATTATTTTTGGCTTCTATATCGATAACATAGTCTACACTGATTAAAATTTTCAAAAAATATTTAATGTACAGATTTCGACTTGTTACAGTTTTATTATAGTATAGATAGATTTAAATACTTGAACAAAGTGAGGTGAGTCTGTCCGGCAGTGCTACTTATCGCGCGCGTCTCGCTTGTTTTTATGAATAATGATCGTTCATAAAATTGAATAATTTATAATTCTGTTATCTCGTTGTTTCAGGTAAGTCTCTCTTCTCGAGTCCTGCTTGTTGGCCGTTCGGGATGACGTACAATCCGTCTTGATTTAAGACCCACAGTCGTAACTAGTAAGCGATGTAATCTGTGGTTATTATCCATTTAGAACATAGAATAGGTTGTATAAATGAACGGTTTTAATACAGGTAATATATACTGGATTATTCTTTTCGCACTCTTACTTGGAGTTTCATTTATCAACGGTTCCTATACCATACTATATATAGAGTCATTTGATTTAGAAGAACTACACATTACCGTATTCCAACGTGTGTTTTATATTTTAAATAGTTGATCCGGCCACGCGTTACTGTGTATCAGTTATCGAAATTCGAAATTAAAATGTGGCGTCATCTATGAGATATCTATAACAGTCGGTCCTAGAACTTATATCAACAAAATAATTTAAACCGTTATCTGTTGGAGGCTGATGAAACTTACAATTAATAACAAGAATTAACATTGACAATAATTTAATTTGTAATTAAAGAATACTGAGCCCATTAATCGAATTATAAATTATCCTATCTGTCAAGTTGAATCAAATCAACAATTTGAATGATAGGACAAAAAAAAATAACTTTGTAAATAAAGGCCATACTACTTGTATATGAAATGTTTTTTTCTCATATGTATGGAATATTTGATGTGCTTTGCCAGTAGGGTGAAGGGTACGAGACATTTGTCATACAAATGGGTGTTTCTCGTGTCATTAAGGGATCGATTGCTATGTATTTTCAGTACTTTGTACGACGATAATAATTATTGAGCATGTTTCATCTAGTACTTGTGGTTTGCCTTGCTTAATGATTCTATGTAAGGCTTTAATTCTGTTGTCGTTTATATTTTCTGGAAACCGTTATTATAATCGATAATGGAATGGTTTTCTTTATTATTTCACAATGATCGTGACGTCAGCTAATGTTATCTAAATATTCCTTCTTAAATTATCTATTACGATGTACGGTTTCTTAAATAAACACGGTTTGCATATTTTATTGAACTAATTTTAACATGAAATTAACACTCATTAAAATGAAGACGTCTATTAAATTTAAATTAATGTAGAAAATATATGTAGTTTTAATCTTTTGTTATTTACTGCATAACTTATTTATTCTCGAGACAGCAGAATGCACGCTTAAAACATTCTTTTATGAGAGAAGAATAGTATTAGCAGTAGTAGAAAAAGAATAGAAGGTTAATGGAATCGCAGAATAAAGAAGCAATGCTAGATCAAATATTGTGAACAATTTATAATTGTCTGTTATTGTTACTGTATTAAAACATAACAGTGACTCTTTTATGCGTTTCTAAGGTTTGAATTATGGATTATCATAAGCATTTGAGACAGCTAGAGTTATTTTATTTAAATGCCAAATTCGTATATTTATTTTTATCTAAAAGTACGTTCTGTGTAGTGTTGTCACAACAGATAAAGCCAAGCAAGGTTGTTTAACTTATCTTTGCAAGTCACTGTACTACTGTGGAGTGTCCTAATTTAGTTCCTGCAAAAGTATTATATAAGTCTTAGTTTTAATATCTCGAAATGGTTTTTTTTTTGTAAGATTGTCCATGTGGTATAAATAATTCAAATTTACGATTTAGTAATATTTTACTCTGAAACTAGTCTGTTATAAGGTTTAGTTCTGTTCTTGAAGGAAGCTATAATAATGCAACCACAAATAATTATTTGACTCTCTATAGCACTCACGAGTTGAAATTTCAAGCCAAGCACCCGTCGGCGTTGTACGACAAGCGGCACTTGAGAAACAGTTGCGTTACATTTGGTTTGGATCGTTTGAACGGACATAACTAAATGGTCTATAATTAAAGCAATCTGGGATGTTGTTTATTAAAGTAAAAAAAAAAAAAACACTATACAAATCACTTCCAAAATCATTATTACACTTTGTTGTTTCTTTTTTTTTTATAGTCTTTATCCGAAAATAGAACTCTAAAGACGGAACACAGACATAATTGTCTTTGTCATTTATACTCAAGTCCTAATACATTAAAAAGGTTCACGTCATGCAAGCTCCACCGTCTATTAGAATTTCTGATCCGTTCAAATTCGGAAATACGTTGCTGGCTGTCAAACAAATTAGCATCGCCACCTCCTTCGGATCTAACATTTCCTCGTCCAGTACATCCTGAGGCAAGTTGTCATTCGTCGATTTTCTACAGTTCGAATTGCAATGCGTCGATATATTCGTCCTTGTCACACCCGGGCTTATCGTGTTAATTTTAACTCCGTCTGACACGAGCTCTGGTGCGGCATGCTTGGCTAACGTTTCTAATGCGGTCTTTGATATAATGTAAGGTAAGAAACCTGGTTTGAACCTCTTGGACATTGAAGATCCGATGTTTATAATATTGCCTTTTGTCTTAATTAAATGGGGTAATGCTAACTGTGATAGGTAATAAGGTACACGAAAGTTTATGTTCATCACTTGATCGAATGCGTCCATCGAGTTGTCATAAAGCGATGAGAATACGGTTTTTCCGGCACAGTTGATTAGTACATCGATTTTCCCATACATTTCGAGGGTTTTGTTGATGACGGTCTCGCAGCTGCCGTTATAAGTCAGATCAAGTGATAGCCATAGTGGGACCAGTTTGTTCTTCTGAAGACATTGTTGGGCCACACGGACGAGCTTCTGTTCATTTTTGCCGACTAACGTCAGCTTTGCCCCGTAACCGGCGAGGGCCACAGCTGTCGCAGCACCAATGTCTGAACTAGCTCCTGTTATAATCGCAACTTTATCTATGAAATCTATCTCATTCATTTTTGATTTTGCTTATTTCTATATTTGTTCATCCAACTTCATGGAATCTGTATTAATGAATTTATCTTTTATTTACGTTTTTCTAATTTCTTCAATTATAAGTTCTTTGAACCCATTGTCTCTCCTAGCTGTTTTCTCGATTCTATCTTCAATGACTGTTGTGGTCTTCTTGAAACTTGCATCATAATCAATATTTACTTTTAATAATGTTATAACCTAATCAATCACTTTGTTACTTTAAATTACAAGTTATTAATGTTTTTGCAACTTAAACTGTATTATGTTATGCAAAACACTACTTGTCGCGGCTGATGTACGACGGAAACTGATAAGGACTATGTTATCGTTTTGAAAGGCGTGTTTTGTTTACGTTTCGATAATGTTACGTAAGTAATATCGTGTATGTTCTTATAGATAAATGGGTACATTTCTACACTGTTTGTGAGTCCGCTTTATTCAATGTTTTTTTTTAATGTCTTTGCATATACTCGTATCGTATTTTAAGAAGGAATATACCGGAATGCTTCTTATTGATTAAAAGACGTGTTTGAAATGTACAACTTAAAAAAAATTACAAAACCTACGAAATGAATAAGCCCAATGCTTTAGATTAATTAATAGCGATGAGTGTAGCCGAGATCAAAGTAAACCTGTTAACAACAAATACGGGTATCTAAACAATATCATGGTCTTAAGTAAAATTTAATGGTACCTTATAAGAAGCAACACTTTACAATGAAATGTATAAAAGAAATTAAATTTTCTAACATTAGGAGAATAAACTTGCGATATGCATGGAGTACAGAGCGTCTTGTGAATATAAATAAAATAACGTCTGCAGAAATCACGGTGACTAGGCAAATATAAGAATGATTTAAATACTATAGCGACTTGTAGACAAACAATTACAAAAATATAACTTGCATTGACTTGATTTTTGTGTTGTGTTACTGCATTGCCGATTAATATTAAGGATTTAGTGGATGTTCAATTTTGTGAGCGACAAAATTGTCTTTATTATTGGATTTTAGTAATCGGTTGTTCGTCTTAAAGTGTCGAAACGCGACAGCTGGCCTCGTCCCTACATGTTCTAGCCATTTCTTTCTTCATCCTCTTTTATTCATACTCTTGGTTTGTTCATAATGCTATCTCCCTCGCTTCCAAACACAATAATACAATTTCTAGTTTAAATTCATTAAATAGACCAAAGGTCTTTCGTGCATACTATTTATATTCTTATACAGATGAGGGCTGGCGGTTTGTGCTTTATAGGGCCTAAGTAGTAATGAATAATAAAGCACTTAATTCCATTGGATTATTAGGATTTTATTTCCTTCGCATTCGCGGAAATCACTTAGTTCGGTTAATGTATGCTGCGTGAATTTGAAACAATGCGGTCGACATGTTTTCACTAACAAGCATTCCGTATGTCTTTGTAGGCTTCAAATTGCTTTGTTCTATTTAATATATGTTTACGTATATTTCTGACATCAACGTATATTTATTATGTTTCAACACGTCCATCATTTGAAACTGTAAACAATTTTAAACGTTTTTTTTAAATGAGCCTTTATTTAAATTATAATTTTGTTATTTAGAATTGCACTTCGTTACTTACATAGATTTTATAAAGTCTTTTGTATAAGTAGAAGTGATTTCAGTAAGATGAAGCCGCACCGTCCACTATCAAATTGGCACCGTTCAAATTTGGACACGTATCGCTCGCAACGAATACGATTGTCTTAGCTATTTCTTCTGGTTCTATTATCACGTTATTCGGTACGACAGCTGATATCTTACTATACACGTGATCCATACAGTCTGCATCGACATTTAAATTTGCTAGAAAATTCGTTCTCGTTATACCCGGGCGGACCGCGTTCATTCTTACGCCCTCCGTGACTAGTTCCAAGGCGCCGGCTTTCGTGAACCTCTCTAAAGCGTCGTGGATCATCGCGAACGGTAGGAAACCGGGTCTGACCCTCATCGGTGCACCGAAAACGTTTACTACGTTCCCTTTGGTCCTCTTCAGGTGTTGCAAACAGAGTTGTGTTAACTTGTAAGGTACTCGAAGGTTTAAAGCGATTAGTTCGTCGAAAATTTCCGTCGTCGTATCGAAGAGAGACGTGAGTGAGGCTTTACCGGCGCAGTTGATGAGGACGTCGATCTTTCTGTGCTGTTCGATGGTTCTTTTAACGATTTCTTCACAGCTGCCGTCTGTCGTGAGGTCCAGGAGGAGGCATAAAGGTTTGCGTCCACTGGTGGCTTCGCACGCTCGAGCGACGCTCGTAAGTCTAGGTTCGTTTCTTCCCACGAGGGTTAGTGAAGTGTGGTGTGAAGCGAACAGTTTTGCCGTCGCAGCTCCAATGCCGGAGCTGGCGCCGGTTATCACGACGACTTTGTTATTAAAATCCATCATTCGACCGGTCGTGGCCGAGTGTTTATCGTGACTGGCGGGCTGTCGAGGTGAACGTGTTTAATTTACCTCGTTGCGATTGAGTTTTGTTTGTTTTCCTCTTAGTTCAGCGTTTGTAAACCTTTCGTTTGTTTATTTTAAAATGATAATTTTCTTTGTAGTGTATTATGAAACGCTGTTTCAATCATATTAACTAGGGTCGGCAAGAATTGTGTTACCTTATCATTATAACGCTTCTGTAATTTTATTTCTGCTAATCACAAGAAGATCTATAAATGTTTATGTATCAAAATTAAATGCACACTTCTCTAGATTTACATCGAAGTCAACATTGTTATATATAATGCGTGATTAGCTTACCGCACCATGCGTGAGTTTTGTTATTTAAATTTATCTTTCATCGGTGGATATTTGAACATTTCAATATCCGGAAGAATAATCGTTTAAATTTGAAAACACTTTGAATCGAAGATTTCACCATTGCTTTGTAATTAAATAACGTAAGAATAACGTTTTCTAACACATTTTACTTGACAAATTAACCTACTATGATTAAAACTAACACTATATCTGCCTAATAATACTAATAAACTCTCTAAAATTGTTGACAATATCTACTCGAATCTTACGTAATCAACGTCTCGTGTAAATAACTATTCGTAATGGATGACCTTCACCTCACTTCCACACCCGAGATATTATGTTTTGTACGCGAGATATCTATAAGACGTGATTTATTTGAACTCCACCGAGTGATTCGTGTAAAACATTGACATCCTTTTGTTATCTCCAGGGTCAATGTGAACGCCCTCAACACCCGATGCATTCATGAAATAATATTAACTTTTGTATGCATCACGCGAAAACCACGCACTTTTTGATGACCGGTCCAAAATTAAAAAGAAGCGATTATAATATTATGTTACCATGAGAGTGTAAGAGACCCCCCACTGCAAGCCCAAAGCGAGGTATGGCCATAATACCACTACGCTAACCCACGACGTATTGACGATCTCAAACTCTGAGAATTCCAAAGTTCTACTTTTTCCCACATACGGTGGTAGTACAGGTAAATTTCTCAAGTTCTGTTTTAGTCACAATGTTTCCCTTCACCGTCATCCGATCCTATTATCAATTTAAATTAGTAAATGTACGCGAATAACTCAATACCAATGTCATTATTATTTTATACATTAAAATCAATCAAATCATTTAAGTTTCAAAGCGTGGCAAAAAAAACATACTGGAAAAACATTGCCTCTTGTCCGTGCAATCGGTTTGTGATTACCGGAATAGTTAAGCAGTATCAGCATTAAAAAGTGATATACAAATAAAAATTTCGCCACTTTACATTTTTTTATGCAGATAATATTGGTTACGCTAGTCCCCTCGTTCAGCAATTTACATAGTCACAACCTGATAGCGCGACTGTTGAGTATATCAATATAGATATAGATAGTACGTGCGCGCGCATCAGCGAGTAGACGTGTCTAATTAACTGCAGAATTAATTCCTCAAACGTAGTAAAATGTGCGAGTTGTAATGTGGTTATTAACGAAGTATTAGCTTTCGTGTGTAATAAACTGGACATAATGGACGAGGAAAGCCTAAGTCGAATATGTATTAGTGCTTTCTCGGATAGTGATATTGCAGAAGCGAAAAAATTACTATTTGAAGCGATAATAACAACAACAACTTTGAAACGAAATATTAAAAGAAGAAAAGACGGGAAAAAATTACGTGAGATCGAGGATATTATTAGGTTATTGCAAGTAACTCATCCTGACGACCGGCCAGTTTTTGTTGCAAAGGATTTACAAAAACTACCTCCAGTACTATTATTTGATCACGTAGATGTGACAAAACTGCTTAAAGATTTAACAAAGATAAAAAGTGAAATTGATGAAGTGAAATCACAATATGTGTCTGCTAATCAAGAAACAATCAAGTCTGACATAGCAGAATTGAAAAAAATGAACACTAAAAGTACATGTTATTCGCATGTAAACACAGAACGAGGAGGAGAAATGCATATGATGGACAGGTGTGATTATGATAGCGGGCCGATAGGGTTGCAACATGTTCCTATTACAAACAAAAATACGTCAGATCAGAGTTTAATAATACAAAGTGAAATTATATCTCAGCCTACCCACAACTCATCAATATCAGCTGATCATAACGTAAATAACATAAAGATAATGAATGAATATAGACGGAATGAATGTGAAACAGAATTAGCTTCACAGCTATGCATCAGCAACAATACCGAGCCATGGACGGGGCAAGCAACCGCAAGCGCTGCGCAGAAAAGTAATAATAACAACATTGCGGGACACACGGCCTCTACGACTGTCGAACCGACTTCGGAAACACGACGTAAGACGATGGCTCAAATTGTAAATGAAGGTGAGTGGACCTTGGTACAAAAACAAAAGAAGAAATCGAGAAATCGTTTTGTGGGAAATATAGGAAAAGCTCTTATGGAACCAAAAAGTAAATTTAAAGCTGTAGGTGAAAAAATTGTCTTATATCTATAATGTTGATAAACAGGTGACTCAGAACGACATCACAGAGTATGTGGAGGAGCCAAAATAAATGTGGATGTACAGAAAATGATAATGAAAGTGCCTAAAAGTTACGATGCGTATAAAATCTCAGTTCCAAAACACAAATGTGATATATTCATGGGATGATTTTTGGCCTGAAGGAATATCATATCGTAAATTTAAAAACTTTTTTAAAAAGAAAACAGACAGAAAAATTACTCTGAGTAAGAATATTAGCCAAGATTTAAATGGATAATACGATCTTAATAAGTTTCAATTGTAAATGTATAAAAAGATCTGTTGAGTGTATGAGGCGTCTGTGTGTAACGACCGATGTTATCGCACTGCAAGAAACTTGGCTTCTATCGCATAACGTTGCCTTTCTAGGACAAATCGATGATGACTTCCCCTTTACTGGCAATTCAGCAGTTGACACGTCAGAGGGAATACTACGTGGAAGACCTTATGGAGGGGTGGCTTTATTATGGAGGAAGAGCTTATTTCCATCTGTCACGATAGTTAATTGTAGCAATGTACGCCTTGTAGCTATCAAGATTGTGTCGGAGGATCGTTTCGTACTAATTTTCTCGGTGTATATGCCTACTGACTCGAATGATAACCTAACTGTGTTTACAGATTGTCTTAGTGAAATTAGTGCGATAATAGAAAGTCATAATGTGCAATCAGTAATCATACTCGGCGACTTTAACGCACATCCGGGTGAGTTATTCGGCAATGAACTACTGAGTTTCTGTGCAGATCAGTGTTCGACCTGTCCCGATTTGGACTTACTTCCGCGAGATACGTACACTTTCGTTAGTGACGCACACGGTAGACGCCGCTGGCTTTATCACTGTGTAGTAAGAGAGGCCGCGAGGAGTCTGCTTGTTAGTGTAACTATATTATATGATACGTATTGGTCTGATCACATGCCTATACAGTTACAGTGTAATTTTAATATGATAAGACCTGAAATAGTGACTCACAATCTGAGTAAAATTGTTATATCGTGGGGTGAACGGGATGCTAGTCAAATAACTAAATACAGAAAAAGATGTCACACTAAGCTGAGGGAAATTAATTTTCCGACTGATTTTTCAAAATGTGCTAGAGGGTTTTGTGAGAATACCAATCACAAATTAATATTAGACAATATGTATGAAAACATTGTATGTATTCTTAAAGAGCCAGCCCAATGTTCCAGTAAAACGGTTGCGGGAGTAAAAAGGTTATCGGGTGGAATAGGCATGTTAAGCAGGTTCACGCGGACGCCCGACTTGTAATTCAAATCTGTAGTATATCTGGTAAACCGTCTGCTGGTTCTGTGTATAAACATATGCATAAAACCAAAAAGCCTTTAAATCAAAATTACGATGGTGTCAGAGTAATCAAAAACAAATAAAAATGGATATAATAGCTGAAAATCATAAATGTAAAGATTTTCCAAGGTTCTGGAAAAATGCTAATAAATTAAATCCGAAGTAGGGCGTCCCCGTGAACGTAGCAGGTCAACATGAGCCCACTGTTATTGCCAACTTGTTCGTAAAACATTTTAAAGTGATGTCTCCTCTTGGTTTACCATTCGACGTGGTTGATATTAAGGATTTTCGGACGGAGTTAAACGTCAGGTTCTCGGCAAAACAGATTACTGATTTTATAAAAAGTATGGTTAGGGGTAAATCACCGGGGCATGATTACCTCAGTGTCGAGCGAGCACTTGCAGCTTGCAGGAATTCACTTGCCTAGAGTGTTGGCAATGTTTTACTCGCTTTGCCTGACTCATGCTCATCTGCCTAGTGTTCTCATAAAAACGGTGGTGGTGCCAGTTGTAAAAGACAAGACTGGGGACACATCAGATCTTTCGAACTTCAGGCCCATATCGCTTCCTACTGTCATTGCTAAGGTGCTGGATGGTTTGCTTGACAGGCATATGGCGACCCGCATTCAATTACATGATGCGCAGTTTGGTTTCAGACCGGGTCTCTCCACTGAAAGTGCCATATTGGCTCTCAAACATACTGTTCAATATTATACGTCTAGGAAATCACCCGTTATAGCATGTTTTCTAGACCTTTCTAAAGCGTTTGACCTGGTATCATACGATTTATTGTGGCAGAAACTGATAAAAGATACCTCAGTGGATAGGGAAGTTATATCAATACTACAGTATTGGTATAACAATCAGACAAATTGCGTTAGATGGGCAGGATTATTATCAGATAATTACAGGCTGCAGTGCGGAGTGGGGCAAGGCGGCCTTACTTCTCCGCGTCTCTTTAGTCTGTATATAAACCGCTTGATCGCTGAGTTCAGCAATACTTTTCAAGGTTGTTATGTAGACGGGGTATGCGTCAATAATATTAGTTATGCTGATGATATGGTATTGTTGAGCCCTTCGATCAACGCTATGATGGGTCTGCTCACAATTTGCAAAAGATACGCGGAGGTACATGGGCTCAGATACAATGCTAAGAAAAGTGAAGTACTAGTCTTTAAGGCAGGCACTAAGACCTATCCTATTACACATCAGTTGAGACTGTGCGGATGCCCCTTAAAGCAAGTTACTAATTTTAAGTATTTGAGTCACTGGGTATCCGATGACTTAAAAGATAGCCTGGACATTAATCGTGAGTGCAGATCGTTGGCTGTCCGTTGTATTATGTTGGCTCGTAGATTTGCTAAATGTTCGAATGAAGTAAAGGCTACGCTGTTTACAGCATACTGCTAGTCATTTTACACGTGCAGTCTGTGGGTCAACTATACCCAAAGGGCATACAACGCTCTGCGCGTACAATATAACAACGCATTCAGCGTGCTGATGGGTTTACCGCGCTACTGCAGCGCCTCAGGCATGTTCGTGGAAGCGAGAATTGATGACTTTCACGCCATCATGCGTAAGCGATGTGCCTTTATGATGCGCAGGGTACGCGCCAGCACCAACAGCATCTTGAATACTGTAACAGATCGGTGAGACAGCCCCATACTAGGACACTGGATACGCCTACATATTGTGGCGTTGTAAGTAATTACTCTGTGTACAATAGATTTAAGTACTAACCCTAATTTCTAAGTTGTGTGTATACTAACCTAGTGGACTGTTGTCTGTAATAAAAGGATTTTGATTTGATTTGATATCGCTTTTTTCACGTATAGCGGAACTGTTATTAACAGATTCGTTGCTATATAGCGATTTATCGTCGGTTCACAGAGCTTGAAGCACTCATAAATCAGAATATCGTTCAGTGAAGTGCGCTCTTGAGTTATGTGCTTTGATAACGAGACGAGGCGAGCCGGAGCGAAAAAGTTTTTCCAATATTATAAATAAATAACACTGTTGCTTTCGCTTACTTGGAACATAAATACGGTACGCTATCAAGTTTATTGCTTTGAGCTTTGAGATGTGCGAGCCGGTGATAAACAGAGAACAGAAAACATATAATCTTCGGTCTTCTGACCTTGATGGAGAAGGAGTCTGCTATCGGATCGTTTGATAATTGAGTTAAGTATGTGACCGTTCATCTCAAGGAATATAACGGACTTTGAAGTTACCACCATTCTCGGACTTGCACCTAAATCCTGATTAACGATTCTTTGTGATCTTAATATATAACTAGTGGGCGCCCAGTGGTCGATATTCGACCATAGTTAATTGATTTTTTAAGCTTTGAACTTTATTAGGGTTCTTTTGTCAATGGGTATATACTTCTATAATCAAAGGTTTTCATCATGGCTACTCAGTTATTTGCCATTTGCAATCTTTATTCCATATAAACATTTAAAAAAATCTATGTGTAAATGAAAATGGAGATAAATTATAAATTTGAAACAAAAACCACGCGGCAAAGCTCTCAAATTTTAAGCAAACATAACTTTACGAAAATAATGCAATTTATCGCAACCTATGACACAATTTTCAATTAATTTTACACGACACCATGGGTGGGTGGTATTTCTGGGTGATATTGAAAAACAAGGTAGTCTGTTCATTATGAGAAATAGTGATATGCACAGTATCATCGTTTGGAATAGTAATGGATTCACAATACAATCAAATGGTGAATCCAAGACAAAGATGTATCTACTACTACCATTAGCTTTTGAAAATAAATTCTTTTTTGTTGCTACATGAGTTTGAATAGCAACATTGTAACCGCGGAGGTCTAAGTCATCTATTACTTTTATGAACAAAATCCTTATTTTGATTATACAAAGTATTATTTCGCTAATTTTTTTATTAAGTCATCATTTGAAGTGAGTTCACCATAAAAAATAATAAACATTACAATAATAGTTATATTTTATAATATCATTGTTGAATGTAGGATGAGAAATGCTAATTGGAACGTAAGAGTTAGAAAATACATATAGTCGAGCATAGCAACCTCTTTCGCAACCTTTTTTGAACTCTTTATTGACGGCTGTCAAAATATCTTTTTTATTTACATGTGTGTATATGTTGTGTAAAATTCAAGCAGTAGTGCGAGTAGTGCATATTTTAATTAATTTAATGTACTTCTAATGCATTTTATATAAAATAAACAGCTTTCTGCACTTCTCCGCCATATAAACTTTAACTATGCCAAATTTCAAGTTCACCCGTTTACGGGAAATCGGTCAAAAGGGGTACAAAGATTTTGCTTCACGTATTAATATATACATTCTCATGCAACGCGTTAAGGGAAAGAGAAATGACTCGCATCAAATTGCGACCACCCTTTGTATTGCTAATTCCGAATATCTTTTTTGGAGATCAACGACACTTAAAAAAAAAGAAAGTTGAAAGCTCATACTAGTGAACTGCTTTATCTTGTCTCTTGTTCAATCAACTGTCGCATATAGTACTAGCGTGAACGGCGGTCGTTGTCCTGCCTTGATAAAAACTAAAATCCAACTGCAGCGCCATCTATTAGGTTTAATCTATAACATTCTTGAATCCATCTGTACACACACAAAAAAAAATCATCAAAATCGTTGTAACACACGGACAGAAGGATATAGCGGGGTGGTAGGGTTTTACAGCCCGACTGGGTCGCAACCACCATGTACATGGCGAAAAAGCCCGTCATAGTGAGTCGCTTTTGCGCGTCGCGTTTCGGGATCAGCCTGTGCATATCCAGTACAAGGTGACTTTCGTCATTATGGCCGGCATGACAGCGGCGACCGACGATGGATGATCTGTCTCTCGGTGGTCGCCACTGTTTTTGGATTGTACTATGCTTACCATCAGGTATAGTGCAGTCACTTTGTCGTGCTACAATAACAAAAAAAAAATGTAGCTATATATAAAGACTAGTTTTTGATGCCCATTTCTATACTCCTAATAAGATGTATGGAAATTACTATGATGATCGGTCAACAATTTAAGGCTTGACACCATAACAAACACACATACTTCCTTTCCTATTTATCAATCTAATATATATATATATATATATATATATATATATAATACCTTTAGACGAGCAATTCTTGTATATTTTTATATTGTTATATATTCATGATCTCGGAAACGGCGACAGCGATTTACGGGAAACTTAGTTTGTAGGCGTTTTCGAGGACGATAAATCGATGATGAAATTTCATTAATAGAAAACTTTTTATCTGAGTTTTCAGGAAATGAAAAAATATAGCTACAATATAAAAGTTAATTTCGCCGCTGTTGTCAAAACAAAAATAACTCAGATGGAAATCGGCTGCTTCGAAAATCCCTCTAACCCCAGTTCAAATACGAGAGACAGCAAAAGGGATATATATATTTTTAATACTTGGTAAAGATGCTTCTTTTTAGGCAAACCTATCAGTTTATTTTAATGTTTTTGAATATCCGAGCTAGGCTCGGTCATCCAAGTACTAATATTAGTATGACTAATAATATATAATGGTAGTAAAAATAAAATAGAAATAATTTCGAACTCAGTTTCGCGTATTTTTGTAAAGTTGTTCTTGGCAACCCAAACACTAATCTGTAACGGGGCTTCCCACGTAAGGCTAGTAGTCTTGTAATCCGTTAACCCGCGAATTATGCGTTATGAATATAAAGCGAATCAGTGCTTCGAAACGTCGAGTTTTAAACGTCGAAGCACGCACCGGAAAAGCGTTAAAAGCATAACAAAGCGCAAAAAGCGTACCGGGGGAGTGAGTCGCACCGTTTTATGTCAGAAAAGGGAATTTTAATGTTGCCATTAGTCATGACTCGTTGTTTTCGGGATGTCTCGGTGAGTCTAGACCGTGAATACGGGCTGTTTAAATTTTCTCTTGAGATGTCTCGAGTTTCGAATTATTTCTAGGCCGAGAGTCTATGTCAAATGTAATAGCAACATCTCTGATTTTTTTTTATTGTCAGTGTCCCTTTTTAGATACTCTTCACGTATATGTTTTGTTAGCCGTTTCCGTGAATACGGGTACTAATCTATTTAGTTATAATTAAGCAAAACATCCCTTTAATTACAAACTGGTTTAACAAACAGCCCCTGTTATAGATCAACTATAAAGCATTATTATGTAGTATTCCTGTCAGTTACCATCATCACATCAGCCTGTAAGAGACCCGCTGCAGAGCCATCAACCTCTTCCTGATGGAGGGTATGGCATAATCACCACGCCAGCCCACGATGTATTGCCGATTTCAAGCTCTGAGAAATCCACAGTTGTATGTTTTAGCACATGAACCAATATTTTATCAATTTAAATTAATAACTGTACGCGATTTAAGAAATATTCGTTATTACACACCGGAGTTCGAATATGAGGATATCGAATTGATATTCCAGTGGTCAAAACACCGGATGACAATATACTCAAATATTCACCCGAGTAAAATTTTGAACGATGGTTTTTCCCTATCTCGAAATTATGATTACGCACTTCGTATCTCTGTCTAGCTCTTCGACTATGGTGATTTAGCTAGGAGGCGTGACAAACAAATAACGTAAATTATAAACGTAACAGTTTATCAATTTAAATCTATTGTTAATGTTAGAATAATGTTTTAATAATTATTTATGACGTCATTACTGTCTCAAATACACAAAGTTAATAGTTTATCGTCTCTAAGTTTTAGTACGTGGGAGTAGTTACGACGAGGATTAATCATCACATGACATAAAACAAACTCCCATACCGCGTCTGTCCATCTGTCTGACTGTTCGCGATAAATTCAAAAACTACTGAACGGATTTTTATGCGCTGTTTACCAGTTGTAATATTATTAAGGAGCCCATAACTTGAAAAATAGGTATAATAAAAAAAAAAAAAAAACAAATTATGTTTTAACGTTTATATCTATGAGAAGCCCAATTATGCTCAATAAACGCGAAAAATGTATTACTATTATATAACCCGATTGCAGCGAAAACTATTAAGATTGCAGTTGTGAATTCAAACTATCCAGGGACTCGCTCAAACATATGGTCAGCTGGTGTGAGAAATCTTTTAAAAGAAGCCTAGAATCCGTTCGCATCACCTACCGTGTCCAATTAAGATAAAAACTAACATATATTGGTGGTAATGTAAAAAAGAAGCATGAGGAGATGAAATATAGCTTAAACTTTTAGCCAATCTGGCCGTTATCCTGAAGAATCCCTTACGTTTTATGGAACAAACAGTATGCTAGATATAAGTCTATAATATTAACTAGCGGTCCCGGCGGACGTTGTCCTGCCTTGGTATAAAAAAAAAAAACTAACATTCAACCACAGCGCCGCCTACTGGTTCTAATTGTGAATCTACACCATTCTCGGATCCACTAGAGCATACACACAAGATTTCATCAAAATCGGTCCAACTGTTTAGGAGTTTAGTGACATACACACGTACAGAAGAAAATAATATAAAAAGATTAAAAAACGGTAGGTAATTACAGGAAAATGTATTAGGGTATTTTAAGGACGCTATTCTGATTATTACTGTGTCAAGTTTCGTCAAAATTGGTTCAGTACTTTTGTAGTGATACGTGTTCACAGGGATGCTCTGACAGACAGACAACAAACATTGTAAACGGATTTTTTTTTTCGAAATGTCTACGCTATTGACCCAGCAAGGTCTTAACAGTTTCACCGGACTACTAAGGCGAGCGCTTAAGGCACTGAGCCGATTTTATTTTGGCAACCAGCTCAAGGGTGCACGGCACACCTCGGCGTGGCTGTTGCCTGTTGCTTGCAAAATGGCAACCTAGCTAACTATTCATATATGTATGAGTTGTTGAAACGTATATGTGTACCAAGCATACAACCTCAACAACTCCTCCATATATTTATTATCGGATAATTAAGATTTTTTCAGTTCGATGAGGGATAAAAGTAAACTCTTCCACTTTCATGTGTAAGCGTGTAGGCGTGCATGTGTGTGGGGGTTATCGTGTGGTGTTGTAGCAGTGATGTATACTTGTGTGTCACCGTATCGCGCAAGCAACGCACTCAAGGGCTCCCTACCAAGGGATCGAACCTAGGCTTGAGCCACTTTTAGCTTCTATATCAATAACAAAGTCTACCCCGATTATAATTAAAAAAAAGATATTGTACAGATTTGGCCTTGTTACAATGTTATTATATGTATGTGTGAAATGATATAATAATAATGATTAGAAGTGTTAATTAACGTTAAGTTCAGATATGTTGTATCGCGTAATCCCTCACCGGGGGTAATAAATCTGTCACGTCACGAGGGCCGCGCGTGTCCCTTCCCGTACAGCGTGACATGATAAGGGCGGATGCACACGTGAACGATAGGCCGGGCCACCGGGTCAGCGTGACTGCGTTACACCGTTAACAGGATCTCGCCCTCCGATCACGTGTCTCGTAATAAAAGCGATAGCTAAATTTCGCCTTCGATATTGTAAATTCGCTCCGCTTTGCTTATTTAAAAGAAAAAAATGCAAAGGTTCAATGGAATTAAAAGAAATACGTATCGAATGGTCATAGTTCTATGTCGATACGTTAATTAGATTCGAACTGTATTTTCATTATATGTGTCGTTTATAATATTTTACGTTATTTTTCAAAATCTTCAAATTGTGTACGTGTCAAATATGAAGATGATAAAAAAAAACTAAGATCCGTATGGACGGCAAAATTTGAACTTCGTTCTCGGTGTATAAGAACTGGAAATCTTAAAAAAAATGTTATATGTACGGTTAAAAATTAGATATAGCTAATTTTGAAATGCGTTGATAATGTAAATATCCTAAAAGTCAAACGTATCGCCACCTACTGGGTCCAATTGTGAATCTAAACCATTCTTGGATTCATTAGAACACGCAGAGTTCAGTGACATACACACGTACAGAAGAAATCTATACATGAGATGTATATATAATCAAGTGTTAATGAATCACCTAAAGTGTTGTTTTTCGTATAGTATCTAATAGATTTTTTTCCTACGGGTACGTCTATAGAGATGCTTGCACTTTTTGGTTTATTAAACTAATCTATGTTCGCGACATCGTTGTCCTAAAATAATTTTGTTGATTTAACTGTATTCAATGTCTATTTTAAATAATTATCTCATTGATATTTAACACGTGTAGCAATTTTTCCGACAGTGTGCTACCATTCGCGTAGAATTTTCTATGGACGGTGGTGATCACTTAACATCAGGTGACCCATCCGTTCGTTTGCCTCCTATGACATAAAAAAAAGAATTCGTATCGAATAGCGTAATAATACGTAAGCGTATGGAGTCGTCTATATACTAGTAAAAGTCTTATCAGAATCGGTTCACCCTTTTTTAATAAGCAACAGATATTTCAATCTTATTTATTTATATGTATAAATTTGTAGCCAGTATACAATATATATTTTTCAGCTTCAATTCTTTTATCTTCTTCTTGGAAAATATATCTATATATTAATACGTGAAACAAAACCTTTTATCCCTTTCTAAGTGAATTGCGTGAACGAATGAACTTGAAATTTGGCATAGTTAAAGTTGGCGGAGAAGTGCAGAAAGCTATTTATTTTATATAAAATACATTACAAGTACATTAAATTAACTAAAATATGCATTACACACAGTACGGCTTGAATTTTACCCAACATATACACACATTTAAATAAAAACGTCATTTTGACAGCCGTCAATAACGAACTTCAAAACAGGTTGCGAAGGAGGTTGCTATGCTCGACTGTATGTATATTTTTACTCGTACGTTCCAATTACCCTATTTCATCCTACATTGATACTATAACATATAACTATTATTATAATATTTATAACACGACTTGAACTATGGTCGAATGTCGACAACTGGGCGCCCACTAGTAAATGTAAATATATAATTGGACTACATACCAGAAACATATCTTCGACCCCATAATTAAACCCATCTGGGGACAAACTGTGTTCTTTCTTAGATGTGTAAAAAACATACATAACTTTTCCACAAGTCTAAGCGATGCTTTGTCCGCGAAATCAACTTCAACTGTGTTTTATTAATTTTAATACACTTATTATTTGTTCAAACAATCCACAGAACAATTCAGGCACTTTGACAGTAATAACTTAGCCTAAACTTAGATAAATATTTAACTTAAATTCCCCCAGTGAAACTAGAATCGACACTGTCGAAATTCTGTCAGTTAACCCCATCTTCTGGTTTGTGAGAGCGCGGGCTTTTGCGACTGATTATGACGCCGGGGTTAAGTAAAATCGATTACTTGTAGGGTTACCAGCTTTTGAATCAAATTAGCGGGTAATAATAGAAGGTCCAGATGCAAGATTTAGTTGAATAAGAGATGTGGACTCTGCAAAATTATGAACGTCAAATAGAGAAGTTAGGGCGCTTGCAGGAATAATGAGATGGTATATCAGTCAAATGAAATACATTTTTGTATTCGTAAAACTTAGACTTAGTTGATGCCGTGTTCGGACACGGCGTCGATAGGCTTAGGTTCGAATCTTTGTGGCTGAGATCAAATATCTCGGTGAAGGAATACACAGTGATAAAACCATATTATGGTGATAGACTCTCTCTAAGTCCGTCTAGGTGGTCATCACCGTCATGTTGAAAAGTTGTCGTCAAACACCAGTTGATTTGTTTGGACAGCTGACTTTGAGAGACAGTTCCCCTTCTAGGTTTAGCTTGCTTACCATTTCAAGCCGCATCGTTATTTAAGATCAGGTGAGATTGTGATCAAAAGTTAAAAGCTAGAATGTATAAAAATGTCCTTTTTTTATAATCGCTTTGAACGATTTTTGGTAGAGTAAAACGTAATGGGTTCGCATCATCGATGACCTCGACTTACCGTACTGATTTAAATCAATCAAAACACCTTTTGGTCCAAATCGAACAAAAAAAATAGACAATTTTTCGGTGAAGCTGTAAAGACCTTTCCACGTCAACAGCGTTGTCATTTCGAAAAATAATAATTCTTGCACTCATACAGATTTATCCTTTTCATCCGAACCGTACTTTTTTTTTTCATTAAAAGGTATAGAAAAGTAATCCTATGTCCTCCTTGTCAACATGTGTGCCAAAAGCATGATGACGAACAAACATATATTCGTATTTGTAAGATTATTAGCTTCTGCCCGCGACTTCTTCCGCATGGAATAGTTACTTTGCACTAACGCTAACTCTAATTCGCGACTTTGTTTACTTAGAAGAATGATACGCACGTTAAACCCGATTTAAAAACATTCTTCATTAATTCGCTCCTATTTCTATTCCTCCGCTTCTATTCCTCTTAGCGTGATGATATATAGCTTATAGTCTTCCTCGATAAATGGGCTATCTGACACTGAAAGAATTTTTCAAATCAGACCAGTAGTTCCTGCGATTAACGCGTTCAAACAAATAAACTCTTCAGTAATTACAATGTTGACGTTTATTCAAGGGCTACAAAAACCGATTACCTTAATTGACAAAGCCGGTTAGAGGGTTTAAATAGAGTAATGTAACCGCACGGGAAAACTTTTAACAAGGCCATCGCAGACGTCAAAATGATGTTAGACGCCCACGCAAATCAGTCCTGGCAGTTGCACCTGGACACCGTAGGAGAGAGTGTGCCTTCCCTTCATAGGCTTTGCCGAAGCCTATCGAGACGGACCGAGCCAACTCGCCCCCTGCTGGATCAAGGCCAGCTCCACTTCTCTGCTCAGGACAGGGCAGAGATCTTTGCGAATGCCCTGGAAGCTCAGTTTAGCCCGAATCCGATAATCAATTCACAACATAACGAAGCGATTACCCGATTCGTACAAAGCTACCCGCCGCCGGTAAGCGGCCTTACACCCACGCGCGGGGAGCCTAAATTTTATATTACACCAAGATTGGTACAAAGGGCATTGCGGGGACTTAACCCGCGAAAAGCCCCGGGTGCCGACAACATAACGAACGCTATGTTACGACATCTACCTGCGAAGGCGATCGCGACGCTCACGCGCCTCTACAATGGTGTTCTGCGTACAGGCCACTTCCCAGAGAACTGGAAACGCGGAATCATCATTATGATCCCGAAAGCGGGAAAAAATACACAGGACCCTAACAACTATCGCCCTATCTCGCTATTAAACACCCTATCAAAAGTTTTCGAGAAACTTGTTCTGGCGGCGCTGAAACCGGCTATACAGCTGCGGCCGGAACAATTTGGATTTCGAGCGGGCCACTCGACGACTCTGCAACTCGCCCGGGTGATGGACATGGCCCTGAAACACCACACAAAAAAGGAGTACGTAGCGGCCGTATTCCTGGACGTCCAGAGCGCCTTCGACCGAGTGTGGCACGAGGGGCTCTTGTACAAACTAGCTACCACCACCACAATCCAAGATCGCCTTTACAATACTCTAAAATCGTTTCTCTCTAACCGAAAAGCGATTATTAGAGTAGAAGGACTCACTTCACGCGAGATTAAACTGACTGCGGGGGTGCCACAGGGCAGCTGTTTGTCTCCTCTACTATACGCCGTTTATACTGACGACATCCCAGTAAAAGGAAAGGCGGAGCTGGCCCTGTTTGCAGATGATACCGCCTTCATGGTAACATCCATGAATCGCAAAAGGGCGGCCTCCCTACTCCAAATTACACTAGACGCAATTCCAGAGTGGCTCCAGAACTGGCGGCTCACGGTCAACGTGAGCAAAACCCAAGCCCTCATTACTAGAACAGCCAGGGAACAACCCCCGCCACTAACTCTCCAAGGGGAAGTTATTCCATGGCAGGAGAAGATTAAATACCTCGGTATAACCATCGACAGAAACTTCACCATGAAATATCAGGCAGCAGCAGCGCTATCTAGTGCAAGAACCGCGCGGAAGGCGTTACGCTCGATCCTGGGGTCTAGACTGCCCCTCCGAACCCGGATAGGCATCTATAAAACGTACATAAGATCTAGACTGACGTACGCCGCCCCCGCGTGGTACGGATGCCTTGCACCAACACAAAAAGATCACCTGGAAAAATTCCAAAATACTACACTAAGAATGCTTGTGTCAGCTCCGCGATACGTGAGCAACCGAACTATCGCGCGAGACTTGCAAGTTGAGAGCCTCGAAAATTTTATAAGACGCCTCGCGACCAAGATGTACTACAAGGCGGATGCGTCGGACCACCCCCACCTGAGGGGCATCGCTCCGCTCCATGCGAGGCCGCCTGAACATGTACCCCACCGTGATCGCCCTATTATATCGAGCAGGAGATCGAGAAAAATCACGTGTAGACCACAGCTCAGGGATCTCGTTATGCGAGACTGAGCAATACAGGCCAAAGAGGCGAACTCCTACAAGAAGGAGTTCTGCCCCGAGAATCAGACCCGACCGTTGAAGCGGCCGGCGTACACACTACCGCAAGAGGGGCTACCCTGAAGCGGTTTCCCCGCACCCCACCCCCCCTCGCGGGGGTGGCGGGGGTGCGAGAAGAGCCCGACGCCGACGACGGGAAAACTTTTCGGTGTAATCCGTTGTGTTTTAATATATATTCAAAACGCTAATAACGTAAAGTGGAACGGGTTCCGTACAGACCGCAGACCGGTCGCAGGCGCCATCTGGATAATACGAGGGACACTTGGTTTATTTGACGTTTGTCTAGTTATTGCGGTCGAGAGGTCTTTAACTGCCGGTCGCTTTTTGCGCTCCCGATGTACGTAGTATGTATAAATGTCGTGTCACGTTGTTTGTGTTTGAACTCCTCCTCCGAAATGTCTGAACCGATTTTTATGAAATTTTAAATGTATTTAATAATATATTTTTACCTCTTAAGTGATTAGGGTGCCCCTATCCAGATTATTTTTTGAAGTTATACTTCTTTTGGGGCGTTTGGGAAAAATGATGAGAGTAAATTTTTACGATTCGTCGACACCGAAAACCGACACCCTGGAGTTATTACAATGCGCGCGCACACAGTTATCTTGAAGTTAGCTGTAGTCAACATTCTGTTTCTTTGTATTTGTTGTTTGTATTTCTTTGTATTAAAACTTTCAATGTATTAAATACCTTTTTTTTGTTGTTAGTGTCGTTTTTTCTACAAACGTAGAAATAAGACGAAAGATAAAATATTTAAGTGATTTATAACTTCTAACGCGTTTACATAAGTACACACACACACTTTTTTTCGAATTAACTCTGATCATACCAAAAGAAAGAAGATACATTTTACGGGGGAAATCTTAATCGGTCGCTTTTATCATACATATCTATGACAATATGTACAAAATATATATGTTCAGACAAATCTACGGATATATTAATGTTGTTATCCTGTGTGCATGTAATTCAGAGTGTGTACAAATGTGAGAAAGGGTCCGCCATGAAAGACGATCGTCATTTCTCTAAATGTGTGCTCTGAGAGCTTCATAAGATGTACAATATAGATTATTTTTGGTAACAATTTAGAACACTGTCTGTCACGTTCTATATCTCCGAGTATATACAAAAAAAAATAGATTAAGATTAAGATTTTTTGGAGTCTGACCATAATCTCAGAACCTTGAAGGTCTACCACCTACATAGGCGGAGTTATAAAAACCTTACAACCTTTTTTATGTCATTGTATGTAAACGAACAGGTGAAGTCATCTGATGTTAAATGGTCACCACAACACAAGAGGAGTTGCGGTTGCAAGAGGTGGGCCTCCGGCGCTCTCACTGACCGAACGAAGTGCAACAACCCAAACACTGTTACTTTACGTAGGTTTTTTGTGAGACAGTGGTACTATCCTGGGCGACCCATTCATGCTGAAACTAGTTATAGCTTCAGCGTGGCTCTACCATCTACAAAAATGTTTTTTACGATGTTTTTCCTTCAACTATATCTCCCACTCAGTCGCTAAGATTCGAATGTGTGTCTATTGACGCTTTGTCCGAACACGCTATCAATGCCTCTATATAATAAAAATAATTATAAAATTTAAAACTTATCATTCTGTCGGAGAATTAATTCAGGTCGATTAATTTCTTATATTTTCCACAAATATACACTAGTTTCTCGAAGATTCGGTAAGTAAATGAAATGGATACGTTTTCATTTATCAAAACAAATGGGATTCATTCAATGCTCCGTGTGAGAGAGTATCTGCAGTCGGTAATGACTGACCCTTTGTGACCCCCTTTAAATCTTGTCGGCTTTCGCTATTACGGGGTTGGATTCTCTGCGCTGCGAACACCCGTCCGTTCTAAATTGAGCTATATATCAACACACTTTATGTACACCGCACTACTGAAGTCTCCTACCGCATATGTTCACAATGACAGCGTGAAATAATCTATATGTATATCTCAGCTAATATTATAGATATGAATATCAGTATGCTTGTGTGTTAGTTTTCACATCTTAACTGCACAATCGATCATCATAATATTTGTCATATAAGTTGTTTGGAATACAAAACAGGACACGCAGTGCCTTTCATTTAGGAAACAATTAAAATTTACAGTAACGCGAGTGAAGTCGCGAGCAAAGCCTAGTTTTTTTAAAACCTATCTTTTAGTAGATTGTTGAATTATTCCTGAAATTGTCGAGTAGGTGATGATATTACAAGTTTTTTGCGATCATTTCAATGGAGATGATGGCCGTCTTGTTAGAACTTTCCAGGGAGTTTTTATGACATCTCAGAATCCATGCACGGTGTTATTATTTACCATCCATTTCACTTGTGCATAATAGCCGAATTATATTACGTAAAACAACATCAATGTGATACAATATAAAGCCAGATAAACACAAAATTATGAATAAAATCCACCACAAGACGTTCCATCATCCCGTCAAAAACTCCAAATTAATATCTTATGTAGAATAACTTGTGCGGAACTGCGAACATTTTTTTTTTCGATATGAAAACGCCGTTGACCTGGAAAGGTCTTTACAGCTTCACCGAACTATGGAACTGCGAAAAAGTTACCTTTCTATACATGAGAATAAATTTGAAATGTAAGTTAGCTCGGAGTCTATTTGAAACTGCTCGACTGATCTTCACGAGCATTCTTCACTGTTAGTTGGAAAACTTATCAAGGTACGTATTTTTATATGTGGATTAAAAAAAACATATCAGAGGTTATTTAATTTTAAAATCTGTAAAAGTTTCATAACCTTTATGTAGTAATAAAAAGAAGTTGAGACAGTCACAAGGACTGTCGACAGAAATGAAAATTCAAAACAATTGAATAACTGTTCTTTTGTCATTATTTTGAATTATTAAATTAATTATATCATAGTATGAGTTTTTTTTATATCATAGGAGGCAAATAAACAGGTGGGTCACCTGATGTTAAGTGATCACCACCGTCCATAGACACTTGCAACACGATGAGGGAGTCTCAAGTGCGTAGCCAAGCTGTGTTGGGGGAGGTGGGAGTGAAAGGAGAGGGTGCAGGTGAGGAGAGATAAGCCTCCGGCGCTCTCACTGACCGAACGAAACGCAACAATGCAAGCATTGTTACTTCACGTCGGTTTGCTGTGGGTGGGTTCTTTAAATTTCATGATTTATATACTGAAATGATTACCATTTATCTCCTTTTCACATATATTGGCACTCTATGCAATAATTATATACAGTTTGTTAATTAATCTAGCATATGATGGGCTGTACGAGCTCAATACAAAAGTACCAATATTACGCAAGTCACGCAAGCGCAATACAGTCGGTCACGCTTACTAGCATGTCGGTGACGTGAAACTATAAGTTGTAACTCCTGACAAAAAAGCTTTCATTTCAAAAATTACAATATGCATTAATCTCGATTATTTTGGATAGAATAGTTATCACGATACAAGAAAATTATTATCAAGAGAGCGAAGCCGCGGACACCAGCTTGTTTAATTTTTAAAACACCTCGTGGAAAGTAAGAGTTTAGTTTATACGTGTCTCGGAGCAGACAGATAAACGGATTATGTTCAGGATTAAACTCGTGCCAGAAATCAAGGTGAGAAGTTATCGAATCGTAAATTTGGCACACGTTATCCGTTGAACTTGGCAGAGCGAAAAGGCACTTGTTGATCCGTTACCGAAACTATTGTGTATCGCCTCTGCGAAAGGAAAGAATTATTCTGTGTTTAGTCACTTTTGGAATGGGTCTAGTGGCCGTGTTCGGAATTAGGTAAAATTATATACTAGACGATGTTTGTTCATACCATAGATATTCAACATTCGTACCAAATAACCACAGGACTTCAGGAAAAATTGTATCCAAACGTTTTTATTCTGAATTTGCACAATTACAACTCTGAGATATGTTTGTAACTGGTAAGATCAGCTTGCATGAAAATTCACATCTGATTTAAATTTTTGAACTAGATCAATTTTGGGGTGTAAGGGGTGTCGAGTAACATCTTAAGACTTGAGACACCTAAGCCAACCTCACCTGCACGTGGTGCACCCTGCTGAATAACGAACGAGGCAATGGCGAAAGCGGGGTGGTAGGGTTTTACAGCCCGACTGGGTCGCAATCACCATGCATATGGCGAAAAAGCCCGTCATAGTGACTCGCTTCTGCGCGTCGCGTTTCGGGATCAGCCTGTGCATATCCAGTACCGGGTGACTTTCGTCATTATGGCCAGAATGACAGCGGCGACCGACGATGGATAATCTGTCTCTCGGTGGTTGCCGATGTTTTTGGACTGTACTATGCTTAACATCAGGCATAGTGCAGTCACTATGGCGTGCTTCGATAAAAAAAAATCAAGTCTGAAAGTTCCATATATTCTGATATCACTTTTTGGAGCGGTAGAGCCAAGCTGAAGCTATTATTGTTTTCAGCAGGAATGGGTCGGCTCGTCCGGGGCAGCACCACCCTCTCACAGAAAACTGACGTGAAGTAACAGTGCTTGCATTGTTGCGTTTCGTTCGGTCAGTGAGAGAGCCGGAGACCCACGTACCCTTCCCCTTCCTCCTTCCCTTCCTATCCCCCCCCGCCCTCCTCCCAAACGCAACGCACTTGTGTCTCCCTTGGTTGTTGCAAGTGTCTATGGACGGTGGTGATCACCTAACATTAGGTGACCTATCTGTTCATTTGCCTCCTATGATATAAAAAAAAAACTTAACTAAATTTAAGCCTGTATTTAAATTTAGCTTTAAAATTGCACATCGTATTATTGCCGTATGTATATTCGTTGCATTTATAATATAATCTATTAGATAATATTAGAAATTCGAACATAGACTAATTTGATGTGTAACTCTAGAAAAACAGTTGTCGAAAGTGCATTTTAAATGCATTACTTTTTCAAGAAAAGAAGATAGATCCTCTATACTTTGTCAGTTTTGGGTATTTATTAGAATCCAAGATAAATATGACTTTTCAAGTGTTAAATTCGAATAGACAAGTTTTATAAAACGCAACCGATGAAAAGAATCGAATTTAGTTTACACGATAATCCAATGTTTTATAGTTAAATAAGTAGGAGGTATACTAATTCCTGGTATTGGTAATGATTTTTTCCGTTCCAACGAGATTCCATCAGCTGAAATCTTGGCAGGTAGGAGATGCGGTTAAATGTAGTTATAGCTATTACGGAAATCTTCGTTGTTGAAAGTTTCTGGAATAGATGGCATTCTACATAAGTCGGTCTTATTATGTACAGTACTACTTACGGGGTTCTTGAGTCTACTATACTTAATTTGTAAGTAACGCCAATAAGCTCAGAAATCTCTAGTAATTATCAATTTTTTAAACATTATTTTGATATTAAATTACTATATCGTTACATCATTAGTCTGCCCTAATATTCGCTACCTCAGATTATTGATGCAAAACGACGTTGGCATAGACAAGTATGCGAGGAATAGGATAATTGCAGAGTGAATGAATTGGCGAAAGTTGTCTGGATAGTTAATAACGAAAGTCTTGGAAACTCGAAGTGTAACTGTATAATTCTTTAATAAGACCAGTCGTGTTGATTGGTTCCGATTGCCAGGCTAAGAAAGAGACAGATGAGAAAAGAACACATGCGGTAGAGATGCGAATGTGGTGTAACCAGAATGGGATAAGATTAAGAATGAGTATATCAGAGGGAGTTTGTACATAGCACCAGTGACAGAGAAGTTGAGGAGTAATAGGATAACATAGTAGGAACATATTATAAGAAGAGATGAAAGTCATGTAATAAGAATAGTTTTGAGTATAAAAGTGGACGGGTGTAGAGGAGTAGAAGAAGAGCGAAAAGAGTTCGATGAATTTTATGAAAAATAGTATGTGTATAAAAGGTGAGAATACTGAGATGACTTCTGACAGGGAAGAGTGGAACAGGAAAACGTGTTGCGTCGAACCTATTTAGGCGGGATAATTTATTTATTTTTTATTTATTTATTTATTAGGAAAACTAACAGCTATAATATACAACACATAGTTAAAAGAATAGAAGACATGAAGCCATTTATAAGTTTTCGCTGATATAAAACAGAATAAAATAACTTGCATTATACAGTATTAAGTAAACATTATAATAAATAAGATCAAAAATTTTAACAGTTTATTACTACTTGAAATCGCCATCATTAAAGAACATCCTTGTTAAAAACGTTGTCGCCTTATCTACAGAAGTATTAAATAGGTCAAAATCACCGATCTCGCTTATGGGGTTGAAGGAATGACTAGCTCGCCATAAATATGAATTCTGCCGATAATTAGTGGAAACAGTGGGCATAATAGTAATAAGATACTTATGATGTTAAATTTATGAAACATAAAAGCTACATTACGAAAAAAAACCAGTAGTAGTTTTGTAGTTCATGCGATCGTAGCCAAGGATACAGTTAGTTAAGTAATGAACTCACAATGCAAACAATAATATCTAGTGACAAATGAACTCGCCTATAGACACAACGGCATGGGTCACACCGTCGCGTCGCACCGGGTGAAACAGGTCGAGCGTACAATAACTAATAAATCCAATTTAAATTTAAAATACTGTATTATACACCAGTTGCTATCACTGGAAGTGGTCAACTTTATTTCTGTTTGTTATTATTGTCTGTTTACCAGATTATGTATGCGCTTTCAATGAAAAATCTGTTCTTTCATAGTGGAGTTACCGAAATATAGATTTGTAAGTGTGCGCCGGACTGGTTAGCTTAAAAGCACGATGGAAGAAGTTTGGCAATTGGAAAATGATAAATTGAAACTATCATATAATCAAAAGTTCATTTTTCAAAGCCTTAAATTTGTTTTTTATAATTTTCAAATTTTTAGCCTGAGATGGGGTACATACAAAACGAGTATTACACAAAACACCACTACCGTGCTATGATCTTATCAGCATGGTTTCCTTTACCGAAAGCTTCGGCTGATTGCAGGCTTTCGTACCTACGTCTATCTATGAGGAGTCCAAACACGCTGCAATCGAACCATTATCTCTTCAAGCTTTTAACGAATCTTAGCTTCAATGGTAATAGAAGTTATACTTTATTACAGAACATAATTACTATGGAGTTATAAGTGTATTAGAATACATGTAAGTAAGGAATAACCTGATGCATGACTGATGTTCAGATTAACAAATATAAGTTAACTGACAGACCGATATAACTATAGTATACCATAAATAAGATACTTCAGTAAACGTAAGATATTCGAGTATAATCGAAATAAGTTGATATATTTGTATTTGTTGTAAGTAATTTCAAAATAATAAAGTTTTAAACATGTCTCTGATATATAACTTAACATCAAGTAACTTACCAGACACCAGCTTTCCACTTTTCCGTTGAAGCAAAGGATATTATTATGATTAGACTAAAATAAGATTAACCTCTGGCGAAACGCAATTTAACTACGATTAGAATATATTTAAAACAAGTACTTGGATATAAAAATTAAAAATTTTATAAAAAATATTAATCAATGTGGTTAATTTAATTTGAGTATCATGAAAATTGTACCGTAAAATACAAGCATTGGGTGCGGCGATTCATCACTGTGGCTTCATGCGACAATACATCACAAGGCACTGCGTTAATTAAACTTCAAACAGATTCGCACCACCGCCCCGGTTAATTGTTTCGCCGGTACGCGCGAATGGTCCTTCGAGCCGCGTCAGCCATTTTATGTTTTGACATAACGAGCATTTTATTAATTACGCGAATGTTTATTTATAGATGTGAATGTAATTACGTGTAGAATAGTAGATTTTGATATGTAGAGTAAATAGATATCGTTCAGGTTGTTAATTCAAGTATTACACTGAAATATGATGGCTTCAGTCAAGTGAATGGCTTTGTGAATGGTTCTGAAAGTATGTTAACACTTTTTGAATACTTATTTTTATTGCGTTTTGCTATCATACGTTTACATTTTTCCCACATAAGAACTGATCATTTTTTTTTTCATCTTAATAATTATATACTATGGAACCATGTGACTAGAAAAGTGTTAAGTATGATGGTGGATGAATATATGAGTAGAGGAAGACCGAAAAAGGTGTGGATGGATTGTGTGAAAAATTACATGTGCGTAAAAGGTGTAAATACTAAGATGACATTTGATAGGAGAGAGTGGAAAAAGAAAACCTGTTGTGCCGACCCTACTTAGGTGGGAGCAGGGTAATTGATGATGATGATGGAAATTTTGTACATCAAAATAAAACAAGTTTCACGGAATCTTTCTTATGTAAAATATTTGAAAGTTATTTTAAAAGAGCCTAAATAATTCATAGCCTTAGTGCACGTGCATAAGCTATAGGATTTTCTTGGATTCACGATATTCTAATGCATTTTCTGTCTACTCGCGGCTCGTGTCCGGCGCCCGACTGAAATCAGCTTAGTATTCTACCGCAAAATGTTGGTCCGGATCACCCTTTTCATTTCAGTCCTTTATTATCTACATACTAACTTTTGTGACCCAGGCGTCGCTCGCGTTTTTGTAGATTTAATTAAACACGGTGTTCAATGCGATATAATTCAATTAGACAGGTGCCCCAAATAATCAATTGTCCTCTTGCCTTGCTGTATTTCTGTCATCTTGGTTAAAACCAAAGTATTGGATTGATAATTACTATAATTGTATTATAGACCTAGCTTGTTGGATTATATATTTGTTTACAAAAAAAACAAATATATTTATCAGCTTTCCTTATTTTAATCCAAACTACACTTCAGTTATCATATAATTCCCACAGTTATGTCGATACGAACGAGTGACATATATTAAAACCCATCAAGTCACAGAAATACATTACGTTCACTTGAAATATTTTAAATTTGTGCGGTGTGGTCTCAGTGCAGTTAGTCAGCATATGTCTCACTTTTATATTTAAGTAACAAAAATAGTTTTTTATAAATATTTACCACCCAACGAAATAGGCACGGATCAGCTTGTCGATTATACACGTCCGAATGACGCTGCTACAAATCCTAACTAATGTTGTATATGCTAAAGTATCTTTGTTTTTCTCGACTAATAAACAGATTGCCAAGTAATTTTGTCAAGGGCACAAAAAAGGAAATAGGGTACCTTTGTAAAAATGTACTTTTTCCGATGGCTAGTCGGAATCCAAATTAACGCGAGCGAAGCAGCGAACAAAAGCTAGTGATTATTAAAGAGTTAAATTTTGGGTTGGACAATCACTCTTATATAAAACTAACGATCATGTACGACAAAGAGTCCAACGTGATTCGATGTCAGCAATGCGCTAGGATTATCCGACAAGGTAAAGGACGGCCACAGAAGTCGCAAACGGTACTACGACAAGCCCCGCCGCGCCCTTTCGTGGTATACGTCAATGTCACATTGGTAGAAGCGCTCTATAGAATTGTTAGAACATGTATTAATTTCTGTAAGAAATATTGAAGAATCGACAATTGATTTATAATAACACGTTCGTTTGTAGTTTAGTTTGGAGTTACACATGTTTTTATGTAATTGGTATAAGTTTGTCAAAAGTACACAATTATTCTCAATTATTAATTAAACAATTCAACAAGAACGGTGACTTATAAAATAAGAAACACATTTCGATAGTATCAGACGTTGAATGAAAAGTTTCATATTTATATTTCGCGATTTACACTATTTCTATAATACTAATAATATCAATATTGGAAAAAAACTTTATACATCCTTTACTGTGATCAAATTACGACCACTAGCGTTAATTACATTTCGCTGTTAAGTATACTATCTGGGTTCCGTGAATTGTGGCGATGCGGTTTACACTCGCGGCTACCGGATAATGGGGTCCGTCGCGGAGCCGCCGCAGCCTTTGGATTCTGCTTTTCGGGCGTTAAGTTTCTTTTGTTGCAAGTATAGTGAGTGCGCTTAAAAGGGTTTATACCTCGGTTCGACTTATCTCATTTGTGTCAGTTCAAGTTAGTTTAAATCGAGCGCGGTCGGTCGGTCGGTTGGCTTTGCGGTTTAAACTGCTGGATGAACTTTGACTTGAATTAGTTTCGTAATTCTGAATTGAGTTGGTCCGTATGAGTGTTAGGGATGATACTTTGGTTTTGTTACATGTAACACTTTGACAAACCTAAGTGTTATCAGGTTTAATTACGATGAAAAAGAAATTATAACGGAAAACCTCCGTTGACTCCTCTTAGTCTGTGAGAAGAAAATGAGATAGAATGCGTCTCTATATAGTTTCCCTATATTTGAAATATATAAAAAGAAAGAGACTAGAGTTGTTCTATCGTACTGACTATCGCGCACTTTTGAAGATTATTCTGTAGTGAATATTATTCACATTATTAATAATATATATCACCTACATGGTGTATTCGTTTCATTTTCTTTGAAATTAATCACTATACTACGTTTCATTTCTATCGCGTGTTAACTCATATTCTATTTTGAGAAAATATTACAAACATATTTAAATTTTTAAAAAAAGTTCCATAAGTCTCCCTTTTAACAAGTTTACACTATATTTTATATACTTATATGGGAGCGTGCAGTGTTGACCGTTTAACACTATAGGTGGGAAGCACATCTTAATTTTCAAACGCTTTGTTTACGTCATCTGTATTATAACTTTTGTATGATATCGCTCTTCCAGTACATTTTAATTCAATGCAGTTTTTCTAGATTTTTTTTTATCGCTGGCGTAATGCCAGTATTGTTATTAATTTCCAGTTCATATCGTTCCTGAGCATACACAACTCATTCATTGACTCATATGTGAATAGAGGACGTACATGAGACTTCACATCTGTTTAAAATGTGCATCATCTCTTTATTAGTTTATATTTCTCTATTGCCCGGTTTCTGAGGTATTTTACCTGTAATATATCTGTTCAATAGCGTTATCGATTCGATAACTTGTCAAATTGCGTTTCTGAACACACAATCATACGATAAATGTAAATAGAACTCAACGGGCCACTCGAGAGTTTATCTTATGGATAATTTTGTTGAGTCAATAACTATTGGTAGTTTAATCGTGTATCTCAGAAACCGGGCATTAGTGATTAGTAAGATTGTCGATTCTGTGTGTGAGTGTAAGATGTCACTAAATATTATCTGTTCAAAAATTACTGAGCGAATTCTCACATGAGCTTCATTAATAGACAGTGTGATTCACGAGGAAATTTTAGGTATATAATATGTCAAGTTCTTTTATAAATTGGTTGAGATATATAGATAAATGTTGCAAGTTTTCGATGAAGTCAAGCCGCTTTTTTTATAGCATAGGGGAGACAAACGAACAGGTTGGCCACCTGGTGTTAAGTGATTTATTAATTATTAGAAAACTATAGTAAACAGGATCATCTTTGAAGTTGCCTAATTTTTGTAGAATCAGCCATGTATGTAAGTATATCTATATGCTTTGTTATAATCATACAAGCGTTGATAATTTTGAAATCACATAGCCGTATGATAAATTTTGTTCCTATATTTGTTAAAAAAATTTAGTATCTTAGAGTCTCATAAGTCGCCTATCACGAGAATAAGAATGGCTAAGCCACTGAGAATTAATGTGAATCCATCAGAAATTTACTGATGCCTTCATCTACTTTATATAAGATGAATCTTTGTTTAAATGTAATTTATTAATTTTATAGAAGGGTTCCGTAGCTTTAGATATACTTATTTTGTATATATTGCATGTTTAATTGTTTTTTTTTAATCTTGTGGAAAAAGATGCGTTTAAACTTCGAACATGACTTTCGACGATCGTTCGATTTAAAAAAAAAATGAGGCTCTTTAATTAAAATCTAAAAGTAGAGACAAGACAAGATACCACTATCTGCACCATTTTAAACAGGCATTTCAAATAAAAGTTCGTAGTTAATTCACTTCTTTATGGAATATGTTATAAAATAAATTTCAATAAAAACAATAGCACTACTATAATTAACTTAAAACTGATGTAAGTTGCAACGTTACCGATAAAACTACATACATACGTATTATAAAATAAAATGGGATAAATTAAGTGATTTCAAGTCACCCCTGTTACATTTTATAATTTTTGCTTGGCACCTATGTAAAATCATGATGATATTTAGTGTAGGCGATACTCTAAATAGTGTCGGAAAGTAATTCGAAAACCTGAATAAACAATTTGTTGTCTGTTTGTCACATGTTCAACATGTTCATAACATGTTGGTCTGCCTCTTATGACGAAAAAAAAAAACGCTTCAATTTTATATACATACTAGCCTCTGCCCGTGACTTCGTTCGCGTGGCTTAGATACACGAATACAAACACGCAACAGTTCTCAAGAGGAAAAAACATCAAGATTTTGAAACATTTTTCATCTGTACTCCGCTCCTCTTGGTCTTAACGTGATGATATATAGCCTATAACCATTATTCAAGTATTTATTCAAGGAATTATTCAAGTAGTTCCTGAGATTACCCCCTACAACCTTACAAACTCACAAACTTTACCTCTTTATAATATTAGTATAGATATGGATTTTGATTGTGCATTAGTGTCGAGACGTTTGTATTTATCGCAATGCAAAAAGGCCATATAATTACAGTTAAATTACTTTAAAAAACTCAAGCATCTTCATTATATTGATTTCGTATAACTTCAAGTCAAAAAAAATGTCTAAAAAGCGACTGACAATTAAAAAAAAAACCTGTAAAAGCGCGCCCGGCGGAGGTTGTTCTGCCTTGATAATAAAGAAATTCTAAAAGTCAACCACAGTACCATCTACCGGGTTAAATTTTAAATCTAAACCATTTTTGAATCCTGTTCCAGTGGCACAAAAAAATACGCAAACATACATACATACGGACAGTAGAATTATATATACATACAAAAATATAAGGCGATATATACACATAGTAGAAAATATTTATTAAAACAAACATAACTGAAGTCAACCAAGTTATATCGTTTAAATTTAACGATATTATAATTTTCTTTATAATTATTTTATTTTTGTTTGCGGAACCCTAACAGTGAGCTTCGCAATTTATCATATCAGATCTTTAATCTCAGTCCGGAGTGGTCTCGACTTTAGGAGAGATCGGTAGGTATATTTGTTTTAATTAATTTCTCGAATCTTCGAAATATAAATATACGGGTGTCTGTGTCTATCTATGGATGATCCGATTTCTGATTGGAAATTTTTGTGTGTTTATTTTGTGGAAATTCTCGAAGAAAATTAAGTCTGTATTTTTGTAGAATGTAATTATTAGAAAAAGTGAGTGATTTATTGCTATGCTTTTTTAACTATGCAACAGTTCGTGTATCGATATTTATCTGTGATCATCATCAGCACCACTAAACGGGAATAATGGCGGGCAATGTGTTGTTACAAAGGGTTTAGTTGAATCGTGGTTTGAAAGAGAGATGGAAGCAGTGCAGAGTGACAGAGAGAGAGAGAGAGATAATAGATAGAGCGGAACTCGGACTAACATAATTCTAATAAAAGAAAAATAAACTGCCTGTGTCTTCAAACATTCTAGGTATAATGTAGACATTCCTTTTATTTTTACATATATGTATTTAGAATCTACTTAGTAGTTCCAGAATACAGTTTTTGGAATGATCGGCATTGCAATTATGTTTATTATTTTATATACACGTTTGTAGCTATACTTTTGAAAGTCTTAGAACAAACTTTAACTTAAGTTTTCTTGGTTGTTTATAAGTATTTGTTTTAATATTATTATTTTCTATGTTAAATGTCATCGTGAAGTGTTATATCGTACAATACTGCGAGTGTCTAACCTTTCACCAAGTATATGAGAGAGTCTGGCGGACGTTATGTTAAACAATGAAACAGATATCAGAGCTGCAACATTTTTAACTACCTAATAAAATGTTATATTACTACGACACATTAAATTAGCATCCGAGTACCCAGTTTCCTCTAGAAAAATGATATATAAAGTTGCTTCTTTTTATTCCGCCGTAAATAAATTAAGTGCTGTAAGCGAACTTATAGTTTCATAATTATACTAGCCTCTGCCGGCGACTTCGTTCGCGTGGAATAGATACACCAACACGCAGCAGTTCTCAGAAGGAAAAACATCCCGATTTTGAAATATTTTTCGTCCTGTGCTCCGCTCCTATTGGTTTTAGCGTGATGATATATAGCCTACAACCATTCTCGATGACTGAGCTATATAACACTGAAAGAATTATTCTTGTATTTTTTATTATTGTACCCCCTACGTCACAACATCACAACGTCACAAACTCACAAACTTTACCTCTTTATAATATTAGTATAGATGACGAATATTCTTTTACGATGTGCAATGTTCGACCAGATATTTAGGGTTTTATTAAGTGCATAAAATAATTTATTTGTCTATGGGGATTGGGGTTGTAATTTCTTAAAACCCACCAGGAGTTTTTGGCGGGGTCTTGGAATGTCATGTAACTTTATATTTTATTCATAATCTTGTGTCATTTGGTTCTATATTATGTAATATTGTTGGTGTTTTACGTAATATAGTTTGGTTATTGTGCACAAGTGAAGTGAATCGGAAATAATAATACGGAGCATGGATTCTGAATTGCCACAAAAACTCTTTGGAAAATTCTAAAAAGAATGCTACAATCTTGTTAGAACATTGAAATTATATATAAATATATACATGCATATATTTGAATAAAGTAAACCATCAAAACACATGGCGGTGATTAGCATAGGCTACTTTTTTTGTGTATGGGTATGTGACTAAACTCCTAAACGGCTAGACCGATTTTGATGATTTTTTTCAGGTGGATTCCTGGATGGTTTAGATTCACAGCAGGATCGGGTAAATGTCGCTACGGTCTCATTCTACATTTTTTTTTCTCCTAACGGTAGGACAACGTCCGCCGGGCCCGCTAGTCTATAATATAAAAATAAATCGCTGAATATGTGGATAAGCTCAAGTCTCGAGAACAGCTGAACCGATGTCACTAATTCTTTTTTTTTGTGTTTGATATTGTCAGAAGAAGAGTCTTATGCGTATAAAAAACGTATATTTTAATATACTTTAGGCGGAACTGAGTTCGCGGTCACTCTAGTAAATTATAAAATTGTATTATCACTTTTCTTCGAACTTCACCTTTTAGCTTCCGTAGCAAATTCTAAATTTCCAAACCTTTTTTATGGACAAAGATACCACTTTTCTCAACACTTATTCTTTACAAAAATTATAGTATGTATGGCCACAACCATGCCAGCGCCGTCTGCCGTTTCAGGTTACCTGCTACAGTAGCACAGTTTTAGTTACAAATTGATTTTGTATAAAACAAATGTCTTCGTCCATAATGAACAATGACGTACGCTTTATAATAGATATGGCCTTTAAATACTGTCTATGTGATACACACTAATGGAGTTCGCTCCGTTAAATACGGTTACAACGCGACGTATCGTCGGGAAGTCGCCTAGTAGGTATTATACTGAAATGTAATAGCGCATACTCATATTATATTGATACCGATAATAAATAACAATTGCATTTATCTAGAGCTAGAGGGCCCGGCGGACGTTGTCCCGCTCTGATAATTAAAAAAAACTTGACTAATCTATCTATACTATATATAATAATAAAGAGGTAAAGTTTGTGAGTTTGTGACGTTGTGATGTTGTGACGTGGGTAATGTCAGTAA
>JACEII010000058.1:1200258-1280696 GCA_014332785.1 Antheraea mylitta | reverse complement strand
TATAGCTCATTCATCGAGAATGGTTATAGGCTATATATCATCACACCAAGACCAATAGGAGCGGAGCACCAATGAAGAATGTTTAAAAATAGGTTTAAAAATCCTCTTGGCAGCTTCCGCTGCGTGTCAGCGTTAGCCCAAAGTATCTATTCCACGCGAACGAAGTCGCGGGCAGAGGCTAGTTATATATAGGCTAGTTAAACCTTCTTCATGAATTACTTCATCTACTGGCGAAACCCGTATAAATATCCTTTCAATAGTTTTTAAGTTTATGTCGAACAGACAGATATGACAGATGAATTTGTTTTATAATATACAGTGATGTTAATATATTAACTCTACACTCCTACTAATTGCCTCGTAATTCAAGAACAACGTCGTTATAAAGGCTCATATATAAACTACGTTACACATATTTCTTAATTCTTGCACAAATGTTCACATTTATGTAACTCCTCGTCGGGTATGACGTCACTCATCTTACAATATTAAATTTAGAGTTTATTAAGCATTGTTGTCAAAGTTATATGTGTATACAATTTGTGTATGTAAAACTTTTTTTTTGTGTAATACTAATGATGAACATGCGTGTGTTATTTTCGGAATTTAGAAAGTTTAATTGATACGTAATACATACGTCACGAAGTTTGCGACACCTCCCTTTTTTTTGCAAAATACTTTCGTGATTCTCGGCTCTTATAGCGTGACGTAATTTATAGTTGATACCCGGGTACCTGAGAAGACTAGTAATAATCTGAAATGATAGAAGTGCGTTCTAACACTGGTGTTTGAAAAGGGTGGCCTTATTTATCTTTTTCGTTGTGTTTGCCATAGTTTTTGTTGATGTTGTTTTTGCGAAATCGAGTGGAAAAGTCGGTATATTTTTTCGCTGGCGATCGGTCACTCGTAACGCAATTCTCTCGGTCAGCTGTAGCGGTTCCCTGATTGATGAGTTCTTACGGGACGCGATGCTTTCAGCTTTTTGAGTGCTCTCTGCCCTGTCTGTCTGTGTGATCGACGGGTAGCCGTATCTGATTAAAACCAGAATACCCTGGCAAATGTGTATCCCGTTGAAACGGAACGAATTTATAATCAGCTTTTCATTCATTAAGGTATTTGTTTGCGATGGAGAGTGCAATTTCAGTCTTTACTTCATTTGATAACACCCTCCCTACATGATTGCGAAATGTTTCCTTGGGGCATGAAGAAACAGTTTCAAGTTTTCAGCTGCATTGCGCTCACGAGCGTTAAATGTGCCAAATTTTCGGTGATGACTGTCGGATAAGCACTGGATATGAGCTTAATAAGTATACTTCATATAAAGCTGTGGCATCCGAGGATGTAGCTTCGAGTCCCGATGTAAGGCCCAAAATATCTTGATACGTACCTGGTCTTAATTACAGGATATTTTTCATGAATCATTGCTTTCATTACCTTGAATCAGTCTCTGTATTCTGATAATTCAAATTAAAAGCCAGTTCCTATTCTAAGGTTATGGCAGTATCATATTCAGTACAGTCGCTGAACATGTGGCGATAGTAATTTTTAAGCATTATTATTGCATGGATGAATTTTACTCTTATATTGTTATCGTCAAAACTCAAGAATATTCTTGAGTTAAATCGTTGCACATTACTGGAAGCTACCTAAGATTCTAGTAAATTTTCACATATTGTAAGTTAAGATGCAGTCGGAGAGTCGACTGAATCTGAAAATCCTATTCTCAAGTTCGCTTCGGGCACAATAAACGTGGCCGTTACTGTATCTCGTATGGTATAAGTTGTAAACTTTCGTCCTGTTCTCTTTTTACCTACATAATTATTTAAATCGACTATGACCATACTCGTTTATCATTCAGTTATATGTGAAATAGAGAGAGATATATGATGACGTCACAAAAGAGGACCTTTTGATTGGTGGGTGACCGGCGTAATAAATAGTCGTACAAGATTAATTTAATCTTTAATTTGGTTGAATGTACGGGAAGAGCATATAGACGTAGATGGACAGAACGTTCAATGAGAATCGAGTATTATCGATGAGTGTCGAACGGTGAATGCTCATGTAAGCGAGGTAATATGCCACGTGACTCAGTTAAGATCAAAAATACTTAATTCAGATTAAGCTGTAAAAAGGCGCTTACGAACGACAAAACTACCACCGGTTCTGATAGACAAGCCAGACATCGAGAAGAACCGGCAAGTAACTCGATCTGGTTTATCTTTTTAACTTATGTACTTATATATTTTAGGTACGTTACGCGTTACAACCGTTTTTAGTGGATGCACAGAGAGACGTGTTAATTACAAACATCATCATCGTTCAGATATTGATCGATTGTAGTATAATATAAGCCTTTTGACACTAAAACCCGCATGATATGGCGCTTAAACTTACAGTCCGGCAAATAGACAGTCGCAACCTTATAGGGTGTAGGCACACAAGTAAATGTCAGCGTGTTGTAGCGGCCAGTCAGACAGTCATTGTTACGCTCGGCACGGAGATGCACGCGCATAATAAATCAGCTGCCGTGCAATACGTTTATCATTTAATTCTCAGAATCACCCCATAGTAAGAACACGAGTAATACAGTAGGACTGTGTACACCCTACACACTATACTATAACCAAGCCACAACATAACGAGGGGATTATCTTACTGATTACGTTGATAGTCATTCAAAATTATAAAAATTGTATGCTTTTAAATCTGCGGCTGTGGCAAGTATGTGATGTGAGGTTACTTAGCCTGTAATGGTGTTTGTGTTGAGCAAACTTTTATAACTTAGACCACACACTAGAACACGTAAAGACCGCTACGAGATAGATCGGGTATGTTCGCTCGAGGGTTAACAGGCACCATTCAGTTGAGACTCACTGGATGCAGTAGTACCCCGCCCAGCGTCAGGACCGCAAACCCGCTTGTATATTATTTTGAAATAACCTAATTTGTATAGAACTCGAGTTTAATGTTATAGCTAATGCTGCACTATTTGTGATTAAAAGTAGTTGATGCTCGCGTTTCTTACTGAATTCGAAGTGAATCAATTATCTTTGTGAATTGAGTATAATGAGATGAAAATGTGTAAAGAAAAAGAGATAGTAGATAGTGTATCCGAAAAATATATAAAAAGAAGGAGTAGAAAAGATAGAGAAAAGTTGTAGTCCGGTGAAGCTGTTAAGACCTTGCTGGGTCAATAGCGTAGACATTTCAAAAAAAAAAAAAAATGAAATCTATACATCATTTTCAGTTGGATCGTAGTGACTATTGCGGACTTTTAAAAATAATTTTGTGTTGTGTATTATTAGCATTGTTAATATGTATATAAAAATATAACAAAATAATTTAGAAAATTTACAGTTAGTAAACGTCACAGTGTATTCATTCCATTCTCTTAATAATTAAACGGAATACTAAGTTTCAATTCTACCGCTTGTGAACTACACACAACTTTTTTTAATTTGTATTACTGTTTAGTCGTTGAAAAGCGTTAGTATACGAGTATATAGCCTGTACCAGTCTTTGGGTTTAGTTTGACGATAATTAAAAAAATGCTTTCAATTTAGTTAATTACTTTTTAATAACATGGAAAATTTATATTATAGTTTACCCGCTTAACTGGGCATATTCTCTAGATAAGGTTTTATCATAATATTAGTTTTTTAGCAGTGATCCGTGCATGAACAAACAGATAGACATTCCTAAATATGATTAAAATTTATTTAACGACTTATTTCTAGCTAGCTGCAATTTTTTTTTTTCACAAATACCTATCTGCAATGTACAAACATTTTAGTTTCACATTATATTTATATGTGTAGATAAGAAATAGGAAGACATATAAAGAATATTATCTCTTTGCTATTGACTAGCTTCTGCCCGCGACTTCGTCCGCGTGGAATAGTTACATTGGGCTAACGCTAACACGCAACGGAAGTTCTCAAGAGGAAAATAAACAACCGAATTTTGAAACTTTCTTAATTGGTGCTCCGCTTCTATTAGTTTTAGCTTGATGATATACAACATATAACATTCCTCGATAAATTAGCTATATAACATTGAAATAATTTTTCAAATCCGACCAGTAGTTCCTGAGATTACCCCCCTACAATGTCACAAACTCACAAACCCGTAAACTATACCTCATTCGTACCAAATAGTCATGCCACAATCGACTTTGTATGAAAGAAAAAACATGAAAATTGTTAAGATAAAAGGTCTTTGTACCTCGTACATCGGCCAACTTATTTGTGAGTAATTGTGTATTAACGTATTTTGAATTCTGTCTCAAAGGGGTGTAAAGTCACTGACAGAAGCGAAATGTTCTCATAATTAATTATTCTGTGTTACTATTGTAAACTGGGAAGGACTAATTGGCTGTGAAATATCATAATAAATTGAACGTGACTTGTGATTCTATAAATAAGTTATTGTTCGTTAAGAAAATTGCGGTGTATATAGGCTTGTGCTTTTGTAAACGGGAGGAATAATCTTTGAAGCAGGATCTTTTAATATTATTTAATTTTTTACTTGACTGTACCGAAAGCGGTGGTTAGGAGTTGGTAGAGCCACGCTGAAGCTATTACTGGTTTCAGCATGAATGGGTCGTAACACCTCGTCCGTAGTAACACACGATCCGCAGAAACACCGACGTGAAGTAACACGTTTTATTGTTGCGCTTCGTCCGGTCAGTGACAGCGTCGTAGACTCACCTCACCTCCTCTTTTCACCATTCCCTCATCACGTCGAACACAGGCTGGCAACGCACATGCGACTCTCCTGGTGGTGCTAGTATCTATTTACAGCGATGATCACTTAACACCAGGTGACCTGCCTATTCGTTTCCCTCCTATGACAAAAGATGGGTAATGTTTTTCGAGTGAATGTTTCTTTACCACGCTTTATATTCTAAATCTTTCATGAAGCACTTTTGTAACCAATCTTCTAGTACATTATTACTGTCACTGTAAAGTAGGTTATACTGGTTTTTGCGATCATTTCAATGGTCTAACAAGATGGTGGACCTCTTGTTAGAACATTCCACGGAGTTTTTGTGGGAAGTCAGCATTCATGCTCCGTGGTATTATTTCACATCCACTTCACTTGTGCACAATAACCGAACTATATTACGTAAAACACCACCAATTTTACAAAATATAGAGCCAAATAACACAAGATTATGAATTAAGTATAAAATCCATTACATGACATTTCAAGATTCCGTCAAAAACTCCATGATGATTCCTAACTTCTCGTCGGTTTCGCTTCGAATTATGTAAGTGAGATAGGACGATATATGACATAATAGTGACGAAGGGTGACAATTCTCAAACAAGTCGATTCAAAATAATGTCACTATGCTTCTAAATGATTCTAAATTTTAACACAGTTCAACCTAATCATGCATTTAAAGCAATAGGTATTCGCCATTTTAAGATACATCAAACAATATATTTTAGGAAACAGTGTTATTTAAGAGAGACAAAGATGGCTGCGATAATAGCCTTCTACGTACGCAACTTCCATATGCAAAAATCAATGTCTTGTAGCATTTTTTTTATTATTTGCTAACGCTGCAGCCTTACAATGTTATAAGTTAAAAGAAATACTTGAATCGCCCATAACCAGTAATAACACACAATACCAATTGAAGTGGAAATAAAAAAGAAAGATAAAGAATTTAAGAACATTGATGTAGAAGGTTTAAGAAGCATTGCACACGCCAGATAGAGCAATGATAAAAAAAAACTTGTTATCATTAGTTGCATGTACAGACTGCAGAGTGTGAACCGGACATTATCAATCTATTGAATCCGGTCCCTTTGAAGATAGTAAATATCAAGATGAATTAAATTTCCCGCCGTCCGGTCCTTCCGTTCGAACGTTCTAGAAATACTACACGCATTCCTAAGAGATCGAACAATGGAACGTCGGTTCTTTCAAGTATAGGAACCGGGATCCGCATCTACCGATGGTTTAATTGATGTTGCCAATGATTTATTGCTTAGAGTGATAGGCGATGAGAATAGTCGTAGATATATCAGCCCAGAATCACTTTTGATGTCCGTTTTATAATAGGGATGCTCAGCCACGCGCTACAAACACATGACATGAGTTGTTAAAAGGAACGTGTATGCGGAACAGACAATCATCGTCTTCACATAACAGTTGAATTGGATTTTCTATTACTGTTGTTGTATGGAAATACTTAATCGATTTTGACGATATTTGTACGGGCAGATATATGATTTTTTATTTGGAAATATATTATTACGCTTCTATGACGTCTAAGCGGTTATGATAATATTCAACACAGGTAACTTAAAATAGGCAAAGTTACAGAAGTTGAGTACTTATTAGGAAATTATAATAATAAACAAAAGACTGTTTGCACTTGAGATAAAGCGAAGCAAGCCAACGGATTTACGAAATTGAACCATAGAAATATTTTTGTAGGATCACGACATGTGGGGATATATAGAACTGTAGATTCATCGGAGCTTGGAAACGCCATTACATCGTAGGCTAGCGTGGTTATATTGCTCGTACATTCCTTCGGAAAGAGACCTATAATCTTCTAGTGGGAGGCAGATGACCATAATCATAAATGTCTTGAAGACTCCAAGTAAATCACACTTTCAGATGGTAATTTTGTTAAATCAATTAACGCATCTTCATCAGTGATACAATATGTGTAAGACTTGAACGAAGATGCCCTCATGCTGTAAGTATTTCTTGTCATAAGACAAAGGTGTTCATGCTGATGTGTTCCACTTTAAAAGAAGTCGTTGTAAAAATGCAATAGAACATGGTCTACACCGATTCAGTCCCTAGAATTAGTCTCTAAGGTACAATTTGGTTAATTTTAAATAAGTGAGGGCATGTTTGCTTTCATGCCATAAAAGATGCAAACAACATACTTTACCATGAAGGGGAATGATAAACACAGTAATATTGTATAAATACACGGGCAAAAAGTCCACCCTCTATCAAACCGCATGAATAATAATCATATTTTAATGCAAATCTATAACTACTACACTTGTATCTAACAATTTAATAAACTTAACTAACTTAACTTATTTGATCCGAGATCTTTAACAATAATTGCACATTACATCTGTCTTGATTTAAGAAATACAGATGTTAGTTAGAAATATCTATTTGTGGCATCTTTGCTAAATGTATGAGATAATGATGACGCTGTCGGAAATTATGAACTTTTACAAACATCTAACTAACCAAATTAACCCGTCTATGTCTGTTTATTGTACGAACTCAATAACGCATTTTTAAGTTTTAGCGTTGAACCAATAATTACATGTATTGTTAACAGACGATGATGGTGTTTAAAATGGTAATGTGCTAAAATTAGAAGGGATTTGGCTTTTCAGAACAGCTGTCGGAAGTCACCTACAGGAGATTGGCAATAAAATGTCAACTTGAAGATGGGCATTAGAAAAAGCCTTCCCTATATTATGCTGTAGTTTTAGCACTGTGTTCTCGTGTACCAATATTTTCGTTTCGTTTCATTGCAGGATCCGACCCTACAATGTCTGAAGACGCTAGAACTGTATTATCATAGTTTAACATTAACATACGACATTTGGCTCTACGGCTGAATATCATTATAACATATCTGCAATTACATCTATCTCGTGCATTACAGTAAATTTTCTATATTACAGTAGTAAATTGTTTGTCCGTTGATTTGTTAATATCTCAAAGGATAGACATTCATATATATATTATTGTTCATCACGTGCTTTGAGCTTGGCACCCGTTCAAAATGGTATTTGCATTGGTTTATCTCGACATGAGAAGGGATTTTCGCAGTTAAATTCTATACTAAATATACGTTGGCTATTTTTGTCTCTTTATCTCGATATAGTGAGTAACTGTTAGTCTAAATCAATAGAACAACTTGATAAGTTTACTATTGTTTAAGTGAAAATTTCTTTAGCAACCTTGACCGATTTTCGGTAGGAGAAAATGTATGGCCTCGCGTCAGCGACATGCTAGTGAAGTGTTACCGGCATACTCGTGACGGCATTGCGTTTGCGTCAGACTAACGATGTGTAGTATAGCGGATAGTATAGTAGGACTGTGTACATGTAATATTAATATTTTGTAATGTGTATGTTTAAAGCAATAATGAACTATATAAGAACGTATATGTTTATCATTCGAATTGCCAATATATGTAACAGCCAAAATTAATAATTACAATTTATGAATTTTGAAATGTAAATAATTCAAACTGTAATTAATTAATTTAGACATTCAAAACGGTGTTATTTTATTGTTTTAAGTATTCACCTCTGTCGGCATTCGACATTGACTCGATTGTTTTTCTCTGAATTTGTCGGTTCAAAACCTAGCAAACCTTTGGGACAACGTTAAATAACTCAACGTTGGACGCTAAATTAATGAGAAATGGAATTCTTTAGCATCTGTGTTATATGATTCTTAATAATAAAATAGAAATATATTTTTGAACAACCCTCGGCTCTCCATTACACGTAATAATTTCTTCAAACGCAGCACCTACAGTAATAAGCCCGGCTTATGGCGAATTAGGACGTTATTCAGGGCCGGTAATGTGAGAAGTTAAACGTAATTACGTATACATTCAAGTACCTTTTCGCGCGCACTCAGATTCCTATTAGAGGCAGTATTAAACGTCCGCGGTCGTTTCGGACGTATACGATTTTTGCAACATAGCATAATATATATATATTATTTATTTTAGTTAGGAAATACGTAGTAAATATAAATAGAAATGTGTACACACGACCATAAAATATACCAAAACCATAACTTGTATTTATTATCAATGTACAACTAAGCTATATTTTGAAATAGACAAGGATTAAAAATCGTTTGTCCAAGTTATTTAAATTTATATATATCATTTTTTTGTACTTGTGTATCTGCCTAAACTTCTCCTATACGGCTGGACAGATTTTGATGAAATTTTTTATATGTTTTTAGGTGGAATCAAGAATTGTTCAGATTCAGAGATGGACGTGGCGTTGCGGTTGACTTTTATAGTTTTGTTTATCATTAACGACCACCGTGTCCGCTAGTTTTATCATACAATTTTTGAATTCCAAAAACTTCTGAAAATAATGACTGTTCTCTAAAAGTCCGTAACTTGATAAATAAACATTATAGAAAAAAAAAGTCCTTTCCCATTTATACCTACTAGAAGTCCAACTACGTTGAATATGAAAACCAGATAGATTTGTCAATTATTTTCATCACATAAATGTCCGGCGATATTCTGAGATCGAACTTGCGACCTGTCGGTTTAATAAGACGGCGTAATACTATTGCGTAATGCTGGACTGCATATTTAGTTTTAAGTAATAAGTATTAATAATTCTCTTTATTGTTTCAGGTAAGTTTGGACAACGTTAAACAATTTTGCGTCGTGGCTGGTAAAGAGACTTGACTTTCGATCTTGCTTCGATTTCTTCAATTTAGGCCCTAACAAGACACTCATGAACGTCAAGCATACCACCGGTTAGGACACACGACCCAGTAATTGAGAAGAACCAGCAAGCGGATTTATCTTTCTAACATTTGTCTTTACAATACATTACACGTTACGATCGTGATAAACGGATGCGCAGAGAGTAGCCTAATCCAGACATCACAATCTTTCACATATTGATCCACTCTATAATTAGCCTTTTAACACCAAAACCAACTTGACATGCCGCTTAAACATACAGTCTAGCAAATAGGCTTTGGGATTTGGGACGTTGTAAAATCTAACACTGTTACCAAAAAAAAATATTACTGGTTATACATGCTTATAACGGCTACATAGTTGGCAGAATTATTTAAGTAATATTTTTTTAATTAATTTTTAAGTAACATTAATGATAATTACTAGAGATTTCTGAGCTTTTTTTTATTGAAGCACGACAAAGTGACTGATAGATTTATAGGTTTATAATAAACAGTCCGTAGGATTCAAAGAGATATAATTCAACGAACAGAGAGAGTACAATTCAGTGACACAGTAAAATCCGGAAGGGCAAATACAAAAGTGACATTGACATTAGTGACATTAATGACAATACATTGTTAGAGACCCAGATATACAAAACAGCAGAGTATGCTACAAACGATCATTATTCTTGACCTAATTTATTTATAGCTTTGTGTTTACATATATAGCTCTAACAGTGACTGCACTATGCCTGATATTAAGCATAGTACAATCCAAAAACATCGGCAACCACCGAGAGACAGATTATCCATTGCCGGTTGCCGCTGTCATGCCGGCCATAATGACGAGTCACGCGGTACTAGATATGCACAAGCTGATCCCGAAACGCGACGCGCAAAAGCGAGTCACTATGACGGGTTTTTTCGCCATATACATGATGGTTGCTACCCAGACGGGCTGTAAAACCCTACCACCCACCCCGCTCTCGCCATTGCCTAGTTTGTTGATCAGCAGGGTGCACCACGTGCAGGTGAGGTTGGCTTGGGTGTCTTAAGTCTTAAGATGTTACTCGACACCCCTTACACCCCATTTTGGAGAACAAAACTTAACGATCCGATATATCGTGTCGTGACGTGCGTATCCACGTTCTCATGTTTAACAAATCGGTTCTAAATACGCAATATGTTGTTATCTCACGACGTGGCTATTATATAAATAAATTACAGCCACCTAACTCAAAAGCGGTTAACCGCTGACGAGGTGGTGCTTGGTTCCTGTTCCACTCTGTTGAGTGAATTTTTAAACGGTTCGGTTAAAAGGAGGCCCTCGGATTTCTTATTTAGATTAATGTTGAATTATAAATTGGGATTCTTTGTACCTTCGATTCGTTTCATGAATTTTATATCGGTGAAGCAATTTTATGGCCGTCCGTGGGGGCCTATATATTTTTCTATGTGAACTTTATTAGCTCGGTTATAACTGTAGAGAGACTTTATTTGGAGCGTACGGTCCGGTGTTTTTTTTTTAATCTTAATGGTTCAGTGTTAAAGCAGCATGTAGTGACCGTAGTAAAACTCATGTTAAATATGTGTGTGTACAAGTGCGCGAAGTATATACTTTGGAACTCGTCCCTTCTATTTTTTTGCCCGTTACTAATCTTAAAACATATCTGCATTTAATATCGGATGAGCTTGAGATATTAATTATTAGCATCATTCTTTTTTTTACATATATTATAGGAGGCAAACCAACAGATTCACCTGATGTTAAGTGATCACCATCGTCCATAGACACATGCAATACCAGGGGAGTCGCAAGTGCGTTGCCGGCCTGTGTTGGGGGGGGGGGAGAGGAAGGGAAGGATAAAGGGGAAGGGGACTTAGGCCTGAACGAAACGCAACAATGCAAGCACTGCTTACTTTATGTCCATTTTCTGTGGGAGAGTGGTACTACCCCGGGCGAGCTGACCAATTCATGCTGAAACCAGTATTAGCTTCAGCTTGGCTCTACAACCTACATTTTGTAAGACACCCACTGCAGGGCAATAGGTCTCTTCTCTAAAGAAGTTATGGACATAATCACCACGCCAGCCCACGACGTATTGGCGATTTCATACTCGTGAGAAATCCACAGTTCCTATGTTTTCCCCCATACAGTAGTACTAAAAGTACATTTTTCAGGTTCAGGTTTCCTCACGATTTTTCCCTTCACCGTCAGTCGATACTGTAACCAATTTAAATTAGTAAATGTACGCGAATTCCGAAAAATTCTTTGGTATATGCCGGGGTTCGAACCTGCAGACACCGGGTTGATATTCCACCGGTAAAATGAAACGATAATATCTATTAAGAGATATATAATAATGCTAAAGAGTCAATATAACAAAATCACCATTTTGTCCGTGGCTTTGTGATTTAAATCGCAGTTCTTTGTCGCTTTGAAAACGAGGTTCACAAGAAAAATATCGCGTTATGAATACAACCGGAGCGTATCGCGGGAACTTTGCAAACTAGTTTATGTTAACTTTTTGTTTGTTCAACGACTTTACGCAATATTAAAGTTTAGATATGTTTTAGTCGCTGCCGTGCGAAGTTATCGCTTAAATCAACTCGACGTCGTTTTGAAGTGTTTTATATATATATTTAAAAAAAAGTTGTGTATCGTCTAAAGATTGAAATAGAATATTATAATATGCATCTACATATGTTTGAGTGAAAGTTATCTGGGGTTTCTCATATAGTGAAAATTAGGAACGTAATTTTAAAATTCATTCGTTGATGACTTCTGAGCGGTAGCCAATCGAAAATCTCTTGAGACTCTAAGCTAATGTTTCCTTTATAGAATCAGTAGTGATTCCCAAAATTTACTTTCTCTATAAGAGTACTACAAATATGCACGACGAGGTGTGGGGTTAAAGCTTCCAGCATTCTTGCACGCGCAATGGTACACTACATAATCAGGATGGCTTATCTGTGTGTTCGGTTACTGTACATTTAATTTATCACATTCGAAATAATCGTGCATACTGTGGCTGATTCTCGTTAAATCTATTAAATTACAAGATATTAATGCTTCCGTTTGTGAGGTTTATAAATGAATAGCCTATTGTCTGCTACCTCGTTTGCTTGTACATATGTAAATATGGGCTTAGCTTCGGGAATATCTCTTTTAACCGACGAAAAAAACGGAGGAGGTACTAACTTTTTACAGTATAGTCCGATTTTAAAAATTCTTTTTTTATTGGAAAGGGCATACTGCGAAGTTGGTCCCATTTGGACAAAATTTTCAACCCTAAGGGTATGAAAATCGACAATTATTGATTATTCACGCACTGATTATATCTATGACCGCGCATAACTTTAGACAGAATAGTCCGAATTAAATTATTATCCTTTGATTTAAAAGAGTATACCCAGAAGCTAGTCCCATATACATGTAAACATGAAAAAAGCAACTCCAAGGGTAGTAAATTAGGGCATGATTTATAATTCAACTTCTGAGTTGTGTATTACAAATAAATTAAGCATGTAGTAATTACTACGATCATAGCCACAAAAAATTATAAAATAAAAACTTTTTAACAAAAAATTAAACCGCCGCAAAAACTGAAAAGCAAAAAATAATAAACCTTTACTTTATTCATCTTAATAACTAAGATCTAAAACTAATGTAAGTATACCTAAGAAATTTTGAGTCGGCGCCAAACGATCAATGAACAAAGATTAATTAAATTCACATAAATAACCAAATCAAATTAAAAATGCAATGTGAAATCTCCAGAGGTAACGTGTGTGCCCGTTCGGGTTGCTTCGTAAGCGCTCGGCATGCAAGGGGTGTGTGCATCACGCTTTACGTAATTAATTTGCTTGTTTGGCGCCGATTTCAAATTACTTAGGTATACTTACATTAGTTTAAGAACTTAGTTATTAAGATGAATAAAGTAAAAGGTTTTCAGTTTGTAGGCACACAGTATATATGTACAAAAATGACAGCGTGTTGTAGCGGCCAGTCAAGTAGTCATTGTTACGCTCGGCACGGAGGCGCACGCGCATAATAAACCAGCTGCCGTGCATTACGTTTATCATTTAATTCCCAGAGTCATCAATAATAAGAACACGGGTCAACACATTATAACAGTGGTGACCCCTGTGATTTTTTGACTATCGGGAATTCGGATAAATTGTGAGCGTGTGCAGTGACTCGCGTTAATTTCTTGTTAAAAAGTTTTTCTAAATTACAGTTATCTTGTGTCGTTTTCTGTGACCCTGACAGCGTGTATTCAAAATTTCATGATGTTAGATCTAGTAATTCAGGCGTGAAAGCGCAAAAAACAAACAATGAAGCAAGTACACAATCACACAAACAATTATTTGATTTGATAATAAGAACAAGATATTTTTTAGTAGACTGTAATTATATCAATTGTTTTTTTTAACTTTAAGCGAAAATTAAATGTTATTACAGAGTTTGAAGCAATTTCAACAGCTCAGACTAATTCTAATGTTATGAGAGAGTGTTCTTTGTAATAGAATTTCATTTTTTTTTTTCATTTATATTATTAAATTTAGCTGTTTAATTTGTGATAATAGAAATGAAGTATTGTTTGTTGTTTTCCTTTTAAGTATTATATCGGCCGCCAAGTATCAACCTGGTCTAGTTTGAAGTCTGTTATTTAACCGAGTTCTTGTGTAATTAATTATTGTTTCCTTAAGATTAGTTATTATCAAAACAAATCGATTAACGCCTCTCGATAATTAATACTCTAGCGTCGATAAACTCCCTACTAACAAAAAAAATTGTCGGCCAATTTTGTCGATATCCGGACGGGGATCAAAGTGCTCCGATAGTCGAGCTGTGATTTATGAACTAGTTTAAGAATGGAGAGCTCCTGTTAGGGGGATAGATGTGTTAACTCAGCGTTAGATTGAAGTCTGCTGCTGCCTTTTTCGTTTTTATTACAGAAAACTGAAAAAACGTATTAACGCTTTTTTTTTTTAAATATCATACAAGGCAAACGAATAGTCACTTGATGTTAAGTGATCACCAGCGTCCATAGACACTTAAAACACCAGGGGAGTCACGAGTAGCGTTGCCAGCCTCTGTTGGGGGAAGGGTAGGGGAGGGAAGGTAAGTCTGGGGGAGAAAGGAAGGGAGGTGGGCTTCCGGCGTTCTCACTAACCGAACGAAACGCAACAATGCAAGCACTGTTACTTCACCCATTCATGCTGAAATCAGTTATAACTTCAGCGTGGCTCTACCACTTACAATAGTATATTGTAATGTGGTATTTATACCATACTTTCTAAGTCATTGAATTCTCTGACTACCATTACAGTATCAGATATATATCTCTAATCGAGTTCTAGTATTCTAGGAAACTTAAAATAATATCAAAGTAGACAGTACAACTTACTTTAATACTTTACTTTATAAATTTATTCTGTACGTGTGTATGTTACTGAATACCTACTAAACGACTGGACCGATTTTGATGAGATTTTGTTTGCGTGTTTCAGTGGATCCGAGAATGGTTTACATTCATGATCGGACCCGGTAGGTGGCGCTACGGTTGACTTTTAGGTTTTTTTTATTATAAAAGCAGGACAACGTCTGCCGGGACCGCTAGTCACATATAATTATAGTGAAACTAGCGAGCCCTATGGATATTTTATCCTTGACAAATTTTAGAAATATTATATACGTAAATCCTCTTCATGAATCACTTTATTTACTGGTGAAAATCGCATGAAAAACCGTTCAGTGGTTTTTGAGTTTATCGTGAACAGACAGACAAACCGACGCTGTACGGGACTTCGTTTTATACTATGGAGTTATAGTTTCTAAATGATAAAAAAATGCTCTAAAGTATAACATTGTTACGAATTATTGTGTAAACTATCCTCTGCCCGCGACTTCGTTCTCGTAGAATAGTTACTATAGGCTAACTCTAACACGCAGCGGAAGCTCTCAAGAGGAAAAAAAACGATCCTAAAATATTCTTCATCGGTGCTCCGCTCCTATTAGTCTTAGCGTGATGATATATAGCTTTCCTCGATAAATTAGCTATATAACACTGAAAGAATTATTCAAATCGGACCGGTAGTTCCTGAGATTACTTCCTACAACGTCATAAAATCACAAACTACCTCTTTATAATATTAGTATATATTATTGTGCAAATATGCAAGTTTTAGTTAATTCAAAGATTCCAGTTTTGATCGAGAATCGCTTACTTCGAGATCTCTTCTTTCCATACGGTCTTTAATGAAATAAACTTTACGTATATTTTTATTTAGAAAATAAATTGTATTAAAAAGTAAAATTGCAATACGTCCATTGTGCGGACCGAACTCCTCGCAACTGTCACTAGTTGAAGGAGTGTTAAACTTTACCTTACGGCTGACAGTGCACTGTTACAGCGAATTTAACTTTAATACGCCTTAAAGTTTTCCTACCAGAGACGTCTTTGTTATTGGTCAATTTCAACGAAAATAACCGGATACTCAATATTATAAAGAAATTTGTCGAATCTCTTGTTAGTAATTAATACCTTTCCTAGTTCAAATTAGTTTCAATGGTTTGGAGTGATATATTTTAGTTTTTGATGTAGATAAACATAAAAATATTTCCCTTGTATTTCATTAGCTGGATTGTGTGTTGGCTTTTTGTAGTCTCTAGAAGTGGTAATATGTAAAAAATAATATGACGCTTGTTTATTTGTACGGATGAGAGGAGAATAGAGAAAGAGTCTACGAATAGCAGCCTTTCGTATGAGTCCGTAAAGTATACATTTCTATGCTCCTATAAATACTGGTTATTCTTCTAGCTTCTTTAGTTAGTTATCAGTCGTAGAATTACCGAGTTTCTATTTTTTTAATTTTTTTTTTATACATCATAGGAGTCAAACGAACAGGTGGTTCACCTGATGTTAAGTGATCACCACCGTCCATAGACACCAGCAACATCAGGGGAATCGCAAGTGCGTTGCCAGCCTGTGTTGGGGAGGAAGGGAAGAGAAGAGGGGAAAGGTGAGAAGAGTTGGGCCTTCAGCGCTCTCACTGACCGAACGAAACGCAATTGTGCAAACACTGTTACTTCACGTTGGTTTTTGTGAAGGGTTGATACTACCGCGTGCGAACCGACCTATTCATGCGGAAGCCAGTAATAGCTTCACCGTGGCTCTAGGACTTACTAAGATACTGGCGACTAGTCGTGATAAGTCAATGCTCGCTTTTAAGTATCTGGTATTCAATTAGACTAGTGACTTTCAAGTACTAACTCACGAAGAGAAACTTAACTAAATTAATTTTCCCGACTAATACATCTAGAATGTTAAATGTATTTTATACTTGTATTCAAATATAAATTTGTGAGTGGTGTCCGAAGAAAATGTTCATCACGAGTAACACTCGAAAGTGCTTCTTAAACGTTAATTTGTCTGAAACATTTAAACGCTTCAAAGTTGACGACTTTTGAAGTGTCATCATAAAACTTAAGTCGCTAACGGTCGCAAGCTCTGTGATGTTTTATTGTCGTCCTTTCGTGTGAGTGTATCGTTGCTGGACGACTATGCATATAAAGAATTATACCTTGTACAAGATACTTCATTTATCTAAATATATAAAAATACAGTGTCACGATGTTCGTCCTCGTTGATCTCCGAAACTACTCAACCGATCTTCTTGATAGTTGTCATTTTATATTTTTTTTATTTTTTTATTGTAGCACTACAAAGTCGCTGCACTATGCCTAATGCTAAGCATAGTACAATCCAAAAACATCGGCAACCACCGAGAGACAGATTATACATCGCCGGTCGCCGCTGTCATGCCGGCCATAATGACGGAAGTCACCCGGTACTGGATATGCACAAGCTAATCCCGAAACGCGACACGCAGAAGCGAGTCACTATGACGGGCTTTTTCGCCATATACATGGTGGTTGCGACCCAGTCGGGCTGTAAAACCCTACCACCCCGCTTGCGCCATTGCCTCGTTCGTTGATCAGCAGGGTGCACCACGTGCAGGTGAGGTTGGCTTGGGTGTCTGAAGTCTTAAGATGTTACTCGACACCCCTTGCACCCCAATTTGGTCCAACTTGAGAGGCAGGATAATTCATATTTCGATTAGATTAGATTAAACGATTCTCAATGTTGATTATTGTTATTAGTTATAAGTTCCATCAGTCTCGAACAGATGGCACTACTCTGCATCCAGTAAAAAGGATTGTAAAGCGATGTATTTTAAATATATGTTGTGTGATAAAAAGATAAACTCGATAGAATTTCTTACCGGTTCTTCTCGATGATGATTGGGCTGTTTGTCCGAACAGTTTGTGTAGTTTTGACGTTCATAAGCGCCTTAGGGCCTAAGTTGAATAGAGTTTTTTTTATTTTGTTTTAAATTAAACTTACGTTAGACTTTTATCGAGAGACGTTGACATACATCGTCCTGATGGTATAAATGACACATTGCGATCGGTCGCTCGGTGCCGCTGAGAAACGCGCGCGCTGTGTTCTATTTCGGTCGCGTCATTCCGCGTCTATTTGCGATGGCCGGCCTGTATATACGCTGACTGACACGGTGATACTTGATTTGTCTACGTCTACATAAATAGACGAAGATATAACAGTTCAATATACCTTTCTCTCGTCTGTGTCTCAAACGATTTCCTTATTTTTATTTATTTTGTCACTTTTACGAGCTCTTAAGTGTTATTTATAAAAATACATTTGGAAATAGTTTATTATATCAACACCGTCGACGAATCGAAGCTTTATCTGTGGTCTCTATTTCATCATATTTTACGCCGTTTACGACTTTAACTTACAATATTAATGAAATATTAGATTTTTATATACTTGTTAGGAGCGACAAAGGTATTCGTCCGTGTGGAATTCAGCAAAAGAAAAACTTTTTCAGCTTAAACATACGTGTTAGCTTTTGAATACTATTTATTGAGGTGTTCAAATCTGCGCGAAGTGCTTTTTTAATAAGAATAGCCTAAGTTATTCCTTATAACGTAAGCTATCCGCCAGTGAAACTACCGTCACAATCGGTGCATCCGTTTCGGAGATAACACGGAACAGAAAACAGACGGATAAGAATCTTAAAAATTAATTCTTTTTTGTCTCAAATATTGTGGATGCTTTCATATTAATTTGCTATTTACTGTTATTTTGATATTATAAACAGACGATTGCAATGTTTATTTATATTTATAGATGAAATTGTGAAAAAATATGGTTATAGCGCTACTTTCCGCCATGAGACGACCACTTGTGAATATAAATAGTTGAAATATTGAATTTCACATATCACAATTTTAAATGACTCAGTTCAAAAATATGTTAGACACGCTAATTTGCCAAGAACGGCATTCGCTGTCAATTACAGCTGTGGAATTACATCGATGTATAATATGTTTTCGTGAATGGATATGGAATTCGCGCCGTTACATCATCCGTGACTTTGTACTAAGAATGACTCGTTGCTGTAGTCCGGTGTAGCTGTTAAGACATTGCTAGGTCATTAGCGTAGTCAGTTCGAGAAAAAAAAAACTCGTTGTTTATGGCAATTTTTTCCACCAAAATTTTGTTTCGATACCAAGTGTACCAACACAACCAAGATAAGGAAACGACAATAAGACAGTGAACAGGGGTGAAGTGGGTGTCGAGTAACATCTTAAGACTTGAGAAACCATGCATATAGCGAAAAAGCCCGTCATAGTGACTCGCTTCTGCTCGTCGCGTTTCGGGATCAGCCTGTGCATATCCAGTACCGGGTGACTTTCGTCATTATGGCCGGCATGACAGCGGCGACCGGCGATGGATAATCTGTCTCTCGGTGGTTGCCGATTGTTTTTGGATTGTACTATGCTTAACATCAGACATAGTGCAGTCACTATGTCGTGCTTCGATAAAAAAAGGACACTTACTTATTTAAGGGCACTTGACTAATTGAATTATGTCTAATCAGTAGCCACATGTCATTAAAAGGCAGTATCGATATTAAATCGCGAGCTAGCTATAATGTGGCGCCATCTCTTAACGATAAACTAAATTTTGTAGGATTAAGTAAATGCTGAACTAAATTTTATCTCGAACACTCGTATTCTTCTGAATAAATTCGATGCGCAACTATGGGATGAAAATATTTATAGGTATAAACTCGCACTACAGACCCGGTTTAAAGGTTAACTCTACATAACGGGAGTGCATATTCATCCCCTCCATTAACCCCGAGCCGACGGCGGATGTGTCGGCGGATGTGTGCACGTCCGCTCTCGGTTCACATCCGGACCGCTTCCCAATGCAGCAGCAGCTACTTGCAAACTGTTTATTTCCCAACTCTCTAAACCGTTTCCAACTTTGAAACTACGTTCGATTGATATCTCCTTAACGAAGGAGGGGCTATTGTATAATTGAGTCGTTACATTTCAAAACGGAACTAAATACAATTTTATCCGCTTCTAATATTTTCAATTTTTTTACATATAAAATATGAGGATGATAAAAAAGAATCTATAAAACTTATGAACAGGTAAATTTGAACTTAAAACTGGATATCTTAAATTAATTAAACCTGTTATGTTGTTGTAGGTGGTAGAACCACGCCGAAGCTATTACTGGTTTCAGCATGAATGCGCCGGCTCGCCCGGAGTAGTAGTATTCGACGCACAGAAAACCGACGTGAAATAACAGTGAACAAAATGCAAGATTTTGCGTTTCGTTCGGTCAATGATAACACAGGAGGACCACCTCCCTCCTCCCCCATCCCCATCAACACATGCTGGCAACGTACTTGCAACTCTCCTCTGGTGTTGCTGGTGTCTATGGACGATGGTGATCACTTAACATCAGGTGACCCACCTGTTTCTTTGCCACCTATGATATAAAAAAAAACGATTAAAATGGGATTTAACTCAGTTTTGTTACCTATAAATTGCTTATTCAATTGTGCCCCTATGTAAACCGGTATTTTATTTTACTCATAATCTTGTGTTATTTAAACACTATATTTTGTAATATTGGTGGATGCGAAATAATACCATGGAGTATGAATTCTGAGACACCATATAAACTCCTAGGGAAGTCCTGACAAAAGGGTCACAATTTTGTTAGAATATTGTAATTATCGCAAGACAGTTGCAATATAATTACTCAACAAAATGGCAGTAATAATTTGGAATATTGGTTGCAAAAATAAAATTAAAGAAGACTAGTAGCATTCATTTGGCAATTATTTTTTATTTGTATAAATTAGTTAGATTTTAAACACTGAATCACTCTTTTGTCAAGCTTTGTAATCTAGTTGAGACTTTGTTATAATACATCGCCTTCTGTCGTAGATAATCTGTGATCTATTCGTCTTATTACGCGAGAAAAAATAACATGCTGAAAACGTACGGCGGTCTTCCAACTCGTATTTCTGTGGAAACAAAGTCGATATTCCAATGAGGTTATAGATATAATTATCTTGTATCGGTTAAGACGAATAAATCACAGAACCACGCGACATTCAAACCGGCTTAAGGTATGTCAAAACATAGGTCAGACAGTGTGAAGTGAATCATTATAGAACGGTCTCCGTAAATGCGTACGCTACTGTAAATTGCATTCGATTTTCAAATACAGTGTCGCTATTGGCCGGTCGTTAAGTGATACATTCGTATGTGAATGCGAATTTGTTGTTCTAAAATTGAATTTTCGACGCGATCGGCGACACGCGTTCCCCGGTAATCACCGGCACGTGCGTTTACGAGGTTCGTTATAATAGTGCAACGTTAGGGTTGACATTTTCGTTAGTATTAACGATTTTTTTTTATATATTTTTTACGTAATATGTTTTAAATGATATGCATATGCACATCAGTCTTAAATACAAGAATTATAACCATTTTCAAGTTTTGTAATTACATTGTACAAACAAAGTGAGCGTCTATTTATGATCACGCAATGGAAGTGAAAATTGATTTTTCAATTTATAACGGTATATTCACCTGAAATACTTAACTGATTATACACAACTAACAAATACATCATGTAACTTTATTACTACTATACGCTAAAATAAATACGTAATTATTGGAGCGGTGCTCTGTTTGTTACATAATATAACGTGGTATCTGTGACGACTAGAGCCGAGCATAGACGATTCAGCCTTTAACTAACATGAGTGCGATTGATGTCGACCACAGTCGAGTAACCCCGATTCAACTTCACGGTCCGAGCGTGACAGTTCCCTTTCGTTAAATGCCCGCGAAGACCGCAAAATGCGCCTATAAACTTTTCACTTCAATAATTTGATAAAACATTCTGTTTGCATAATCAAATATTTTTGGGTTATAATCTATAAGTAACATGTATATTTTTTAATATACTCGTTTTTGTCTGAGCGAGGTAATGTCTCAGATGACTGGGAGGATTTTGATGACATTTGCACTAACAGGATACAGAGTACTTTTTCGTAGAGGCTAAAGAGTTATGATAAAATTTAGCTAGAATAAGTTTAGATGGTTAAATATGTTATAAAAGGTGTTAATAGGTACTTATAAGAATAGTCGTGGGCATCAGCTAGTATACAGTAAAAAAACGATTACTTTTACAGAGAGATTAAGGAGTTCAGTTTATGTTTCTTTGTGTATTTGTATTTTTAATTTGCGGATATTTAGGGAACGCGGCAACCCTATATGCCGGTGACATATTGTGACACGGAATAGTAGGCGACACGTGTTTTTGTCGTGTACATTTTCTATTTAAAAGCGATAAAGTTCTGTTTGCACATACCTAATTTATTAGAATTTACATGGATTGCTTAATGTTCATGTACCTGCTTATTTTTACTTGTGGTCGGAATTGTTTCCGTATTTTTTTTTTTTAATTTAATTGGAACGTTTTTGAGACTCTTTTGTTACAGATTGTCCTCTATAATTCTTACATATAATTAAACGAGCTTCTGCCAGCGGCTTTGTCCGCTTGGAATAGATATTACGGACTATAGCTCACACGCAGCGGAAGCTCTAAAAAGGATTTTAAAACATTATTCGTGGGTGCTCCACTTATGGTCTTAGAGTGTGTCAGTCAGTGTGTACACGCGGAGGAAGTGTAACTTCTTTGATTTATATGTAAAATTTAGAATGAATGTAATAGTTATTCAAATATGATTTAATAATTTTAATTAAATATGTGCAACAATGCAAGCACTGTTACTTCACGTCGGTGTTTCTATGGGTTCGGTGTGAAACCATGTATGAGACCAGTTGTAGCTTCAGCATCTTCTTTCATATTTCAGTGTATGTATAAGAAATATGAAATTACTTACAGTAGATAAACTTTTTTTTATATTATTTTTGGCATACAATGTTCAAGATTATTGCCATTCGTGAGTACGTTATATTATAACAAGTATTTTGTGATATTTACAATATTTTGTCATGTCGGTGGGTCCCCTGTTAGAACTTTCCATGGAGTTTTTGTGGCATTCATGGTCCGTGGTATTATTTCTCATCCACTTCACTTGTCCACTATAATTGAACTATACTACGTAAGACACTACAAATGTTACAAAATGTAGAGTCAAATAACCCAAGATCATGGATAAAATTTAAAATTCACTACATTCTGTAGGTGGTAGAGCCACGCTGAAGCTATTATTGGTTTCAGCATGAATGAGTCGGCCCGTCCGGGGTAGCGCCACCATCTTACAGAAAACCGACGTGAAGTAACAGTGCTTGCATTGTTGCTTTTTGTTCGGTCAGTGAATGCGCCGGACCCATCTCCTCTACCCTCCCTTCTCCGCTCCCTTCCCATCTCCTCTAATCTCTCTCCCTTTCTCTCCATTCTCCAAACACAGGCTAGAAACACACTTGCGACTCCTCTGGAGTTGCTAGTATCTATGGACGGCGGTGATCGCTTAACAACAGGTGACCCGCGTGTTCGTTAGCCTCCTATATGATAAAAAAAATGCCAGATTAAAATCCCGTCAAAGACTTCCTTTTGAAGATCTTGTAAAATAAAGTAAAATATTAGGTACGGCTAAAATGGGATTTAGATTATCTGGAAATGTAACACCTCGAGTGTTTTACTTCTATGCCGCAGGAAGTTACACTTTGTTTTTTTTTTTTAAAGTAACAACTTCATACTCTATCTCCCCGTTCGTATATAATCTTAAATTATATGAAATAATGAAAACCGTTGCGAGATTAATCTGAATCTTTTACAGCTCGGGAACGCAAGGGAGGAGAGGTACCCACGGTTCTACCGCCCAAACGAAATTAACCGACGCTCGTTGAAATATTCAATAGCCCGAGAGGATCCGACAAAGTCGAGGGGCACGAATGGATATAGGTTTTTTTTTGGAGGGGATTTTAAACGTAATCGTTTAGCTGATTAATAATTACTACCACTGGTGTAGTACAGGGCGCAATTAAAATATATGATACTAGCTTCTGCCCGCGTCTTCGTCTGCGTGGAATATTTACTTTAGGCTAAAGCTAACTCGCGATTTCGTTTATATAGAAGGTGAAAATATTTTTTTTTTTTTTATTGAAGCACGACAAAGTGACTGCACTAGGCCTGATGGTAAGCATAGTACAATCCAAAAACAGTGGCGACCACCGAGAGACAGATTATCCATCGCCGGTCGCCGCTGTCATGCCGGCCATAATGACGAAAGTCACCCGATACTGGATATGCACAGGCTGATCCCGAAACGCGACGCGCAAAAGCGAGTCACTATGACGGGCTTTTTCGCCATGTACATGGTGGTTGCGACCCAGTCGGGCTGTAAAACCCTACCACTCCGCTATCGCCATTGCCTCGTTCGTTGATAAGCAGGGTGCACCACGTGCAGGTGAGGTTGCCTTGGGTGTCTCAAGTCTTAAGATATTACTCGACACCCCTTACACCCCCAATAAAATAATTTTGTAATAATACATACGTTTCTCCCGATTTTGTGACGTTCTTCATTAGTGCTCCGCTCCTATTGATCTTAGCGTAATGATATATAACCTATAGCCTTCCTCGATAAATGAGCTGTCTAAAACTGAAAGAGTTTTCCAAATAGAACCAGTAGTTCCTGAGATTAACGCGTGCAAGGAAACAAACTCTTCAGCTTTATAATATTAATATAGTGGAATAGATATAAAACAGAATTGAATATATGTTACACTAGCTATTGCTCGCGGCGTCGCTAACGTTAATGTAGATTTTACTTACCTATCGGGAACAGTATTAATTCTGTCAGTATTTTTGAAAATCGCCCTACTATTTTCAGTTTCATTTATTCTTTTATATGGAGATTTTCATAAGAAATATGGCTTGTCACGTCCATATATAAGGACACACGTGTCTTTTCTCATGATTTAATTAATTCGAACTCAATTTATTTACAACTAGCCTCTGCCCGCGACTTTGTTCGCGTGGAATAGATACACTAACACCAACGCTAACACGCAACAGTTCTCAAAAGGGAAAAACATCCCGATTTTAAAACATTTTTCATCTGCGATCCGCTCCTATTGGTCTTGGCGTGATGATATATAGCCTATAACCATTCTCGATGAATGAGCTATATAATACTGAAAGAATTATTCAAATCGGACTAGTAGTTCCTGAGATTACCCCCTACAATGTCACAACATCACAAACTCACAAACTTTACCTCTTAATAATATTATTTATTTACAATTGTGAATAATGTAACGGTCAACTGTTCGATGAATACTGTAATAACAATATTAAAAATCAATATTACTTACACTATTATTAATATCAAAAAATTAAATTATATAACATATTAAATATTGATAAAAATTTGAAAAAGAAAGAAAAAACTAAAACAACAGTAAATGACAATGAATTCACTTATAAAAACTAAAATTAACCTATGGAAAACAAAAACAAGATGGTGATTCTAATCAAGAATATTGAAATATAATTTACTTAATATTGTTTAAATAATCATGAATATAAAATTAGTTTGTCTTTTTGAATTTGTAAGCTCGATGGTCAGAAATGTCTAAAGATAGGAACTCATTGTACAAACGAGTCATACGTACAAAGGAGTATTAATACGAATCAAGATACGTCGTGAAACCGCACGCGAGATTTGTAACTAGCAATACCAGTGCAAGTGGAACGGAGTGCACCGTAGTAAATTGGCAGGCGTTGCTCCTATCCAGTGTGCTTCCTACCTCCCCCACGTATCCCCTACCCCCACACTTTTACAACACCCTCCTATTTTACCGATAGCGACGGTGGACATGCTACGGGTCTTTTGTCATTATATACCGGTGATTACGTACGAATCACATATATCATGGTAGTGTATGCATTCCATACAAGTGCACAAAGAGAATAGCTGTGACTTAATAGGTTTAATATTGTATTTATAGACGCTATATGGAAATAATGACATTTCATTTAGTTTTTCGATAGTATGTGAGATACTAGCTTTTACTGGTTACTTCGTTAATAGACATTTTGATTTATTTTTGGTTTTTAGACATAGAAATTTGATCGATATTATAGGTACATCGATACGATACAGTGAATCGATCTCTGGCACTAGAAAGTGGAGATTCGATTTTTTTCTATTCAGATAAAGATATACAATTCCATACAATAATATATAATTAAAAGAAAAGAAGCCTTTAAAATTTTAGTAATCGATCCTCTGGACCTCGATTTTTTCATGAATCTATTTCACACACCACGATTCGGATCGATTCAAAAATTAATTTTTTTCACGAAGAATCGTCATCCCTAATCTCGAGCAGCGTTTGGCCGATCTCTATTAAAGTTTTAAAGAATTGGTGTTTTCTTTTCTTCAATTTTTTCTGTACTCTATTCTACTATACTTCACAAGTGAGTAACGGTGTATCAAATAAACTTATGTACCGTATACGAGATCATCATGAAAAATGCTACATAGAAGATCACTTATTAATCACAGTGTTTATAATCGAAATTTCACGTGGACGTAGTCGTGAGCGCATCTAGAATACATGTATGTATTGTAAATGCATAAAAACTTAATAATATAACTTGTGACAGCTATAAAGTGGTAATAAACATGTGTGGTAGTATACAACCACTATCATTGGAATCGGAATGGGGTCACCATATTCTATTCCTGGGCACACACGTATTGATTTCACCACACGGAGCCACTAGTAGCTACACGATGTCGAATCCCAAAGGCACGAAATGTCACTTACAATTGTGCTTAACTTGCAACGGAATTAAGTGAATCTAACTTGACTACATTACTTTGACTCGTTTTACTTACCGAGATCCGAAATCTATAGGTACCGTACAACCAAAGTCGATTTTCGTGGCTGTTTGTGTGTTTATTTATCTCTGCTAAATTATGTAATGGGTTTTTACGGTTATCACTAGGGTTAAAAACATCGTATAAAGACAGCGATTAATAAAGCCACCTGAATGTATTAAGTCCGTATATTTGTCTACATTTCTCCCATACTTAAGTCGCATCGCCATTAAAAGTATATTTTTTACGTGCAATGAACATTTGATGACGGATATAACAAAGATTTGCCAAGTAAATAATATTACTAACTTTGATTTTTGGGACTAATTGCATTATTTATAACTATTAGTTTTTTTTTTATTGAAGCCCGACAAAGTGACTGCACTATGCCTGATGGTAAGCATAGTACAATCCAAAAACAGTGGCGACTACCGAGAGACAGATCATCCATCGCCGGTCGCCGCTGTCATGCTGGTCATAATGGCGAAAGTCACCCGGTACGGGATATGCACAGGCTGATCCCGAAACGCGACGCGCAAAAGCGAGTCACTATGACGGGCTTTTTCGCCATGTACATGATGGTTGCGACCCAGTCGCGCTGTAAAACCCTACCACCCTGCTATCGCCATTGCCTCGTACGTTGATCAACAGGGTGCACCACGTGCAGGTGAGGTTGGCTTGGGTGTCTCAAGTCTTAAGGTGTTACTCGACACCCCCTTACACCCCCTTAGTATATATATTAGTGACCCTTTTTATATATAATAACTTTAACAGTTACAATAAACGTCATTTTGGTGCAACTCGTCCTAAATACCATAGTGGATGTCACTTTGCACTTCCACTACACTTCTGTGATGAAGTAGCGGCCAATATATTCCAGGCGGAAGGTCATACAGTAACGTCCACTACAATATACCATTAGATACGAGACGTGATAGCGACCAATATATGCCAGGCAGAAGTGCAAAATTACATCCACTATAACCAGGCAGATGAGCAAAGTTACATCCACTATAATATATATCGCTAGATAAAAAGCGTTTGATAAAATAAATCGAAATGTTATTCCGCTGTTTATAATATATAAAATAGCGTCAACACGTCTCAGATTGGAGTCTGTCGGAAATTCGAACGTCACGCAGGTGCCTCGGGGAATATTCGAATTTAAAACACATTTTCACAAAATAATAGTTTTCTGGAGCTTCTTGTGACGAGCTTAAATGTGTTTTCATACTATAATGTAAAATTTTTATTCTTATATTATAGCTAGTATCTGTGCACGCGACATAGTCCGGTTGGAGTCTTATTAAAAAAAAAATTTTTAATAAAATCGTAACAATTTATCGTGAACGCAGTAATTAAGCAGTGATGCGTGTTCATACAAACAGACAGACCTACAGACAGACAGACATTTCTAAAAATAATTGAAATGTACTTTATTACTTATTACTAAACATTTGCAATATTTTTTTTTTCACAAAAATCTAAAAAGTACATACGCGTTAGGTTTCCATTCTTGTTATATGTGTATACGTATTTATGGACCAGGTTTAAGGCTCCTTCTCGAAGACTAAACTGAATGATATATTTGTAATTTTGAAACAAATCGTAAATATGTTATTCGTCGATTAGTTATTGAAGCGAAACAATCATCTATGTGATTTACTTATGTGTTTTTATGTTTGTTTCAGGACGTGATACACACGATAAGCAACCCACACGGGCAAGTACAGAGGATCGTCGTCTTCAAGAAGAATGGCGTCCAGGCCATGGTTGAATATCCTTTTCATTATAGTTTTTAATTTACTTATTATAAAGTTTTTTACGTATACAACTCTATCACCGTCTTGTTTTTTTTTTTTTTTTTAATTAAGTAACAAGTAAATCTTCTGACAAGAGAAAGAGACTTTACCCAAGTTGACAATATTAATAGTCTTTCAAGATGTTAAGTTACATTACATACAATTAAATTAAAAAAAAAAAACAAGTTGACATTTTAAGTGACAATTGCGAAATACTGAACTACAAGTTTTAGAGACAAGAAGTTTAGGACTTTAAGTAAAATTTAATACTTACTTAAAAAAATGTAAAACAATAAAAAGGAAACAATTATTTATGTATGTATATATGTATGGATATATTAATCTTGTTTGTTTTAATTTTTTTTAGATAAAACAAAAACAATTACTTGATAGAATAAAATTTGAAATAACTATTTTATAAATAAATGCAAACCTTAAGTAGTTTATTTACAGCTGGTTATAGTTCATAATAAGAGATATTCAAAAGCTAATTAGCCTTGAATTATTTGTTAAAAAATTTAAAAACACCTTCTTGGTTATGACTATACAGTATCTATTAACTTTAATCCTATTTTCAGTATTCCCTAGTCGAATTAGTAAAAGCTCAGTAACCGGCTATTAAAATTCATGCAATTCTTCCTGTAACGTCTAGTTTTTAATTCTCTTGTTAGTGTGTCCAGACAGCTGCATTTCCGTCACTCAGCTCTAGGTTTCGTATGTTTACCGTCAATGCCATTTAACATCAGATTAAATTCTAGTTAAACCTATAAAATATAAAAAAATCGCGTTTATAATATTAGTAACGATTAATAGCATAATATCAGTTAGTACTTGTCTCTCGACTGAGTACAGCTTCTTCCCGAGGGAAGGTACTGACGTAATTGCGTCGCCTGTTCACGGTGTACCACCTACTAGCAATCTAATATGTAGAGCAATGTACAGTTTTACTACAGGAATATTTTTCAATGTTTGCAGGTTTCCTTCCGATGTATTCATTCACCATCAACCGATATTCTTACAAATTCATTCATACGCGTCGCGTCTTCAGTACAAGAACGTCGATTCCAATGAACAAAACAGTTATTTTTATAGAATAAACCATTTGTTAAAGTCTATTCGATGAAAACCCAGTTACAGCATGCACTGTTTTTTTTTTTCACATAAAATTGAGTAATGATCATTGACCAATTTCGATTCACGCGCGTCTGAAAACATCAATACCTCAACACGTCCGGGAGTAAAACACACATTATAATAAATCAAAAAACAGTTTGGATACAGTCGTTATTCAACGTCTGAAACGTTAAATGTACCGAAAACCTCTTATGGAAATTAGAACGAAAACATAAAAACGAAAGTGTTTATTTTTTTAACACCTTTTATGTTACGCGGTCCTACTGCTAGCAAGTCGGATTCGCTAGTGTAATGGGATTGCGTTACGCGTGTGTAACTCGCTGGTGATAGGTCTCGTGAAGTAGTTTCAAATACATAGGTAATTGGAAAGTAAGTCATTCAACAAGTTTCTGAAAGCAGGAAGTGATCAGGAATCTCTTACTAATATTTACAAAACGAAAGTCAGTTTGTCTGTTTGTCACGCTTTCAATCAGTGCCGATCAATAGTAAGCAGGATAGCTATACATTTTTTTAAATATCATATAGGAGGCAAACAGACAGGCGGCTCACCTGATGTTAAGTGATCACCGCCGTCCATAGACACCAGCAACACCAGAGGAGTTGCAAGTGCGTTGCCAGCCTGTGTTTAGAGGGATGGGGAAAGAGAGGGAAGTGGGCCTCCGGTACTCTCACTGACCGAACGCAACGCAATAATGCAAGCACTGTTACTTCACGACTGTTTTCTGTGAGAGGGTGGTATTACCCCGGTCGAGCCGACCACTACATCCAACCTACAATTTCAATTTACATATACGAGTACGGCGGAATACATAATAATAAATATAATATTTATTTATTTAAATAATTTTAATTGAACTCTGCTCTGCCGACAACTTTTCACTTCGCCCTTACTCTATGGCCGGCTGTAATGCGACATGCGATAGATGGACCAAAAAAATTTAATGAAAACATATATGTATTTGCTAAATATGTATTGTTGTCGTGTCTCTTGATAAATTAATAAACTCGCAACTTCATTTATGTGGTATCTGGTGCAGATAGAATAAAAGTAGTAATCTACCTTAAGCTTTTTTTTTTCTCGAACTGACTACGCTATTGGTCTTGCAAGGCCTTTACAACTTCACCGGATTACTAAGGCGAGCGCTTAATCAAAATTAATTATTAAAATTGCATGATACAAAAACACAACATGTAATGCGGAAACAAATGAACTAAACTACTCGATTTAGTTCGATAAAGAAAGTGTAGACTTATGTTGACGTTCGTAGATATTGGATATAGTATTTTTATTGAAAGTCTGCTTAGGGTTATCATTAATGTAAACCTTGAATATCATCCTGATCCTGACGGAGAATCTTAATAGATGTATCTATTTTACTCCAACTGTGGCAAAAAGATCTTTTCCGTTATTCATGAAAGTTGGCATTTATGTATAATTTGGTCCAACTTGAGAGATAAGATAATTTATATTTCGATTAATGGCCTCAATATCTTTTAATTATTATTTTTTAAATGATTGGCAACGTTGATATTGTTATTAAATGTAAGCTTCATCGGTCTCGAACGTATGACGTTTTAAATTAGTTTGTTCACAGAAAACTGTAGGAATGACTGTTATAGATATCTCATAAAGCACGCCACGTTTTAATTTTGAATTTATTTTTTAATAACTGAACCACAGCAACGCGTAACGGTGTCAGCAATTCTTTTATATATATATATTCCTTATTCCCGCTAACACGCGTACCGCAGCTTTATCAATCGACGCTCTGACCTCATTCCTTGAACTGTAAAACCGTTTATAAATAATCAAATAGGTAGTTTTCGTTCATTTTTTATTTTATTCCCTCTTGTTACGTCCGTGTATATTTATTCATTCTCACGTATGTCCGTCCGTCTGTCATTATTTTCTGTTACGAATCAATTTTGAAACACGTGTACGGTTTGAATTTGTTTTATTGATTTCTCTAACATGGTATGAGGCTATTTCGAAAGATTTTGTAGTGTTATGAGGGTTTGAGGGGCTTTACTAAGGATAACAAATGTAAGAGACGATACGCATTTATATCAATTCTTTCTCAAAACATTAGAAAATAGAAGGATTTGTAACAAATCTGTATTCTATGGGTTTTCTGAGATTGTTTACTATGTTACTTTTCAAATAAATTTATGGGGTTATGCCCTAAAGTGAGCGTCTTTTGACGGAGTAATTGGTTGAATTTAAGCCTATATACTGTTATATACAGCTAAGTTAGTTGTTTTATGTGAGAGAATAATAGCAACTATTCAAGGTACTTTGGCAATTATTATGTATATGGTATGTAAATTTAAAAAAAAGTCTTGCAATGAAAACTTGGGAAACATGAATTCTGAATAAAGGTGGTTTCTAAGTATTATCAATCTCTCCAGGACGATAGATACTTACGGAGAATATAGGCATGTACAAAGAAATATTGGTGTGTCCAGCAGCATAAAAAAAAATTAGCCAAAATTAAAGATAAATTAATCCATGATTTGGTGGGCGTCGGTATTAGGGTAAGAAAGTGGTTGCAATTTTCTCTTTTGACTTTCAAAAATCAATCTTTGGCCGCGTTGAGTGATGTAAAAAAAAAATTGTTAGAGGAAAAACTTATGGATTCGCGTCACCGATGACATCGACATGCTCGTAATGTATTCCGCCTATCGCCTAGTCACTATTGACGCGTAGTATAGCGCGCTGATTTAACATTGATAATTTGTCAATACAAATAGCTCAATAGCTTTCGCTATTTATTTTGTTTATTATTAATTAAAAAACTGATAAAAAGGTATATAATTATCGTTCGGCGTGCCAATAGACTTGAAAACTAGCCTAATGTTAATAATTTCAATTAACAAATAATTGAACTAATAATTTAATGCTTTGACTTATCATTTCAGTCCGTTTGACTTTCTCGACTTTTTTTGTATATATTGTTTTCTTTTGAAATGTGGCATTGGGGGAGGGGGGTCGTGGTCTTGTTGAGAAAACCCCTCGATAAGAGTAAAGACAGATTCGAAACTGTATACTATAGATCTACAGTTCGTAGATAGTCTAGTGAAGAATATAATAATACTGGAAATTTCCACAGTGTAATTTTGTAAAAGAAAAAAATCGAGGCAGTCGTAAGGACTGCGGACAGAAGTGAAAACTTGAAACAGTGCAATAACCGTGTTCTATTTGGTATGCATAAATTAATTACAGGGCGAATTTTTTTTTTATTAATTTGTTAATTGAAATATTCATCGCTAGTGTCTCTTTCATATCTATTGGTATTCCGAATTATTGTTATATACTTACATATATAGTTTACTAATTCATTTTAGTAGGTGGTAGAGCCACGCTGAAGCTATTATTGGTTTCAGCATGAATTGGTCGGCTCGTCAGGGGTAGCACCACTCTCTCACAGACGTTAAGTAACAGTACTTGCCTTGATGCGTTTCGTACGGTTAGTGAGAGCACCGGAGACCCGTCTCCCCTCCCTGTCCTCTCCCTTTCTCTCCATTCCCCCAAACACAGGCTGCTAACGCACTTGCGACTCCTCTGGCGTTGTTAGTGTCTATGGACGGCGGTGATCGCTTAACAACAGGTGACCTGTATGCTCGTTTGCCTCTTATATGATATAAAAATATCTCAATACAAAATAAGCAATATTATATGTACACAGCCCACTCTACCATACGTCGCTAATCTAACGGAAGCGCAATACCGTCGGTCATGCTTATTAGAAAGTCATGACGTGAATCATAACTTCATCTCCTGCCAAAAAAAATACCGCTCAACTCGCCTAAAGAAGTTTTCATTCTCTTAAAAAAAAAAAAAAAGAATTTTCATTCCTAGATGAAATATTACATAAAAAAGCTACGCGACGCGAATAAATCTTTCTCTTTAATGACAAATGATTAAAGATTTGTTAATATTAATAGGCGTTAAACGGAACATGAAAAAAAAAATTCGCTCCGATTCAAAACATTCCGCATCAGTTGGCAATGATTCATACGCCTCGGATTGTGAGCGTTCAAACGAATATTATTAGTGACACATCGGGGTTAGAACGAACCCGCGTTATTAGGTAAGATTTAATGTCGTGTCGTTTACGGAATGCTCATTGTGTTGCTTGTTTATCAATTAATTATATTATAATATTTGTTTCTTCATTTTCTAAATCTAAATTGTTGTGTACGTGAAAAATGTACGCAGAGTTTAAACATTTTAACGGCTGTCTCTTGTTATTTGAATGATTTTTTGTTTTCGTGTGATTCATAGCCGAACATCTCCCGTTAATAATTCTTGTTTTCTTTATTAGAATAACAAAAAACATTATTTATGTATATGACATAAGTAAAAATAAAATAAATAATTTGTGTCCTTTTTAAATGGAAACTTTTAACAGACTAAATAATATCGATATTTATCGTTTATGCAATTTTTTTTTTGTTTTCTCGATCTTACTACGCTATTGACTCAGCAAGGCCTTCTTAACAGCTTCACCGGACTACAAGCAAATTATAATTTACTAATTAGGGAAATAATCACAATGTGACTATAAAATGTACAGATATATGTATAAATATAATGGAAGTGTTTAATTGTGCAAATATACATATACCTAATCCTTAGAGCCAATACGTTTTTACGTTTTCAATTTTTTATATATCTCATTCGGTATTTTTTTTTACATTTAATATTTTATTATTCGGTTTCGGTAATTTTTTTTGTTTCATATTTTGAAAGACGAACCTATAATGGTGAAAGGAAACTGTCTACACTATTTTATTGCATAGCATATGTCGAATGTAGTAGACGCTGCGTCGGCGATAAAATGACGCGTTAGTTCTAACCCCGGCGCTTCGGGGTTCAACGATTAAAAATATAAATAAATACCCCGTCCGGATATTAAAATAATATATATCATACTGATTTATGCATAACATAGTTTTTGATATGCATGTGTTGTGTTTGCCTGTGTATCGGTGTGTGTTATCATAAAGAATATTCGAATGAGTTATTAGGAACACGTGTTTTATTTGTGTTAAGATAGCCGGTTGTACGGAGATAAACATGTGTTCAATTTTATCTCTGTAAATTGGTAGATCGTTTTAATATATTTGTCGGGAAACAGAGAAGTCTATTTTAATAAGTTATATAACTTTAAATGGAAGAACGACTGTTTTATTAATTAATTCTTTTGTTCTCAAAGTTTAATGTTTCTATTTTTGTACTTCTCTAGCTGTGACCGAGACTCCGTCCTCGTGGATCTTAATTAAAAAAAAAGCAGTGACTAATAAAATCATCTGAATGTATTAAATCCATGTAATTATATACTTTTCTCTCGTACTTAAGTCGCCTCATCATTAAAATTACAATAACTTTTGATAGAGTGAACCGATTTTAATGAAACCAAGACTCAATGTTACTCGAGGATATGCTTTATGATTTGAGGGTGTAAGCTATCCAGGCGAACTTTGAAAAAGCCCTGCCATTATATAACTTACTAGCCTCTGCCCGCGACTTCGTTCGCGTGGAACAGATACACTAACACGCAGCAGTTTTCAAAAGGAAAAACATCCCGATTTTGAAACATTCTTCACCTGTGCTCCGCTCCTATTGGTCTTAGCGTTATGATATATAGCCTATAAGCATTCTCGATGAATGAGCTGTATAACACTGAAAGAATTATTCAAATCGGACCAGTAATTCCTGAGATTACCCCCTACAACGTCACAACATCACAACGTCACAAACTCACAAACTTTACCTCTTTATAATATTAGTTTAGATATTTTATTATACTAGTTGTTTACGCTCTGACTGCTTCTACAAATATTATATTAGTTAGAATTTTGATATAAATTTTGCTTAAACTATCGAAAAGCGCATGAAGTCGCTGTCAAAGTTATTACATTTAATTTCTATGAATGAATTATACGAATACAACATTGGGGGATTGTGCGTGGATTGAATCATTTCGCTATCAATTATGGCATGATTGATGATGCAATTTCTCAAGGGTGATATGAATATAATTCCATTAAAAGTTTATACATAGGACACGCGGTCGCGTTTTTGGCGAATGCCATCTTGTCTAATTTGTTTTTTTCTTTCATTTAAAGTTTTCCGTTACTGGAACAATTTTGTATTCAAATCAGTTTGCGAGTTTTGTATACAGATTGGCGTGGGTGTGGGGGTAATTGAGCGACGTCTGCAGCTTAAGGTTACGGTTTTTTTTTTAAATATTAAAAACTTTTACGTGATCTATGCTAATTGATTAATTACTAACGTTCGGTAGCGAATTTGCTCCCGTTCCCTTAAAATTAAAACTACGTCCGTTTTTGTTTAAAAATAAATAAATTTAAGTATTTATGTGAATAATAATATTTTTGTTATGTACTAGCTTTCATCGTCGCAATATTCTCGCGCTCCGAAGGGGCGCGGGGGGACCGTACCAGGGTATAACCCTCTAACGGTGGCCTCTCTCGCCTCCCGCTTCACGCCGGAGTGTCAATTATTTTCTTTCCATGCCGCGTACGGTCCGGGGTTTTCTTCTCGCCTCACGGCGGTTAATGTGGTGACTGGGTTCTCTGTGCGTTCTAGTCCTCGGCACTGTTACTTCACGTCAATTTTCTGTGAGAGGGCGGTGTTACCCCGGACGAGCCGACCCATTCATGCTGAAACCAATAATGGCTTCAGCGTGGCTCTACAATTAATAGTCTTGTGGTAATAAGCTCTATATTTTTATGTTATATAGTTCGGTTATTGTGCACAAGTGAAGTGGATAGGAAATAATACCACGGAGTATGAATTACGACTTACCACAAATTCTTTAATGAGTTGGCTCGTCCGGGGAAGTCCCACCCTCTCACAGAAAAACGACGTGAATTAACAGTGCTTGCATTGTTGCGTTTCGTTCGGTCAGTGAGAGCGCCGGAGACTCATCTCCCCTCCCCTCTCCTCTTCCTTCCCCTCTCCTCTAACACCTCTCCATTTCCTCAAACACAGGCTGGCAACGCACTTGTGACTCCTCTGGGGTTGCTAGTGTCTATGGACGGCAGTGATCGCTTAACAACAGATGACCCGCCTGTTCATTTGCCTCCTATATGATATAAAAAAAAAACAACATTGAATTGATCGCGAAAATATAATAACCTACTCTACAATGTTAGTAATAACATATTAGAAGATTAGCTACCACAAGTAAAATAAATAAAACGAAAGATTAATCGAAGTTGAACGAAACCGCTGTTGCAAACTACCGCTTTAAATGCGCAGAGAATGAGTAATCCATAAAAATCCCGAAGACAATTATTTAAATAATCTCGGATATCTTTGAAACTTGGACGCGTAATAACAGTTTAATGTTGGGATCGCGTTTATATAATGCGCTTTCTATGGATTCTTCGCTATCGTCCTAACGTTTTTGACTTGAAACGATCGATCCGTTTTATCAGTTTCTCTTTGATTTCTTTCTTCACTTTGATTATTATTTTTTTTTTTTATCGCTGCACGACAAAGTGACTGTGCTATGCCTGGTGGTAAGCATAGTACAATCCAAAAACAACGGCAACCACCGAGAGACCGATCATCCATCACTGGTCGCCGCCGTCATGCCGGCCTGTGTAAATGTCTCTTCACGTTACGCTTGAAGGACCCCATGTCATAGGAAGGAGGGAACACACTGGCCGGGAGATTGTTCCACAGTTTCACGGTACGGCAAAGATATGACGATGCGAACTTTTTAGTTCGTGCCCAGATAGGATTCACTGTAAAACTGTGGCTCCGAAGAACAGCGCGCGTGGTACGGTTATGAAAAGGAGAGGAAGGGATCAGATTGAATAGCTCATCAGAACACTCACCATGATACAGACGGTAGAACACACTCAGTGAGGCTATGTCCCTGCGCAACTGAAGCGGCTCTATATCCACTGTTACATCTGCATCATTCATAATGCGGATAGCCCGTCTCTGCAACCTGTCCAGGGTATCCAAAAGGTATTTTGCGGAACCGTCCCAAAGGTGCGAACAGTATTCCACGCAAGGCCGAACTAAAGATTAGTTAAAAATGTTAAATACTATCGCTTTGACCGTCGTTAGCTATATCTTACTAGTTCCGTCGTCCGCCGCGTCTGTCTGTCTGTCTGTTCACGATAAACTCAGAAACTACTGAGCGATGTTTTCATGCGGTTTTCATTAGCTGATGTAGTCATTCACGACGAATGTTTAGGTATATAATTTGTCAAGACTTTTTTGTAAATTGGTTGAAATAATGTTGAAAATGTCGGAAAAAGTCAAGCTGCTTGGGAGATTTTGTGAAAAACGTTGTTTAATCCCATTGAGATATAACAAAACAATCAAGTCAGAAGAAGTCGCCGTATCATCTAGTTAATATTATAAATGCGAATATGTGTTTGCTTGTAAAGATTTCACATTTTAACTACTCAACCGATTATGATAAAATGTTGCTTACACGATGTCGGGGCTACAGAAGGGAACATAAAGTACCTTCCACCTCGAGATGAAGGTCAAAGATACTTTTGTTGACACGTAAACACGTTCGGCTAAACGACCCAGCCATCGAGAAGAACCGGTAAGAACGTCGATCTGGTTTATCTCTTCATACATACATAACATACTTTCTAAATATTACAATATAATAGACAGTTACATTCGTTTTTGATGGATGCACAGAGAGAGTGGTGTCACTTCCAGACGTGACCATCGTTCACATATTGATCCACTCTGTTTAATGCATTAAGACTCGCTTGACATAATACTCGAACTAACTATCTGACAAATCGGTAATGCGCTTCGGAACTTTGTTATAAAATTTAACCCTATTACCTAAAAAACTGTTACTGGTCTTAGTGAGGCAGTTTGTTATTGTTTCTAGTTTTTCGATTATGTTGGTCTTTTACTAAAACCAGATTATCTAAGTTTTTGCGAACATTTATAAAGTTTTCAATATGTATCAAATTTGTTAAAATTATCCTTAACCTGTTGCCACAAATTTGAAAGTGTCGAGTCTGCGACGCGAGCGAAGGATGCGCTACACGGCTGCGATATATACTCCGGATGCTGCACACTCAAGATTGAATTCGCTAAGGTTGGTATTTGTTTATATATATTTTTTTAATTTTTCAATTCCTTTTTGCAGGTTTGTGTTTAATGATCATATATTATGACGATTAAGACATGATGACACCGTATACGCCAGAGTCCCTAAATTTTGACGTCCATTTTGAATATCGATTTCCTTGAACGTTTATTGTACACTAGCTGGCCTGTGCGACTTCGTCTGCACAAAATCGATTATTACTTGTTTGAATTGTATTGTTATCCGCTAAAAATCTTAATATAACTGAAACGCGATCGCAGCGACATCTACCGTTTTCAATTGTAAATCCGAACTATACAGGGACTCGCTCAAATATAGTCGATATATGAGAAATTTTCTAAAATAAACCTAAACCCATTCGCAGCATCGCCTACCGGGTTCAATTAAAATAAATACTAACCTACATATATTGCCGATAAATGTCTTCCCAGTATTGGCGATAAATTAATATTTGTCAATTTAAATTACATTCCTTGTGATTAACTATTGAAGATAATTTTCCTAAATAAACATTATCTATAACACTGAGGGATAATATACCTTTCTAACATTGAAAAAAATTTCAAAATCGGATCGGTGGTATCAGGGATTTCCTGAATACAAAACGATAAAAATATGAAGTATAACTTAAACGTTTAGCTAATCTGTCTATATGTATGTATATATATCACATAGAAAATTCACCAAAATCCGTTAAGAATTTTATTGAATACAAATTTTAGTCTTTCATCCGTTACCCTAGAGAACCTCTTTTGTTTTATGGGACAAAAAGTATCCTAAATGTAATCTTGTAGTATTAGTTACCACTGTGTCAATTTTGTCGAAATTGGTTCAGTACTTTCAGAGTGGTACGTGTTCGAAGAGACAGACAGACAGACAGACAAAAATGGTAAATAGACTATTTTTGACTACTATATCGATAACATAGTTCACCTCGATTACAATTATCAAAAAATATTTAATGTTTTAAAGTTTTGACCTAGTTACAGTTTTATTATAGTTATAAGACACTACTTTGAAATGGAATTTTACGGAACTGGAATAAAACTAATGCGTTGCTCTGTAAAAAAAAAAATAAACGACATTTAAAGTTTATTATTCCACTATTTATCGCTTTTAGCTTAATCTAAATTTTATAATGATAACCGCAATCACCGTTTTCTGTCAAATTTCAACATGACAACATTTGTCATGGAGCTATTATTATGTTAAAACGCCATCTAAAAAAATAAATGATTACCTGATCGTTGTTTTAATAACCAACAGCTGTAAAAAAAATAGGTACTATATTTAAATACTATAGTTTTCTTACATAGTAATAAATAATAGAATATAAGATTTTTTTTTTTTTCGAAATGTCTACGCTATTGACCCAGCAAAGTCTTAACAGCTTCACCGGACTACTAAGGCGAGCGCTTAAGGCACTCAGCCGATTTTATTTTGGCAACCAGCTCAAGGGTGCACGGCACACCTCGGCTTGGCTGTTGCCTGTTGCATGCAAAATCGCGACCTATCTTAGCTAACCTAGCTAACTATTCATATATGTATGAGTTGTTGAAACGTATATGTGTACCAAGCATAAACGCCTCAACAACTCCTCCATATATTTATTATCGGAAAATTGAGAGTTTTTCAGTTCGATAAGGGAAAAAAAAGTAAACCCTTTCACTTACATGTGTAAGCGTGTAGGCGTGCACGTGTGTGGGGGTGATCGTGTAGTGTTGTAGCAGTGATGTACATTTGTGTGTCACCCTATCGCGCAAGCAACGCACTCAAGGGCTCCCTACCGAGGGATCGAACCTAGGCTTGAGCCGCTGCCGTGGGAGGCCTAATCGGGTGTGCGGGAGCGAAATTAACCCCCAGACCACGGCGGCGTGATCTGTGGTTACGCGGGCGTGGGCGTGAGCACGCTCTGTTTCGAGGGACAGGCTGGTACTGATCGTTCGCTGACGTGATTAAATCAGGAGGGTCGGTGAAAATGCATCGCGGACGTCTTTTATAACGCGCAGCGTTAGGTACGGGTTTATAGTTTGCGGCGGATACCACTAACGGATTGGGATGATTCGCAGCTTTTTCAATATAACTAATCGTAAGTGATTATACGTACGCCCAGATAGAAGGGATCTCTAGGTCTCTATGGAGATCGACTCTTCGAATGTACCATGGAGCACCGGTCACTAGAATATAAGATATTCTTTACAATCGTTGAAGTTTGAAAATGAATCAACGAAAATAAAATGCTTCATAATAAAAAACAAAAACATGCGTTAATAGAATTTAGCCGTTAGATTTTATACTTCTAACTAATTCAGCTGATATATAATTTCGCCATATAACGTCAGTTCGTCTTGGCGTAATCGTCCGTATGTCGACTTATTCGTATCGATAGGGGCGTTGGTTCATATCTCACCGGTCACCCGTTTTGTTGTTTATTTCTTTTTAAATGCGTGATGAAATGTAGCTTAAACTTTTATCTAATCTTTATATAACACAAAGAAAAACTACAAATTTTTAAGTTTCATCCGTTATCCTGGAGAACCCCTTGCGTTTTATGGGATAAAAGTATCCTGGATGTAATCTCGTAATATTAGCTATCATTATATCAAGTTTCGTCAAGATTGGTTCAGTACTTTCAGAGTGATGCGTGTTCATAGGAACAGACAGACAGACAGACAAAAATTGTAAAAAGATTATTTTTGGCTTCTATATCGATAACATAGTCTACACTGATTAAAATTTTCAAAAAATATTTAATGTACAGATTTCGACTTGTTACAGTTTTATTATAATATAGATTATGTATAGGTAACCGGACACTTCAGCTTAAGTCGCCATTAAGCGCTCGAAAGAGCGAGATGTGCGCACAACCGAAGCTTCATATTACAGCCACTTAACGTTTTTAACGTCCAAGACGCGACGTGTAAACAACCCGCGGATTTATTTTTATGTTTGCATTGTTACCGATAAGGCGGTGCTCTCACGAAATCGGTTTGATATTTTTTTTTTTGTTTTTCTTTCTTTTTTATAATTCGGTTTTAACATTTGGCCACAATCTTATCTAATATTAGATAACGATGTGATCTAAGTTGGAAAACACGCTAAACGTATATGAGGCTGACTCGCAATTGCTCCATGCAGACTTAAGAAAAAGCCTCACCACCATGATATGGTTTCATCACTATGTTGTCCAAACATTTTTTTCCACATGTCACAAAAATCGATATACTTTGTGACTGTCAAAGTTATACCTAGATCTTTAGAAGATCTTTACCTTTTAGACGTGGTAGTGATTGTATTTAATTAATTAAAAAAATCTAAATTGTCAATGCTATCTTCATATACAACATTTGTATTTATATATGGAAATCATTTTGGCAAAACTAACATTATACTTGTATTTTTTTTTTTTACGAATGTAGAGCTGTAGATTTCTTGGAAATAAATAAATATAAATTTCTTCTGTACGCGTGTATGTCTTTGAATTCCTCCTGAACAACGGCTGGACCGATTTTGATGAAATTTTGTGTGTGTATTCCAATGGATCCGATAATGGTTTAGATTAAATAAATGGTTCCGGTAGATGGCTCTGCGGTCGGATAATAGGCTTTTTTATTATCAGGGTGGAACAACGTCCGTACGGACTGCCAATCTAACTAATATATTTAAAGATATTATGAATATTATACTTGATATTATGAATCCTTCTTCGAAATAGATTTCTTGGAGTTATTGATATATGAAAAGGCTACGTTTACGTTATATGACGAGGGGACGAGTTAAGTCACCGAAAGTAATAATGGATTTATGCTCCTTTTCAATGGAGTTTAACGAGTCCGCGGTCAGAGTCCAGAGAGCCTTTCGCGAGTCTTTTCCATTCGTTATTTCGATCGACTCATCAAACTCGTATATATTTTTCTACGTTTCTTTTCAATTATCTGCCTTGTTGAAGTTCGCTACGAGCTAGAAGGACTTTTTGTGTGGGACCCAAAAATTGTTTATACTAGGTGTAACGTTCTAACTAAATTAATACTTATCTAATGGAAACAGCAACAAATCTGTCATGAAATGTCATGTTCCAGGCTCGCTAAGATTAAAAACCCTTTCTTTAGGTTGTTAGGCTTTATAACAAAGACCCAAGCCATATTACCAATTTGTCGGATAGTGAGTTCATGTACCATATCAAGCGGGTTTTTAATGTGTAAGGTGGATCAATATGTGATCGATGGTTACGTCTGAAAATGGAGCCCGTCTCTGTGCATCCACGAAAAACAAATGTAACTAACTATCTATGTTTTGTAAAAATATATATCATGAAAAGATAAGTCTGATCGAGTTTCTTATCGGTTCTTCTCGATGACTGGACTGTTTGTCCGAACCGATTGACGTTCATAAGTCTTCTCAGAGCCTAAATTGAATAAATCTTGATCTGATTTGTCACATGATAGACTTGTTTATTCACAATAACACGTAGTTACGTGGATCCAAAATATGACGGTGTTCTCTGTCTCTCTCTCTTATCGCTTTAAAAAAAAAACATTTCCACTTTGAGTGGAATAAAAATAAAGTACGAGAGATTTTAAACGACGCGACGGTTGAATTTACGGTCCATTAAATACTACCTGTTCCTTTTCGAGTGACGTTCGAGCCGCAAATAGCTCGGTGGTGGCCGTTTGAAATTCAGAAAATTTCCATTTTCCTCTTTGGACGACCGGAGGCCGCGTGCGATCCGCCCAAGTCGGGAGTATTACGGAAGAAAATACTCCAAATAGGATTTTTCATATCAAACTAGCCTCCCACCTCAATTTCGGCCGGGGGTGTACTAATAAAGAATACTGTTATAGTGCGACCATGTCTTCTTCGTTTTAATGTATGGTACCGTGTGTAAGTAATACAATCTATATATGCAGTGTTTTTTTTTAATTTTATTTTTGGCAATCAATCTTTCAGATTATTACTGCCATTGTCGCGTAGTCAATAATATTACAAGCGTCGTACAATCATTTTAGTATTAAGCGTCTTGTGAATCAATATTCTAACAAAATGGTGGATCCCGTGCTAGAACCTTCCAGAGAGTTTTTGTGGCATCTTAGAATTTCATGCTCTGTGGTATTATATTCCATTCACTTCACTTGTGCACAATAAACTATATTACGTAAAACACCACCAAATTTACAAAATATCGAGTCAAATAATACAAGATGTCCCGCCAAAAATTAATATACAATGTTATTGATAATTCGACATATTCCTGTTAGGAGGTGACAGGGCTGACTATTTGTGGTAATTTTTACGCCCATATGTATTATTAAGTAAACGTTAAGCTTTCAATTCTATCAGTATCTTTAAGTACCTCTCCATTGTCTTCTGTTTCATTCACACACTTACTTTTTTATAGAGATTTTGGAAACACTATTTTTTTTTGTTTTCCTTATGATTTTTCACACGTTTTTTTTCATATGCTTAATAAACTTTGTTTGAATTTTTTGTGTAAATTAGTTGAAATGTAACGATAATTGTTCGAAAAGTCGGAAAAAGTTAAACCGCCTGGAAGTTTTCATCGAAAACGCTGCCTAATTAATCTTAATCATGTTTCTGACAGATACTGCGGTCACTCTTATGGCGAACTAAATATCTGCATAATTATTATGAACTAGTGGTGCCCGCTTTTTTTTTCCGAAATGTCTACGCTATTGACCCAGCAAGGTCTTAACAGCTTCACCGGACTACAAGTGGTGCCCGCGACTCCGCCCCTGTAGAACCTAATGTATAAACAGTGAATAATAAAATCATCTCAATGTATTAATTAAGACCATTTACTTATTCACTTTTCTCTCTTACTATATATAGTATTTACAATATTTTTTGATATAGAGAACCGATTTTAACGAGACCAAGTATTACTCGAGTATATGCTTTATGATTTTCTTGGTGAGGTTTTATCGTCAACGCAGTACTTTAGCAGAGATAGCAGAGATGTGTGTTCAAACAAAGAGACAGGCAAAAAATGAATGAAATGTATTTTATTACTTATTCCTAGATAACTGTCACAATTTTTTTTCACAATAGTCTAAAAAGTACAGACATATTAGATTTACATTCTTACTATATATATATATAGAAGACTAGCCTCTGCCTGCGACTTCGTTCGCGTGGAATAGATACACTAACACGAACACGCAGTAGTTCTCTAAAGGAAAGAAATATCCAGATTTTGAAACATTTTTCATCTGTGCTCCGCTCCTATTGGCCTTAGCGTGATAATATATAGCCTATAACCATTCTCGATGAATGAGCTATATAAAATTGAAAGAATTATTCAAATCGGACCATTAGTTCCTGAGATTCCCCGCTACAACGTCACAACATCACAACGTCACAAACTGACAAACTTTACCTCTTTCTAATATTGATAGATATAGAAGTGTGAGAGATGCAAGCTTATAGCTTGTGTGCTACGCCGTAGTTCGTTCGTAGCAATGTTGTGTATGACGCGCTACGCGCGCTTCGCTACATTTGTGCTTTTGTTTAACGGCGTAGCGCTGTGTTTTTATACTTCGTAACCTTGCTACGCCGTATTGACGCATTTAGAAATTTAGTAGGATTACTACGAAATTTCCGTTTATGTTTTGGATTATTTCTTTGTAGATTGTAGGTATTATATAGGCGTTTTTTTTTCTTATTGTAAGCTGATTAATGGATGGACATATGTATCATTTGATGTTAAGCGCTCTCTGCAGCGATAGATACTTTTTGTAATACTTTATAAATGAACGTTTCACTATAAATGTAAACACGCCAAACTTAGAGGGGACTGGATCTCTAGAGCATGTGGTGGAACACACGATTACTTCAGGATTGTGGTTAGCCAGACGGGCTTAGATAAAACTCTACCACTATCCGAAAATGTATATAGCAATTAAAACTAACTGGCTGTGAGGACGGTATCCAGCCTTGATTAAAAAAGAATCCTAGAGTCAACCGCAGTGCCACCTACCGAGTTCAGTTGTGAATCTAAACCATTCTCGGATCCATTGGGACACGCACACAAAATGTCATCAAAATCGGTCCAGTCGTTTAGGCAGAGTTCACTGACATACCCGCGTACAGAAGAAACTTGTATATATATAGATTCTAATTGAAACAGATTATATCTCATAAAATAAACTGCAATTAAAAAGTAAATTAAAGACGTATGGAATAGAATATGGTATATATTTGTAAATAAACTCATTCTGGCTCGACAAACGTTTAGTTATGTAAATAATGAATACAAACATGGAACATGGAACAAACATTCAAGCCCCGTTTCCAAATTACATATCTCGTTCCTCGCTAGTAGTAGACATATCGTTTGCCGATAATAACTCATATCGTTCAAAGGGAAAATTCAAATATTTTCTTCGTTTACGAATTCTTTGAATACTTGTTTTTTTTTTATTATCGAGTAAATAAAATCAAATTTATGTATACTTAAACCAAGGTATGTGGTAGGTCATTTTTTAATTCTCACTTACCTACGTAGGTAAAGGTAACAGAAGAACATCAATAGTAAACGTCTAATAGTCGAAAATTGACTATATTTCGTTAATTTTCGCAGTGACAAGTTTAAGAAAAAAAAAGGAACTGTTTAAAATATTGTTTAAATTAAAGTTTCTCAGTATTAACTAAACAAAAAAACTATACATTAAAATTCCCGGTAACTAAATATCCTACCATTGAACTATAATCGCTTGTTCATTAAACGACATTTCATTTAACTATTTACTATTTTAGGACGGTTTTTTTAATGAAGTTATTTACTTTATGGCCATCTTTAGGTTATAATCCATAACGTCCCACACAGGAGAGTGCACGACCCGATGGATGAACTTACTAACCACGTCGTCAATCACATCGGTGTGTTTATTATCTTAGGTCACTCAGATGAGATAATCATAGAAGGAAAAAAACAATATCCTTTACGAAATATATATAAGAGTTGTTGAGGTATGTATGCTTAGTACACATATATGTTCCAACAACTCATATATGTATGAACATTTAGATTAGGTCAGCTCAGATAGGTCGCGATTTGCACGTATCCGGCAACAGCCCAAGCCAAGGTGTGCCGTGCACCCTTGAACTAGTTGTCACATAAAATCGGCTGAGTGCCCTAAGTGCTCGCCTTAGTAGTCCGGTGAAGCTGTTAAGATCTTGCTAGGTCAAAATAGTATTGTCAATCTGAGAAATAAAAAAATCTTCTGGGATAAGTGAACTTAACTGATTCAGTTATGATCGATAAACTACCTAGAGATATATTACACGGATGCATGTCTCTTTAGCTTCCGTGTTTATCGCCGAGTAAATGTTCTCATATTTCATGACGCCATTTACTACGTCACGGAGCAAACACACTGCACTCATGTCAGATCGTATCGTTGTTTTGAGTGCACTCAGATTACAAGAGTCCATTATCTAGGCGCGAGGCCTCATGTACCGCTATTGCGATGTTGTAATTATGATTTAGTTTGTGTCCGGCGACGGTAGCAAGTTTTACTTTCGAATCTATACTTAATATTATAAAGAGGTAAAGTTTGTGAGCTTGTGACGTTGTAGGAGGTAATCTCAGGAACTACTGGTCCCATTTGTAAAATTCTTTCAATATTATACAGCTCATTTATCGAGGATGGTTATAGGCTATATATCATCACGATAAGACTAATAGAAGCGGAGCACCGATGAAGAATGTTTAAAATTTGGGGCGTTTTTCCGCTTGAGAGCTTCCGCTGCGTGTTAGCGTTAGCCCAAAGTATGTATTCCACGCGAACGAAGTCGCGGGCAGAGGCTAGTACAGTATAAACTTAATTGTATAATGTTTGTCATAAGAATTCAGTTATTAAGAAGTATTCGCAAAAAACTCGATCGGGATTATTCTTTCATGATACATATTCTTACAATTATAAATAATTCGTTTTTGGTGGATGCATAGAGAACTCTTTTTTTATACTATTGGTGGCGTACAAACACGCGGTTCACCAGATGGAGAGTGGTCGCCGCCGGCCATGGACACCTGCAACACTCGAGAAATGACAGATGCGTTGCCGGCTCTTGAGAAGTATCGTTTCTTGAGAAATGTTAAATTGTAATGGCCCGGAAACACTGCCGCTGGGAGTTCGTTCCAAAGAACTGATGTACGCAGAAAAATTAACGTGAGAACCGCACAGTGGAGGAATTCCAACCATGGAGATTATACTGATTAACTGTTACTTGACCTCACCATTGTTCACATATTTATCAACCTTTTTTTTTCTTTCAAACTGACTAAGCTATCGACCCAGCTAGGTCTTAACAGCTTCACCGGACTACTAAGGCGAGCGCTTCTTTTTTTATGTCATAAAGGAGGTAAACGAACATGCGGGTCACCTGATGTTAAGCGATCACCGCCGCCCATAGACACTAGCAACCCCAGAGGAGTCGCAAGTGCGTTGCCAGCCTGTGTTTGAGGGAATGGAGAGAAAGGGGGAGGGGAAAGAAGAGGAGAGGGGAGGGGAGATGGGTCTCCGGTGCTCTCACTGACCGAACGAAACGCAACAATGTAAACACTGTTACTTCACGTCGGTTTTCTGCGAGAGAGTGGTACTACCCCGGACGAGCCTACCCATTCAGGCTAAAACCAATAATATCAATAATAGCGTGGCTCTACCACTATAAGTGCTTGCGGCACTGAGGCAATTTATCAACCCTATAGTAAATGTATAAAAGCCTTTAGATATTAAAACCCGCTTGACATGGTTCTTGCACTCACTATCCGGCAAACTGGTAACCTGTTTTGGGGCTTTGTTATAAAACGACTTACAAGTAAGATGATTTAATTAATACATTTACAGATGTAACACTCATTGCTTTTAAGGCTCCGTTATAATTAACACATGTAATTAACAAAGAGACTCTGCCCGGATTTATTATTCCAATTTGAATCCAAAAGTTTGAAATGTTTTATTCGTTTATCGTTCTGTAATTTGAAGAATACTATAAATAAAAGGTAAACACACAGATACAGCCAAAGTCCCTCTTAATTGATTTTCAAATAAGAATTAAAATCATTCCGATTACGAAGGAGGAGACTGGGTAATAGAAAATCATAAAATTGTCTATTTTATGTAGGTACAATCAGTCCGAACTCTAGTTGTCTCTTTCACGCTCGTACTTGATAGTTCGTGTAGAGTGTGATAGCAATACACTACGATTCATACCTATTTTATATATTTCTCACAAGAATGCGTTCTCTTTTTAACCCGATTAGGTCTCCCACGGCAGCGGCTCAAGCCTAGGTTCGATCCCTCGGTAGGGAGCCCTTGAGTGTGTTGCTTGCGCGATACGGTGAAACACCCATACATCACTGCTACAACACTACACGATCACCTCCACACACGTGCACGCCTACACGCTACACATCTTGGTGGAAGGGTTATTTTTGTTAAAATTTTTTCCCTTATCGAACTGAAAAACTCTCAATTTTTCCGACAAAAATATATGGAGGAGTTGTTGAGGCGGATATGCTTGGTACTCATATACGTTTCAACAACTCAAACATATATGAATAATTAGCTAGGTTAGCTAAGATAGGTCGCGATTTTGTATGCAACGGGCAACAGCCAAGCCGAGGTGTGCCGTGCACCCTTGAGCTGGTTGCCAATATAAAATCGGCTGAGTGCCTTAAGCGCTCGCCTTAGGAGTTCGGTAAAGCTGTTAAGACCTTGCTAGGACAATAGCGTAGTCAGTTCGAGAAAAAAAAAAAAAGTTCTCTTTTTGTACATAGGTTAAATAAACTTCATTCATGTTTTGTGTCAGAAATGAATACAAAATGTTAATTTTGTTATTATACACAAATTTCTTAAATAAATATTAAAACCTAGAAATGATTAAATGTACAATTTTCAACTTTTATAACGGTGGAAGTGTAATATTGATTCTGGCAAAGTGCATAACGGTTTGTGAAAAAAAATAACATGTTTTTAAAACCCTTATGAGCACTAATGTTACAACTGTACTGGTTTCAAATCACCGATCGTCTATATGTAAATGTGTTTTGGAAGAACGCCTGCTCCGACGATATCTTAAGACATGTCTACGATATTACTATTTTCATTGCATTATTTTAAATTTTAATACTGGTAGACCTCAATATAACAAAAAAAATGTGATAGAAATCAGTGCAGTCGCCGCCACTCGATCTAAATGCTATCGGTACACTGAATTAATTCAAAACAATTATGTTACATGAGACATGTGGCAGAAAAATGTACGGTTAACCCGAGCAATACGGATTTCTAGGTTACGTATATTGGTTTTGTTTAGATAAAAACCATTTACGATATCTAACCGTACTTATTGGACAAATCGTATTAAACTAGTCGGTCATGTTTCACCTGTTCAGTATATGTTAGAAACATTAATTATAAGCATACTATAGGGGTGAGGAGCACAGATGTGCTCTACATGTGTTTTGAGGTGCCCGTTTGTGGGAATAAAGTTGGTTATTAGGTAACAATGTTGTGCAACCTAAGTGTTTGAACGTTACTGACTATTAGTGTATTTTATATGAATATAATTTAAAACTAATGTGCTGATGCGCACATAATAAGTAGGGTTACATGCAACGTACGTAACTGTACATATAATGAACTGGATTTTCGACACAATCGCTCGGAATTTCTTAGTTAAATCTTATATTAACTTGTTAGCTTTAAGTAACTTCACAATAAAAAATATATATATTCACACTTGATAAAACTACGTTGTGGGGTAAATGAAATCATTCAAGTGTCTGTTATCACGTACACTGTTATTTGAAATATTTATTAAATTTTGAATGTACGTTTCATTTAAGTTATACCTAAATGAAACAGATCGTTTCATATAAATGTATTTTTTATATAATTCAGTCCTGTTTTCTTGTTACAGCCTGAAAGATTGAACGTGTTCAAAAACGACCAGGACAGCTGGGACTATACGTGTGAGTATTTCTTTAAATTAATATGATTATTTTACTATGACGCATTGTTAATTTATCCGCTACATTAAAACGAACTGTTTCATTTATTATAACATACAATTCAGAATCACTGTTTTATATTCATAAAAAAACAGTTTTGCCTTTTAGTTTTTATTGTAATTGGACAATTTGTTTATTACTAAATATTACACTTCACTTTCATTTAACCCTCAAATTGGTCACAAAAACTACTACTAAATGTAGACATAAAATTATTCATTTCAATTTCATATCAAACCTCTGAATATTTAAATTAAACGTGGAGTTTCATTTATAGTGAACGTATTTTAGATACATTATAAGCAAAAATGAAGTCAGGCTTTTTATTGAGATATTTATTTCTTATTATCGTATCTCTGCGACTTCATCTGCGTGTTTTTCGGGTAGATTAAATTTTTTCCCGTGTTAGTAAAGACAGCGCAAAAGTTGTAATGAAAGTTTATTTTAACAATGTTTGCTGTTTTTTTGATCTAATCTTAATTAAGCCATTAATTTTTTTGGACTGGATGTAGGTCAGTAAGTTATAGTTGTCAATCACATCTTTTTATTATTAATTAAACGCTAGTTAATCCGTAAAATATTTACTCTGTGGTTGTAGTCTGCTTGTTGTAGAATACTTCCGTCTTTGAATTTGCTTTGACGTTCGTAATAGAATTATTCTTGGTTCCTTGGGGTGTGCTTATATGGCATATAAAATGGATAGTGGACATCTCTCGTAGGCTGGTGTCATTATTCATAAAGAAGCAATAACATATGAGGCGTGCTGTTTTTAAAATCCTTATGTATATACACAATAATCGAAGCGGTAACGTATGTGTACGTTCCATTTTCCCACGCCTCGATGATTCCTCTTCGGTTTTCCTGTACCGATAAGTTTCACAGAATGTTGGGAGAGATTTTAGAATGGGTCGGAGATATCTTTCGTGTTTGGATAGCTTGTATTTTATTTATAGGTCGTAATAACTTTGGTAATGGGTTCCGTTGTTAATATAAATAGTTAATTGTGTAAACATAATTAGAATGTAATTTTTATATTTAATTTTAACCCACGATGAGTATTCTTATGTCCCAAATAAAATATACCAGGTGACTGCTTAGACAGTAGCAGTAGTATATAAGTAGTAGTAATAGTAGCAGGAGCTGGAGGACACTCTGCACTCAATTCTAGTTCTAAATCAATTTAAATAATAGTTGCTTAATATTGGACCTAATTACATAGAAAAATACAAAAATTATACACAATCCTCTACGTGTCTAAGTTAAAGCATATTGTCAGTAACCGTCGGGTGATTTCACTTGAAAGGAAACATGGGAACGTCAGAAACAGAACAAGAAGGCTTATTGCCCATTTTACCATCGAAAGTTATTAACTCCGGGTCGCCCATTGCAACTCTTGGCACCAGTCATTGCACTTACCTATACTTTTGAAAATTTTAAAACATGCTGTAACTTACGTTTCCTTATTGCTTATTAGTATTTGTTTTAATATTATTATTCTATATGTCAGATGTGACCATGAAGTGTCATATTCTAAAATACTGCGAGTGTAGAACCTTTCACCCAGTATAGGTAGGTAGTCATTATGTAGACTTTGACATGAAAGAAATTCATTATCTAGGTATCATATAAATTATTCATAAATAATGACAAAAACCAAGTCATATTCACTGAATATAAAATGACTTTTTAATATAAAAATATTCATAATAGATACATAAACCTATTCATAACAGGTCATACTGGACGTTTCTCTTAAAGAATTGAACGACGTAAATAGAAATTTTGTTAAATATGCAAAAAATGTTTTTATAATCCATGACAATAGGTTGAGAAAAATTCTTTATAGAACGTGACTAACAGTTTTTTTTACGCGTTTATACTGCAAAGTTATCTAGTTTTTTTTTTTAAATTATATTGACAAACGATTTGTTCGTGATATCATCTACAACCTACCTACCACCTACGTGTGTATTAATATGTACCATGTTTGTATTTATGTACACGAAGGTGAACTTTTAATCTTTGCATTTTGCACTCTCACAAAAACATTCGTATTGTTTTGTTATGTCTAATTCCTCGCTCTCTTTTCGGCATAATGTATAGTTTGCGTGGAGTCGAAATGTGGCTTTCACATTAGAAATCAAAATGCGGAATGCATTTTCCACGATACACTATAATAGATGCTTACTATAATAACCAAAGAGATATGATATCTCCTCGACTTGTTTTACTTAAAAACAATACATTTTAGTCTGTATTAAATGTATCTAATACCTTTAAACAAGCAATTCTTATATATTTTTATATATATTCAGGATCTCGGAAACGGCGTCATCTATTTCCGTGAAACTTAGTATGTAGGTAATTTCGAGGACGATAAATAGATTTAGCTAGATTTTATTCATAGAAAACTTTATTATTATATACTATATACTATATGAACGTAAATTTCGACGCCGCTGTCAAAATAAAAATAGCTCAGATGAGAGTCGGTTGCTTCGAATATCCGTTTAACCCCAGTTCGAATCCGAGTGTATCGATTTTTTTTTTGTATGAAATGATAATTTTGTAAGGTAAACCTAGCAATTCATTTTAATTAAATAAATAATTCTAGTATTATAATTATAAGAGCGATATCTTTTGTTAATATTTTTTTATGTGAAAAAAATGCCAATTTTGTGAGTCAAACCTAACAGTTGTTGTAATGTAAAAATATTTTTTTAAGAACCGAGCTAAGCTCGGCCACCCAGGTACTGACAATAAAATATGATCTGAATACGTAGCGTCATTTTTCGATGAGTTATAAAAAAATGGGATATAAAACTCTTTACATTATATATCTTTGTTGTCTATTGTTCCTCTTACTTTTTGCATGGAATTTTTGAAACCGAATCTATCTTTTATTTTCCTAACATATTCTTTCATAGAAGCCTAGTCCTGACGATTACAAATGCAAAGTCAAATAATCAAGCAAATACGTCCGGCGAATGAGGTTTTTCTACATAAGAGTTGTTATATAAATATCCTAATTCAATTTTAGCCGTTCATGAAATGAGTTTTTTTAAGTGAACGGTAAAATTTGAACTTTGTTCACGGTGTATAATGTAATAAAAAAAATAAAGATCTGACACATGAACGCTTTTGGCTATGCTAATTTTGAAATGTAATGATAACTCATATAATAGAATGTCTCAAGGGAGATACTTGTTTTCTATGGTTTGATTTTGTACTCGCTGAACTTTTTTGACAAACGAGGTTTTATCGTTAGAAGTCAAGTAAACTCTACAACCTCTTTACTGATTGCAAGTACGTCTGCGATTCATCATACAATCTCTGTCATTATTGCTTACTCGCCATAGAAAAGCGTAATGATATGTAGTTTGAACATTATTCTGCAAAGTCCCCAGGCTGTTAATAAAATTCTCATTGTAATCGGTCCAGTCGTTTCAGAAATCTGTTCGTACAGACTACAGACACTTTAATCTATACTAATATTATAAAGAGGTAAAGTTTATTACGTTGTAAGTTTGTGACGTTGTAGGGGGTAATCTCAGGAACTACTGGTTCGATTTGAAAAATTATTTCAATGTTATATAGCTCATTTATTGAGGATGATTATAGGCTATAATGATCACGCTAAGACCAATAGGAGCGGAGCACCAATGAAAAAGGTTAAAAAATCGGCTTATTTCCTCTTGAGAGCTTCCGCTACGTGTTAGCGTTAGCCCAAGGTATTTATTCCACGCGAACGAAGTCGCGGGCAGAGGATAGTTTTTTATAAGCTTTCAATGATATGGATTATATTTCTGTGATATTTTCATTCGTTCTATATTAAAGACACACCGTCTGTTTGAAGATATCAACATATATAATAATAACAATAAAGTATTATGAACCGGCCTCGATTTTACGCGTGGGCCGTATTGAAGGGAAACATCTGGGGCGATGTTCAGATATTTAATAAATCTATCGAATTTATTTGTTATGATTTCAAATTTGTTTGTAATTTCAACTGCTCTGTATTATCCACTAGATTCTGCCCGCGACTTCGTCCGCGTGGAATAGTTGCTTTGGGCTGACGCTATCACGCAGCGGAAGCTCTCAAAAGGAAACGAAACACCGATTTTGAAACATTCTTTATTAGTGCTCCGCTGGTATTTTTTTTTTGTCATAGGAGGCAAGCGAACAGCCGGTTCACCTGGCGGTAAGTGATCACTGCCGTCCATAGACACTAGCGACACCGGGGTAGTCGCCAGTGCGTTGCCAAACTGTGTATGAGGGTGAGGGAGGGGAGATAGTAATCCGGCTCAAAATTCGATGTGATGATATAAAACTTTCCGCGATAGATAACTTATTTACCACTGAAAGAAGTTTTAAAACTGGTTTAGTAGATCCAAATATTACTCCCTACAAGCTCACAAACTTTACCTCTTTATAATATTAGTGCCGATTGACAGATTTAAACTTACCTCAGTTACAATTATCTATACTAATATTATAAAGAGGTAAAGTTTGTGAGTTTGTGATTTAGTGACTTTGTAGGGGGTAATCTCAGGAACTACTGGACTGATTTGAATAATTCTTTCAGTATTATATAGCTCATTCATCGAGAATGATTATAGGCTATATATTATCACGCTAAGGCCAATAAGAGCGGAGCATAGATGAAAATGTTTAAAAATCTGGATGTTTTTTTTTTTCTTTTGAGAGCTGCTGCTGCGTGTTAGCTAAGACCCAGAGTAACTATTACTACGCGAATAAAGTCGCGGGCAGAGGCTAGTACTTGGATAAGTTAAGAGTCCAAGTGAGTGCAATCTCTTGTTTGTACAGTTTTTCGAGAGTTAAAATGGCGATATCTGATAATTATTCTCAATTATAGAGTTTTCTCGTTTATCTAGTTCTCACTCGCTCAATGATCGACTCTATCTTTGGCACATGGCAAATGACGCGACGGCGAATAGTAATTGATCTTCGTTTGTTCTACGTACACCATATAGTAAAGTGTAACTAGTTTATTAAGTGATGGAAGAATCGAGGCAGTCGTCATAAGGACTACCGATAGAAGGGAAAACCCGAAACAATGGAATAACTGTGTGTTCTTTCTTGAATTTAGAAATCAGTTTTAGTCTGAATTATTTAAATGTCATAATGTGTAGTAAATTGAAATTGCTAACATTAGTTTGGTTTCTGGTTTTCGCGTTTATTGGTACTCTGATTAATTATTATTTACATTTTATTTAATATAGCTTATTCATTATCAAACGTTGCATAAACTCAAAACAAGATGTTACGTGTACATAGCGGCACACGCGTAATAAGTTATGAACTTGTCGACGTCATCGGTGACAGACTCTGACGTGAAATCACGAGATCTATTCATCCAAAAATTGAAATAGGCATATGGTACAGTGAAGTCTATACAATGTCTGGCACAAGCGCGATACGTCACGAGCATGTCGAGGTCATTGGTGATGCGAATCCATTCGCTTAACCCTAACCAAATAAACTTTGTTTTTAATGGCTAACCACGGCTTAAGGAATTTTCACCCCTACCACAATATCTAACTACGGCCCTGCTTTATACATCATTACGATTTGTCATGTTTATTTCCAGCTCGGAATGTTCCCTGATCGATGATTATTTGTTGTGTACAAATGGGATATTTATATATACCAATATTATAAAGCTGAATAGTTTGTTTGGTCGAACGCATTAATCTCACAAACTATTAGTCCGATTTGAAAAATTCTTTCACTGTTAGATAGTTCATTTATCGAGGGTGGCTACAGGCTATATATCACGCTAACACCAATAGGAGTGTAGCACCAATGAATAATGTTTGAAAATCGGTGTTAACGTACGGATTATTTAAAAATATTTTTACCTTCTGAACGTAAACGAAGTCACGGGTTAAAGTTAGCGTTAGCCCAAAGAAACTATAATACGCGGACGAATTTGCGGCTAGAAGCTAATGTAATAATAGATATCGTAATTTATTAACGTCGAATCATTTCGATATCGTGATTAAATGACACAATTAACACTGAGAGAGACACAATACAAATCTATAAGTATTATTAATTAATATACAGTTGAAGAATGGGTTGTTAGTTTGAACTCTTTGATCTCTGGAACTATAAATCTGAATTGATAGAGTATTATTACATTACATAAAGTATTTATTGATGGAGGTTGTAGGCTATATAGCATTATATTATCGTTCTTAGAATTAAAACAATTACCGTACAAAGGTAGTTGTACCAGATAATAAAAAGGACGAAGTAGTACGTGTTTTTTTAACACTTTATACGATTTATTGTTTGACCGTAATCTCATCTGATGTTAAAATAAATCACAAAAATTAACAAATAAATACATCAAATAAAAATAAATAAATAAAAAAACACCCAACACTTGCTCACAGACACGATTTTTAAAGTACACACAAAAAAAACGAAAGCAAATAAAGGTGTGGACCAAGAGTCTGCAGTAAAGGAGAAAGGAAAAAAAAACGATGATGTGGTCTAGGGTGATGAAGACACTAAACTTAGAGCAGAACAGTAGTGCAACTGCCAGAAGACACCAGTAGATGCCTTGCGAGAGATGTTCAACTTGAGGGTGGTATATATCCAGGCGGAGTTAGAAAAAGTCTTACGACCATGTGGCTTCATCACAATCTTCTCCTTGACCGGAATCTCCTACTCAGTAACGCGGGTACGAACTTATGTCCGTCGGTACGTTGTCCGAAGCCCTGTTGGTCAAACTGCAATCAGATTAATGTTTAAATACTTTGATTACATTTTGTAATTTTCAATCATGATTACAGATTAACTCGAGTAATCATACCAGAGATTAATGATTATTAAACTATAATCATAATCTTGATTACTTTTTTGATTAATATCACAATGTTAATGTAGTAATAAGACAGTTTTATAGTTTAATTTTGTATTCAACTTTTCTCGTCAACTTAAATTTACCACAAGTATAAAAGATTAATCATCACAATCAATGAATATTAGAATCTCAGGTTTCTTTGAAATTATTCATAAGCGAGTACGATACGGATAGCGGTATAAACTATTACTAAAATAGTGAATACAAATAATCATATAATCTTGATTACTGATTACTTTAATCACTATTAATGATTACACAATAATCATGTTTAAACGTAATCTTGTTTAAATGTAGTCTAGATTGATGTAATCATGTTTTTTTTTTTTCAATCAGATTGATATTCGGATTACGACAGTAATCGATTAGGCCTCATCGCTGGTCCGAGAACGTTATTAACTAAACCATCAATTTATTGCCTCTCGCTGACCGTTCGTATGATGAAATTTAAAAAAATCGGACTGTAATTGATTTAAAAATTCAAAAGAGAATACAGTTCTTCTATTGTCTTGAGTTTTGTACTGTGAGTACTGCCTCGAGTTTTTTTTTTATCTTGGATATGTTTTACCTACAGAATCGGTTGTCGATATTAACGCGTTGGATAATTAACGTCGCTATATATCGCTTGCAAACAATAAACTTGGTAATTTCATTGTGTCGACTTTACTATCAATAAATACTATAGTGGATAGTCGTTTAATTGAACAATTATTCGCTGTGTAGTGTCCGCTTACACAGTTATTCCGATTGATACGAAAATAATTTATATTTCTATAAATCCTTATTCAAGAGATTCTTTCGGCGTAGTTCCCCTGAAACAATCGCACATATAAACATCATTCTCCTCTCTAATACTGCACGGTCTATGAAATAACTCTCTTAGATTATTTCAGTATGTATCGAACGGTGAAAATCCTTTACTGCCGCTACAAAGGAACTGGGTTAATATTACAACGATATGAAATTCTAGATTATTTGAATCGATTTAGTGTTATTACTGGGAATCGCCGATATTTACGGGCGATATGTTGTGCTTGTAATTTGTGTCTGTAGTAAATTCTCTACTCTATAATTGATTATTAGTAGGTTTGATTAAAGGGAGGGGCTATTTCTCTAGTATGTTTGGCTGTGTGTGTCTGTTTTTTTAGCAACTAAGTTATTATCGCTTCAAGAATAATTTAGTAATTATTACATGTTTACGAATTAAGCTAAAATATCTTTTTTTTTTTACCTTTAATCTACACTAACGCCATGGAAGCCGCTAGCAAAAGCTAATTATTAATATTGGTGCGTTATAAAAAAGTGTCCCGATAACCGTGTGAATCGATCCCCAAAATAAAATGGAAGGTATGGGAACGAGTCGAGCGAGGAGAAATCCCAGTCGACGATGCTCGCCGTCTCCTGACCCCTTTTATTGTATGCAAATCGCCATAACATTCCTGCCAATGTCGATATGCTTGTATGTATTTCGTATTGTACAATGCAGCGCAGGGTTGTAACAAGCAAAAAAAATCTGGGGGGGTCATAAGTCGCCTTCTTACCGCGTAACCGCAAACAAACCGAATTAGTTTTGAAGTGAAATACAACTTTTGGGACGGTGATATACGATAGGAGAGATAGAGATAGCATTATATTCTTAATTCTTTCTCTTAAAAAATATACTGCGTTCAAAAACTAACTACATGCAGCTTTTTTTTCCACTGTACACCTGTATAATGAGAGTTGGTTATAGGATTTGAACCATTTTAAAAATACGTTTTTTATACTCCCAATTTTAATAGGTTCCTTTGGGTATTTATTTATTTATATATTTATTTATTTATTTTAGGGTCGTCAACATGACAATACACTAGTAAATATATAAAAAGTAGGACTATTATGATTCATTATAAATGTAGTCATATTTATAGACAACCACGGCATGCTCTCCAACACTTAATTAAATATTCATAAAGTAAATATTAAACTATTTTACATATTTAAAGATTTAACATAATAATACAAAAACAATGAAATTGAAACAGAAAAAGTAATAAAATACTGAAACTAATTGATACTCTTAAATCATACTTTAAAACAGGAATATAACAAATTAACAGAAAGAGAGAGATTGGAAAAATTAAAAAGAAATACTGAACCAATTAAAGCTGTATTTTGTGAATAGACTGATATGCTTCTATCGCTGTTTTAAAATGATTTCGTTTAGTAGAGAAAATGTCGCATGTTTTATAAAATAGTTAGTTATATGACCTAGATATTCTGTTGACTGGAGAGTAAAAGCCTAAATTAGTACGTGAATGAGAAATGTAAAATGGGACATATTTATTAGATCTTGGAAGCTTAACAGGAATATTAAATTTGAAGTGATTAGTATGGTATCCAGATACGTGAGAAAGAAAGTTGATTCTTTTATAATACTATTAAACTGTTACAATGGAGACTACTCGCCACACATTGTGTATTGATCTGTGAAATGGAACAATTGAAAATGTTTATATATTTCTTAGACATAACATTTGTTATTTATTACAAAAAAGTTAAATACATATTGAATACTTGCTTTATTAAAGTTTGGCTACTTGCGTATTAAATACACTGCGCTCGCCAACAGAAGCCTCGGCAAGCTTGTATTATCCTTTTTCGCGCATCTAACCTAACCTAAGCAAACAAAGATAAAAGTGCAAGATGTCGAACGTTCGGCGAACGCGGTGTATTTAATACGTAAGTACACAAACTTTTTTAAAGCAAGTATTCAATACGTGTTTAACTTTTTTGTAATAACACACAATTACTCTCCCGATTGATGCGCTTATAATTTATACAATGATTTTCGTTTGTTTTTCTAAATTGCCAGGTATATATTTTTCCAGATTTTTGTATACTTTAGTTAAACAATCTTTAACTGAATAAGAAAAATGTATATAAATTTATGGCATTTATTTTAACAAAAGAAGTTTACAATAAAGCAGTTGTTATTTACGTAGTTGTAAGTTATATAGTGTGGGTATATAGCATTTTATTATTATTCTTCATCATACCAGGAATGTTTATTTGATAATTATATCGAGTTATGACAAACAATTTTAACCTGTAACACACTTAAAAGTTAGAAGCGAGACGCTATGGTGCATTTTTCGCATGTTCCGTCCATGTCAATCTTATGGTCGCTCGTAATATATTACAGACTCTGATTATAAAAATAAAAATATTATAGTATAAATCGAGATTTGGATTTTAATGTACAATTATTTGCAAAGCAGTCAGAAAGTTTGGCGTCGACTGTCCCAGGCTGCGATATAACGTCTGCTGACATATTTTTTTTATGACTCCCATATTTTTATATGGATAAATAAAATGTAAAACAATAGTGACGATGCCAATAAGTGGGTCTCTTCTTACTGATGTGCAAATGTGAGAGTAAATGCTGATTATTGACCTCCGAAAAGGTCACCTCGGGATAGTAAAGTTTATGGAAATACTTAAGCAACCAAACCATAACATTGCAGTCTGTAGTTGAAATCTAGTTTCGTACGGAAATTGAAAGCGAATAGGCAAACATTGCTATCGGTTGAGCCACTGAATAGTGCGGTACGGTTGTACCTATGATAGACTTGTGTTTGCCGTTTCTATCAGGGTAAATATTGTATATGGTCTTTAAAAGCCAGCCGTTGCCTGGTCTTTAAAAGTCAGCGGTTCAAAATCGATATCAAAAAATATCTATCCGATTTAATAAGAAGTGGGTTTATGAATATTACAATTGTATCAAAAGTTTAGAAAAACAATGCAAACATCGACTAGAGTCGCGAAAGAAACTCGATCCGTTTTTTATGGAGAAAATACGAGCTATTTTGATAAATCAGTGACCTTTTAAATTTTTCGTATAATAATTTTAAATTCAACACCCTACTCTAGTGAACTGTCATCTATTGACAGATCATTGACAACTTTTGAACTAACTGCGTCAGTTAGTTTGTATTTGACGACCGATCAAAGCAGAAAACCTTGTCAATTTCAATAAGGATGAATGAAAGTGAATGTGGAGTGCTGATTAAGCAATATTTTTTGCATACAAAAAAAAAACAATTTCTGAAAGTAAACAAAAGCTTAAGAAATACTTAGGAAGATGCTGCACCATAGATTTCAATGGTTAAGAAGTGGTTTACTGAGGTCTGTTGTGGTCGTACCAGTACTAGTGATGGTGAACATAAATACGCTCAAAAGAGGTCGTTAGAAATTGTTGATAAAATCCATTTGGGAATTATAGTGGACGATCGGAGATTGAAAGTACGTGAGGTGGCAGATGATACAGACATCTCAACTGACACATAATATTTTACGTGAATATTTGGATATGAGAAAGTTGTCCGATAGGTGCCATGGTTGCTCGTAATTGACCATAAGCGAAATTTGGAACGGCTTCAAAGGAGTCTTTAGCGATGTTCAGATTAGTCTGAACGTGTTTTTACGATGTTTGCTAATTATAACTAATACATGGATCCATCACAGCACACCAGAGACCAAGAGACAATCAAAACAGTGAGCTGCTCAGAAGTAGAACGGGCACTAAAGAAGGCTAAGACGGGGCGGTCGGCTTTTGGATGCACAAAGTGTCATTCAGGTCGATTACCTTGAAAAGGGTAAAACAATCACCTGTGATTATTATTCAGAGCTTTTGGACATACTTTTAGTTTACGTTTACACATGTTTCGTCACCATGGCAAAAAAAAACATAAATTGTGGTACAAACTGCTACCTCATCCAATATATTTTCCAGATCTAACTTCCTTGTGACTATTTCCTTATTCCAAACCTAAAGATGTCTACGCGGTAAGACCTTTGGCTCATAACTAAAACAAACCCATATCTTAAAGGCTTTGAGAAATATTATGTATTTGGAAGAAATAACAAAATTGAAAAAACGTAGGACTAAATGTAACTAAAAGGAGCTTATGTTGAGAATTAAAACGCTTACTTGTCCAGACAAAAATATTTCATACAAAAACTCGTGAACTTATCAAACGATCCTCGTGATACGCGTAAAATATACAACGCTTTTAATTAAATGTGTTCCGTATATGCAGATTTTATATGAGAATACAGTACGTACGGTTATGTTCTGTGTTGTGTTTTACATAAACGCAACTCGGCGTCGTCGGTCGTCGTTCGGCGGCGCGGTTGTGCCCGCAACGTGCAAGATAACCACAAACTGGAAAGCCTACAGACATCCCCGGTTGTCTTTGGAATAATTCCAGTGCGGTCTGGAGTATTTCCGCGTTTATCCCGGTTTAGATTGCGTTCTTGCCAAATGGCGGTACTATCTCATAATGACTTATGTTATATTTATAAATGTTTATACTTAAACACATGTATATGTTATTGGGTAATAACTTGAAATAGGAAAAACATAGTATACTTTAATTTGGTATGGGATTCTTTTTTTATTTTTGAGATGAGAACGCTGATGACGTGGAAAGGTATTTATAGCTTCACCGAACTATTGAGGCGAGCGCTGAAGGCACTCAGCTTATTTGGGATGTTTGGGCGACTCACTCAAGGGTGCACAGCACACCTCGGCTTGGGCTGTCGCCTGTTTTGTGCAAGTCTCGACCTGTCGGAAATAAACTAAGCTAAGCTATCTAGATATACGTATATGAGTTATTGAAACATGCATGTGTACCAAGCATGCGTGCCTCAACAACTCCTATATGTTTGGGGGCTAATCTGGTGAATAAGATTCGAATATTCTTGCTAATACATATTGGTAAATCACCATTTAGCTGTATTCGATCATACCTCAATCGTTCGCCACATATTTAAATCCAATTTAAACGTATCTATTTGATCACGCTTTGAGACAACGGTCACACATTTTAAGCTAAAGTTAGGCAATGTATTCCTTTAATTAATATTTTATTATTGAAATGAATATTTATTATAACACGGTACGGAAATGTATTTGTGTGTAAAATGAATAAACAGGTGTATATAAAATGAGTTAGTGTTGTGTATTTACAATAAGTGACATCGTATAGTATACGCCTGTATACTCTGATAAGCGTAATGTTTTTTTTTTTTTTAATTTAATGGTTCGGACGTGTCCTACATAATTGTACGTAATCTCCGAGACTATTTGGTTATGCCTCGAGCATTGTAACATCCTGTAGGTCAAGTTTTGTTCGTAACTATTTGATCACAATTCGTTCGGTAGCGACACTGCAGGTAGTACAAATTGTCTTAAAAATTATTTGTAATTTGTTTGTGTAATAATTATTAATATTCAGTTAAATTGTTTTATATGTCACGGACGCGCCCTACATCGTATGTAATCATATATTTTTTTAAATTAAAATCTGAATTGAATTGAACGTCCTTTTTAACAGATATATATTTGATTGCATGGTGAATCTCATTTTACTATATGTAGGAATAGCGTGATGGCGGCAATTATTGATAACTGTTTTTCTACTTATTATGATGAATAGTTATTCCAGTAATTGTTTGTAGAATAAAGTACGTGTTTGCTATTTATTCATGAGAGAGTGCGAGTGTAACACGCAGGACGTGTACCGCTCTTTGATAAACACGTGTCACGCGTCACGTGTCACGTCGAGTGACACTGAGGAAAAACAAAAACGATTGAGAGTGTGTATTAATATTATTTTGAAGAAATGAATAATTGTTGCACTTTATCGGCATGTATTATTAAAACAAGTACATACGTGATACTGAGGTAAAACAAAAGCGTGTATATATATATAATTATGTATGTATAAGGTGTATACCTAATACATACATAATACACATTTAATTAGTAGTACTACTATACATGATGTTCCCGATTCTATTTTCGTGAAAGTCTTTTAGTTGTTTCACGGAAATGATGTTTTTGTTTGGATTAATCGTCGTCTATGTGTTACCGTTTTTTTAGGTGCCTTCGGCGCTATTTTTTCGGCAGGAACTTCTTCTTCCTAGCGATTTCCCGGCTTGGTGCCAGAGTCCGCTCACCTGCTTAGCTTTCTCCACCTTGCCCGTTCTTCGGCATCCTGTTGTGTAATGTTGTTCTCCTTAATGTCGGCCTTAACCACGTCCTGTCAGCGTTTTTTGGGCCTGACGCGAGACCTTGGGCCTTTTACGGTGATGTTGAGACATCTACTTCCGACGCAGTCTGGAGGCCTGCGACTTATGTGATCGTACCAGCGTAGACGACTCTCCTGCAGCTTGTCGGCAATGTCACGGACTCCAAGGCTACCACGAATGTGTTCGTTGCGAACGCGATCTAATCGCGTTACGCCACACATCCATCGCAGCATTTTCATCTTAGTGACATGTATCTGCTGGACATGTCGGCCTAGGTCCGGCCACGTTTCACTGCCGAAACCGGTCGGATGATGCACTTGTACACCAGGCCTTTTAATTTAAATTCAGGAACTAAATTTATAATTTCGTGTTATAAAGTAGATAAAATAAAATAGATATTTCGACCTATAAAGGGCAAGATGTTGTTGGTCGGGAGGTACTTCTAGTTTGAAGTTATTATAGGGCGAAGTTCTGCCCTGTTAAATAGTTAGTGGCTGTAAGAGTGTTCATTAGTTTTCCTAACTGACCGACTAAACATTGTTTCGTCTCTTGTGATCATCTCAATTTTCAAACAAGATGTCGGCGTTCTTATTACAACTTTGCAGAGAGTGTTTGGGACATCTCAGAATCCACGCTCCGTGGTATTATTCTTCATCCACTTCACTTGTGCACAATAATTGAACTATATTATGTAGTATTCCACTAATATTACAATATATAGAGTCAGATAACACAAGCGTATGAATAAAATACAAAAGACAATACATGATAGACTAAGATTCCGCCAAAAAAAACCTTTATATATTTATTCTCAGTTGATTCTAATGACATTTTATATACGGATTGTGGGTTATTCCAAAATCAGTGTATAGTATAAATTGATTATTTAGAAATCTATACTAATACTAGCCTCTGCCCGTAACTTTGTCCGCATGGTATTTTACTCATGGTATACTTTGGGCTGACGCTAACACGCACCGGAAGCCCTCAAGAGGAAAAAAACCCGATTTTTAAACATTCTTCATCAGTGCTCCGCTTCTTTTGGTCTTGGCGTGATGACATATAGCCAATAACCTGCCTCAATAAATGAACTATACAACATTGAAAGAATTTTTGAAATCGAACCGGTAGTTCCTGAGTTTACTCCCTACAACTTCACAAACTCACAAACTTTACCTCTTTATAACATTAGTATAGATTATAAAGAGGTAAAGTTTATGAGTTTTGTGACGTTGTAGGGGGAAATCTCAGGAACTACTGGTCCTACTTGAAAGATTCTTTCAGTGTTACATATATAACTCATTTATCGAGAAATGTCATAACGCTAAGACCAATAGCAGCCGGGGCACTAATGAAGAATGTTTCGAAATCGTTTTTTTTTTTCTTGAGAGCTTCCGCTGCGTGTTGGCATCAGCCCAAAGTAACTCATCCACCGTGGATGAAGTTGCGGGCAGAGGTTAGTAATAAAATATAAGTAAACATGAAGCTCACCGAGGAGAAAGCAATTATTGTGATACAAAAGGATACGATGCCACGGGCAAACCTTTATATAAGTCGATTGTCACAAGTATACAAAACTCAACGATAACAATATTTATTTGTCTAAAGGTAATATATAACAATTCTATCATATTGCTTGCTCCTTTATTAATTACTTTCTGTCAGTTCCGTTTTTGTCATGTTAATTGGGTAACGTTACCTAATTGCTTTTGCCAATTAAATTAATTGGGAATAATCATATCAGCGCCATAATTGGGCTGTTGGATCATGTCTTTGTTTCAGGCATTGATATAAATAGATTATTCCACTCATTTTAATGCCTATAAAGCTCGGTTTATAAGGCGTAACAAATGAACTCACTTTCGAGTTTATAATATTAGTTAGGTAATATCATGCTATGGCACTTAGGAGCTGAGCAATAGGGATAAAAAGTGCACAGAAAATGCGCTAGGCAAGAACGAGTTGATAGCGCGGCATGGGGTAACGGGTCACGAAGTGTAGTTTCCCGCTTGACGAGATCCAAACATTACCGAGATAGAACGAGCTGTGAACGCTTATGTCGGCGAGGTGGCATATCGTCAAATCAAAGTTTTCGAAATTCATTTGCCCACATTTTTTTTAACTGTTCATGATTTTAGTACGATGTTCTACATCACCGCGCACTGCGACTCAATTGTTAGTATTCTCGAACCTACTACCATCGACGTGATGTCCGAACACTCTACAACTAAGCCATAATCGCCTCAAAGAAAATCTATACTAATATTATAAAGGGGAAGAGTTGATTTGCTTTGACGCGCTGATCTCAGGAACTGCTCTGGTCCGATTTGAAAAATTCTTTCAGTGTTAGATAGCTCATTTATCAAAATATACATATAGACCAATAGGAGCACCGATAAAGAATGTTTCAAAATCGGGCTTAAAGTACGTACTATTCAAAAATATGTTCACCTCATACGTAAACGAAGTCTCGAGTTAACGTTATCCTTGGCCCAAAGTAACTATACCACACTTAAGTAGTCGTGGGCAGAAGCTGGTAATAATATAAATACATACGGTTTGCGTGTTGTTTGCTCGTTTGAATTCGCTAATCCTTTGTGTTCGTTTTGTTCGTTCGTCGGGCTATTCTTTTTTTTATTATTATTTACAGGACACTTCGTTGGGCGCTCGCGTAGCGTGATGGGTTCTTTTTTTCTTTATTTTATACGGTGCCGTGTCGCGTGCCGCTTTATTTGCACCTGTTTTGAATTTTTTATGCTCAATCCACTTTTTTTCTTTATTGTTTCGATATATACACACTGGTGTGTGTGTGTGTGTGTGTGTGACTGTGTATTTTGTACGCTCTAGACTCGAAATTTCGGAATGGAAATTGTTAGAAATTCATTTTGATAACCGGCTTGTTTTCGTTATTAACAAGCGGGTCCGGCGGACGTTGCGTCGACCTAATCATATACCTAGACCTTACTCATATATCACTTTAAGTACTGGTGAAAACCGCATCAAAAACCGTTCAGTAGTTTTTGAATTTATCGCGAACAGACAGACAGGCAGACGAGGCAGATGACTTTGTTTTATAATATATAATAATGTATACAGTAAGTAAGGACGTTGAAACTATTTGATATTTATGTGTTGTGTAGACACCAGTATAGTTTGTATAAATAATAATCAGCTGTCGAATGTATGTAAGAACGGTTGCACTTATGCCTATTGCCTAATTCTTTTCTATTGTATGTATAATCTTGAGAATAAGATTTGTATGGATGAATATGTTCGAAAAATCGTACGGAAAAGTAAAAAACTTGGGATAAGAAATCTTAAAAGCTGAGAGAGTGAATGAGACAGGGGTACGATAAGGAGAGAACAATTGCTAGTTCAGTATATATATGTAATGTAGTTTAGAGGTCGCTCAAAATTGTTACAAAATCATTACAAATCTATTTGTGATTTCATATATAAATATTACTGTTAAAATGATAAAAATCCTAAAATTTTGTAGTTGATATTTTGATATTTATAAGTCGCTCAAGATTTTTTTAAGCTTCCATACAGAGATTAACCTAGACTTTTTCAAGCGACTTCTGAACATGAATATAAACAACCTCTTGATTTACTTTCTTGAAGCTGATGCATTGAAAAATAGAAAGAGTTTTTTCATTATTAAAATGTAATTGGAAAAATTTAATTTTTTTCTGACGAATTAGAAATTATTAAAATTAATGAGAGACTTCTTAATTTTTTTTATTTTTGAACTGTGCTTTGGACCCTCCCTGTTTTAAAACAATAAAGTATTCTATTTTCGTATGAGACTTGAAAAAAAAATGCATATCCTCTAATGTATATATATAATAATTTTAAATAACATATGCATTCAATGTTTTGATATAGGTTATATATAGATTTCGGCAGGTAACCTGAATTCCGAACGAGGTTACCACGTTTGTGTCACGTATTTGCGTCATATATGTTCGCAGGATACAAATATTGGTAAATATGCACATACGGACATACGATTAAAATATTTATGAAAGCTTTACTAAGTATTTTATAACATAGTCTCAAAGAATATAACCGATTTGCTGGACGGTGAGTTTAAGCGCCATGTTATGCGAGTTCTGGTGTCAAAAGGCTATTGTAGAGTGGATCAATATGTGAACGATGCTGATGTCTGGAATTGATACTTCTCTCTCTCTGAACCTAATAAAAGCGATTGTTACGTTAATGTATTTCGAATATATATGTGTTAAACCAGTCTAAGTTTCTTGCCGGTTCTTTTCGTTGATTGGGTTGTTTATCCGAAATAGTGAATTTGACGTTCATAAGCGCCATCTCAAAGCATAAACTAAGTAAAGTATTTTTAATTTTACTCTGGTTAGCTATTTTTCTTCTCTAGTGAACTGTCGCGTTCATTTGAGAAATTCTTTCGATTTGTTATTTATTGTATAATTAAATATACCCATACAAAAAACAAGCGGAAACCGGTAGGCATGCCATGTCTTTTTACATACTGCGAAATTGACAGTTTCGATATTATTTATGTTACAATTACAAAAGAAAAAGAAATAATACATTTGGACCTCGACAATAGCGCTAACTACCGTGATCAACTATAAATAAGAACTATTTAGGTCAGGCTATATGTCCACAAAGAAGTCTATCAAAATCGATCAAGTAATTTTTGAGAAGAGTTATAATCAAGAGCAACCAAGAATTTTGTATATAAAGATACTAGCTTTCCTGTGCACTTCGCTCGCGTTAAAAATGAACTATCCCTCGGGAACAGAACATTATTTTTAGAATCCTTTTTTGTCCTTTTTTGTGTACCCCGGATAACGTGCATGTTCATGTTTCATAAAGATCTCTTGTTTAGTTAATTCGTGAAACTTACAGACAGATAAATTCGTATTCGTTATAGATATTTATTAGTAAGGATTCTCTGTCTATATGGCCTGAGGTCGAGGCAGTTGTAAGGATCGATGATAGGAGTGAAAACACAAAACAATGAAAAAAATGCGTTCTCTTTTGACTTTTCGTATTATTTATAGTGTGAATGACGATATTGAAATTTCAGAATTTGTTTATTGAAATTATTAGCATTAGTGTGGTCTTCATATATATTGACAGTAGGATCAATAATTATATACATTTTTATAAAGTCTATTAATCAATCTAACGTATGATAAGCTGCAAAATAACAATATTAAATGTACACAGGCCTCTAATACTACGGCGTCGCCAATCCGACTTAAGTCACTCAAGCGCAATACGGCCGGTCATGCTTACGTAGCATGTCACGACGCAACATTATAAAACGTAGTCCAGTGAAGCTGTAAAGACCTTGCAAGGCCAATAGCGTAGTCAGTTCGAAAAAAAAAATATCTTGTTCGTAAAATACCGCTTAACTCGTCTAAAGAAGTACAAAAATATTCGCCGTTATGTAAAAATGATATCTTAATGTATAGAAACTCAAATGTAGAGACAAATGTACGATAATTAAAGCAATAGACAACGAAACAACCAACAGTGTGTATATATTTATATAGACTTAATGGCATTGTGTAATATAATTGTGATACACAAATTAAATGAACTTGCATCTGAAAACCGTTGCGTGAGACACACGGATAGTAAGTTCGTTTAGTTTTTGTTACAACATTTTATATTTTGTTCTCCTTCTAATTTGGGTGATGGGTGGTCTTGTTTTTGTCGCAAATTGAGTCAACTATAGCTGTAATTTTGAACCATTTTAACCTTAATTCTGAGTCGGTATTAAGTACATTTCTGTATTTCGTTCTTGTCGTCAACCCCCTACCATGAAATGGTGAAATGGCGCGTATCCCACTCTGAAAACGATGATTTCGAGGAATTTACTCTCAATTATAGTGGGTTTGCTACAGATTATTAAGTTAAGAGTTGTAACTAACCAGGCTAACAAAAGGTTCTACCAGCATTCTAGTTTCATCACGATGTTTTCATTCACTGAAAAGTACTAGAACATTCGCAAGAATTTTTGAACTTCGTTGGTCGAGGTATCGCTAACTAATGTGAGCTATGGTCTCTTCAAGTTTGAGCCCCGCTGAAGCTATTTTTGGTTTCAACATGAATGGGTCGGCTCCTCCGGGGTAGTACCACCCCTCTCACAGATAACATGTAGGTGGTAGAGCCCCGCTGAAGCTATTTTTAGTTTCAGCATGAATGGGTCGGCTCCTCCGGGGTAGTACCACCCCTCTCACAGATAACCGACGTGAAATAACAGTGCTTGCATTGTTGTGTTTCGTTCGGTCAGTGAGAGAGCCGGAGGCCCACGTCCCTCTTTCCTTCTTTTCCTTTCCTTCCCCTCCCCCTTCTCCCATATACAGGCTGGCAACGCACTTGCGACGTCCCTGATGTCGCTAGTGTCTATGGGCGGTGGTGATCACTTAACATCACGTGACCCACCAGTTCGTTTGCCTCCTTTGATATAAAAAAAAAATAGTCTAACCGAATCTCGTTTACTAGTTCGGTTACCTTGAATATTTAACACTAGAATCTGCACGCGACTTAGTCCGCGTGGAATAGTTAATTTCGGGCTAACGCTAACTTACGACTTCGTTTATGTAGAACGATAAAATATCTTTAAATAATACGTACGTTAACCCCGATTGTGAAACATGGATGTCCCGCACCAATTGGTCTTAGCGTGATGATATATAACCTGTAACCTTCCTCGATTAATAAGCTATCTAACACTGAAAGAATTTCAATTCGGACCTGAGTAGTTCCTGAGACCAGCGCGTTCAAGTAAATAAACTCTTCAGCTTTATAATACTAAGTATAAATTGATGTTGTTGGGTGATTTTGTTATCACACCTAAATGACCGTGTGTCCCCGACGTTAGTATTCATTGCGCTCGACCCGCAAGCGTGCCGGTACGGTCTAGTTCAACCCTCGATATTTTATTCAATTTATACGTCGAGGAATATACATATATTTATATATATATATATACCCCTTTTTCTCTCTGTTTATTTATGTTCCGTGTACCTTCGAAGCGGCACTAAATTTTCTTCCGATACAATCACAATGTCCTCTTGCGTTTATTTACACGTTTCGGAGTTTTGAGAATATATTTGGGAAATTTCTTACCATCCGTTTTTATTCTATTGTCATTACCACTAAATATTGTAAGACAAAGTACTGTGTCACGTCTGTCTGTCTGTCTGCCTGTCTCTGTTCGCAATAAACTCAAAAACTACTTAACGGATTTTCATGAAGTTTTCACTGGTAGATCAAGTGATTCACGAGGAAGGTTTATTTATCTATACAATTTTTCAAGGTTTTTTTTTTATTATTAGGGCGAGACAATGCCCACCGGGTTCACTTGTATTTTAACTGATATTATAAATGCAAAGCGTATGTGAGTTTGTTTGTTTGTTACACTTTCAAGCCGTAACTATTTGACTGACCATAGTGAAATCTTGCATAAACGTGTCCAGAAGTACTGAAAAAGTCATAACTTTTTGTCAAAATAATTTACTGCTACCGAGGAATCGCTCAAATCTACATCAGCATGAGCAAAGCTGCGAGCAAGAGTTAGTTGTTAATATATATTGAGTAAGTTTAGTTCTGTGTATCTATAGATATAAATAAAATTCAAGCGACTGTCGTTTGTATAACCTATATAGGAGAGAGCTAAACTGATTTCGACTAAATTTTTAATGACAAATAGAAGAGTTTTCAGGTTTTTTGGCTTCATTGCTTTTTTACAGAGGCTAAGCTTCAATGATAAAACGCACCGCAAGAAACTTAAACGTGTTGAACTGAATTAATTGTGATTATGTGAGACAAAACACCGTGTAAGACAAGTCTGTGTCAAATGTTTAAAGAAGAAATATATGTTTTGAGGTACCGCGATTTTAATTATATCTTATATTGCTGTTTCAATCATTTATCTGTACTGTGTAACTTTGTATGAATGTAAATCATTTGAAAATGAGATTTTGAATCGTATCGTGTTGTATTGGTTTTAATCATGTCTCCTAGAACATTGGTAGCTTGTTTAAAAATAAATTATATCTATTTTTATAAAATAAACATCGAATACAAAAAAGTCATTAAAGAGTCTCATCAAAGAGATGAGTCGGGGTTGCGCAGTGTTGAGCGGGTCACTCGTTTCTATCTCGAATAGTGATGTACACTCATAAAACCGTATATAAACTATAACGGTGTTATTGCAAAAAAAAGTTAAATACGTATTGGATACTTGCTTTAAAAAGGTTACGTTTTAAATGCACCTCGGTCGCTGAATGTTCGCCAGGTTAGGTTAGGGTAGACTTGTGACTGCCGGAGAGTAGACGCATTGCAAGTGGCAGCTCCTGCTGCCCGGCCTATAGGTGAGCGTACGCACCATGGGGTTTTAGTCCGTTCAAGTCGGACATACCCCATCCTCAGCTGCCCGGCTAGGGTGGGTATCCTTAGGGATTTCCCCACGTAAAAAAAAAAGTTAGACTTGTGAAAGAAGGATAACACGCACTTGCCTCGGGCAAAGGCGGTGCAGTTAGTACGAAACCTTTTTAAACCAAGTATTTTTAATACGTTTTTCACTTTGTTGCAACACTGTAATAGTTAATAGTGGTCAGAAGATCACTTGTCATAGAAGCTATATTGTATTCCGGTGAAGCTGTTAAGACCTTACTACGCCAATAGCGTAGTCAGTTCGAGAAAAAAAAGATCGAAGCTATAACTATACATTAACTAAATGTCCGCTGCGGTTATAAATGGTAATTAATCAGCTCCTGAAGGTTGTAGCGTGATCTTAGATAATCAGTAACGTTCCTGAATAAAAAAGCTTTCAAAATCAAAAAGGCTGTTTAAAATCTGACTGGTAATTTCAGAGAATATTGCATTTAAATCTTGTATTATAAAGTCAAGTTTAAAATACAGATGTACGGGAAATGCATTTATTTTTTATGTTGTTAAAATTTATTAAATAAAATATGTTTAAATTTTGTTACCATTTATGGCGTGATATCAGGTGAATAAAGACGGCATTTTTGAAATGAAGCTGTGTTAGCTCGTATGGCTTTTGAGAAAAAGTGGAACAATATAAAAGTCCCGCTAGCATTTTCATTGGTAAACTCTCCCTTTTCATTATTCCCATAACGGGTTCGTCCCTGGGAACTGACATTGCTTGTACTATCGAGGCCAGTAGTAGAGCAAAATTTGAAAATCCTTATCAACATATTGAAATGTTTTATATATAAATGTACCACTATATGGTAAAGATTTTTTTATTCGAATGGCTAGTTACACACCTACAATTGATTTACATTTCGTGTTATATATCCAGTGTAGTTTATAGTCGACTTTATTAAAAACACCGTGCTCTTAACCAAGGTCTGTTATATTAGGTTCCTTCTTCTGGATACTGAATTGCTAGAAAATCTTGTCTTGTGGTAGATAGATTTTTCTTTTTTCTAAACGAAAACGCTGTTGACCTGGAAAGGACTTTACAGCTTCACCGAACTACTGAGGTGAGCGCTGAAGGCACTCAGCCGATTTGGGATGTTTGGGCGACTAACTCAAGAGTGCACGGCACACCTCGGCTTGGGCTGTCGCTTGTTTTGTGCAAAAATCACGACCTATCTGAGCAAACCCAAGCTAAACTATCTAGATATACATATATATGCATGTTGTGACAGAAAGAAGTATTGCCTTTACTACTATGAACACTATGACTTTTATGGCATCACTGATTGGTAATAAATAGCAAGTTCGTAACAGTAGCAAAGATAGCTAAACTTTATTGAACAGAAAACTCCGTTGAGCAATCTTCCTATGAGTGATGGTTGGCTTGGATTGGGTAGTTATTACGGCAACAGCGTCATATGACGTTGCGTCTTAAAATTTTGGTTAATCGATCTTATGTATCTATGATACAATGCTTGTTAACTTGTCTAATTATTTCACTTATTTAAAATAACTATCTTATATGACGAATGGCCAATAACGATCTCTCAAAGTGTTCGCATCACTGCGACCTGAGCTGAAAAAAAAAATAGAAATCTTTTCATCGTGCAACGAACAAGGCGGCCTCATTAAAAGTTATGAAGGTGGCACGCGGGTGGCTTTTTACCGTCAGGTGGAATGGAAACAGGCCGAGTCTTTTGTTTTTAAAGGCTTCTTGTACTTAACTGAAGGGTAATGGGATTTGTTTATTCTTTTGTCGAAGGGAAGTTTCGGTGCGACGAGAAATCGATATGGAAACTGTTTTGGAATTCTTCCCGGTGGTACTTGACTCCATGGCGTAAAGGAATTGAGGTCTCTTGTGTTATAGCGCGTATTTAGGGTCAAATTATTCTGTCGCCGCAAGTTTTTTCCTTCATCTACGGCATGTCGCATCACAACCGGCTCGTGGCTACGGAATAAGGGTTAAGTGAAAGGTGCTCGGCATAGCAGCCAAAGCCAATAATATGGCGGCGTCCATGGCTCAATTGAAGATGATTTGAAGAAATGTTGTTTTTAGTATTAAAATGCGTCTATCATCTGAATGACTTTTTTTTTCGAAATGTTTACGCTATTGACCCAGCAAGGTCATAACAGCTTCACCGGACTACTAAGGCGAGCGCTTAAGGCACTCAGCCGACTTAATTTGGCAACCAGCTCAAGGGTGCACGGCACACCTCGGCTTGGCTGTTGCCTGTTGCATGCAAAATCGCGATCTATCTTAGCTAATGTAGCTAACTATTCATATATGTATGAGTTGTTGAAACGTATATGTGTACCAAGCATACACGCCTCAACAATTCCTCCATATATTTATTATCGAAAAATTGAGAGTTTTTCAGTTCGATAAGGGAAAAAAAAAGTAAACCCTTCCACTTTCATGTGTAAGCGTGTAGGCGTGCACGTGTGTGGGGGTGATCGTGTAGTGTTGTAGCGGTGATGTATATTTGTGTGTCACCGTATCGCGCAAGCAATGCACTCAAGGGCTCCCTACCGAGGGTTCGAACCTAGACTTGAGCCGCTACCGTCGGAGGCCTAATCGGGTAGATCTGAATGATTGTATTTATGATGTATTCCGTAATCTAATACGCAGATTGTTATTAAAATTTATAGACATCTTGTCTACTATCGATTTCTCATTTTTACAATTATTAAATTAAAATTTAAAAAAAAAAAAAAAACGATTTTGATACCCTAAATCAAATAATTTTTCGAAAGTCTTCACTTAATGTCTCCAAAAAAAAGTTCACTTGTATTGTGGTGTCATAAAACTACACAATATTCCTTTATAAACCTTGGAGTTTCTCTGTTAGAATTATTTAAATATAGTTTTATTTTTGCTTTCTTTTTTTTTATATCAAAGGAGGCAAACGAACTGGTGGGTCACGTGATGTTAAGTGATCACCACCGTCCATAGACACTAACGACATCAGGGACGTCGCAAGTGCGTTGCCAGCCTGTATATGGGAGAAGCGGGAGGGGAAGGAAAGGGAAAGAAGGAAAGAGGTAGGGACGTGGACCTCCGGCTCTCTCACTGACCGAACGAAACACAACAATGCAAGCACTGTTATTTCACGTCGGTTATCTGTGAGAGGGGTGGTACTACCCCGGAGGAGCCGACCCATTCATGCTGAAACCAAAAATAGCTTCAGCGGGGCTCTACCACCTACAGAACCTGCTTTCGCTAGTGATACTTCTAAGATTCAAAATAAACTCCCAACAGACACTAAATCTGTATATAGGTATAGTGGATGAGTGTAGCGAGCATGGAATATAGTTCGTATTTTATTTATTCTGTGTGTGAACGGAGGGTCGATCTAATAAAATTCTTGTAACTCGATATCCAACGTCAATCTAAGAAACGTGAACGGGCACGTTAAGCGGGAGACGTACCGAGCGCATTGTGATTTTTGGGAATTTCTTTTCACCCTTTTTATGCGTCGTATCATTACAGCAATCACCCCTAATGTACATTCCTCGCCAAACTCTTTGGCAGCTCGGAACATAGGTAAGAAGAAAACACGTGTAGGTATTCAAATATGTACATATATTGTTACATTGATACAACTTAAGGATAAACAAATGTTGATATAATAATTTTGTTTTGTATTAATTTTTTATTGTATGCGCTAGTCCGAACTTGTGGTTACATTCAGAGCAATCAAAAAGGTTGAAGATGACTGTGTGTGCATTTGTGGGCCGTTGGTAGGGCTTTTGCATTTTTGTGGTAAAGCTTTATCCTAACCCTTCTGGCTAGATACCAATCTCAAGTTGAAAATCCGTCGTCAAGCACCCATGTGTTACCACTGTTTCTTTGGAGAGCTAGTTCCTATCCACCTATCTAGTTTACCGTGTTAACCAGCTTAAATCCACGTTGTCGCTTACCATCGTATGAGATTGCGGTCAGATGCTAAAACCTACAAAGAATATTTGAAAAAAGAGTCGAGGCGGTTATAAGGACTTCTAACAGAAGTAAAAACAGAAATCAATGAAATAATCGGTTCTCTTTTGATTTTTTAAATTCATTATGATGTTATTTAGAATATTTAAATTTCGTAATGTGTATATTGACATTATTAACATTAATCTTGTTTTCACATCTACTAGCACTGTTAGCAATAATTATATACAGTTTATTAGTTAATCAAATATTATGATAGGCTGGACAGGTTCAATATAAAATACCAATATATAATAGACTAGTCTCAACCACGCGACTTCGCTCATGTGAAATAGATAATTTGGGCTAACACTAACATGCTGCGGAAGCTCTCAAGAGGAAATAAAACACGATTTTTAATCATCTCATTGGTGCTCCACTACTATTGGTCTTAGTGTAATGATATATAGCCTATAACTATCCTCGATAAATGAGCTATATAACATTGAGAGAATTTTTCAAATCGGACCAGTAGTTATTGAGATTACCTCCAATTAGTATAGTTGTACACAGGCTGTTATACTACGCGTCGCTATTTTGCCGCAAGCCGCGCAAGCACAATGCGCTCGGTTACTCTTACCAGCATGTCATCACGTGAAATCACAAGTTTATCTGCTGTCAAAAAAACCGCTCAACGCGCCTAAAGAAATTATCATTTATTTTTAATTTGGTTCGTTTCTCTCGTTGTATCACTATGTTTAATCGTCGATAGTATATTGTAATATACGATGAATCTTTTTTATTACGTTTATTATGTGGGTATAGTATAGATATAGTGTACAACTGTAGACAGTTATTGATTGAGGTCTCGGGTGATACGAATTACCATTATTATTATTATATAGGTCGGTGATTTCTTGTTCTCTTCGTATATTCTATATTTACACGTAGGCAGTATATGTTTGGTTGATTTTTCGACGGGATTGTATGTGATTTTATATTTAATACTTATTTATTATTGTGTTTATTATATATCTATTTATATACATCTATATAGGCCTTTATTATAAATACTTTTTTTGAGGCACGCTAATTTTTGAAAATTTAAGTCTATTTTTTTTACGATCTTAAACTACAGAAACAAACCACTGTACGACTCGGATATTGTTCAAGGAAGGTGTATTAGATTTTGTATTTGGATAACTTTAAACTATAAAAAAAAAAAAAAAAACTTTTTTCGTATTTGATGGCAATTTCTCAATATCTTTGAAATTAATATATTTTCTTTGTTTGTTAGAAAAAAAGTTGTATGTGATTATTAGAATGCTACTTTCGTTATTTGTATTGATTCACTCTATATACGTTAACTTGTTCGCTGTCTAAAAATATACATTAATAATAATGAAGTAAGTCCCACTGTTGGGCTTCTTCCTGAATGATGATACAGATATAATCACTACGCCAACCCACCATGTATTGGCGATTTTTTTTTTAATATCATAGGAAGCAAACAAACAGGCGAGTCATCTGATGTTAAGTGATCACCGCCGTCCATAGACACTTGCAACACCAGGGGAGTCGCAATTGCGTTGCCAACCCGTGTTTTGGAAGGCATGGGGGAGGGGAAGTGTGTCTCCAGCGCTCTAGCTGACCAAGCGAAACGCAATAATGCAAGCACTATTACCTCACGTCGGTGTTTCTGCGGGTCGAGTGGTACTACCCTGAGTGAGCCTAATGGCTTGAGCATGGCTCTACCACCTACAATTCGAAGTCTGCAGTCTTTCTTTAACACATTTACAATTACATTTCTCAGGATCTATCACGATGTATTCCTTTACCGTCGGCTATAAATTTACCAATTTAGATTATTAAAAGTATGCGGATTCGGGAAAACTCGTTGGTTCTATCCTGCGGACAGGGAATCGATATTCCGACGATCAAACAACTCCTCCGTTGTGATAAAAATACAACTTATAAAAATTCACAGTTATTTCTAGTAAAGTATTAGAGATAGAAAAAGGCAGACAAAATTGAAACCGTATGACGTGTTAATGAGAAACGAGATGAATCTACTTAACCGAAAGCGGTTTCATCTTCTTTTGAAGGCTTTCATTTTTCAAGACGTCGCCAAACCGTTTTCCTGAGACGAGCTTCCGTACATTATCGCAGTTCGCACGATAACGATCGATTCAATTAATTTGGTTTTCTTTAACGTTTTTCAAGTGAGACTTCTTATATGCATGGTAGGGAAAAAACTTTCGTTACGCGTTAAACATAGAATAGGTAGGTTGGTATGCATGAGTGTTTGCCTTGGTTTAGTTGTGTACCAAAATGAGTGAATGTATACTTAAATATTTATTTGTAATAATAACTCTTTGTGGTTCACAAGAGTTCAGGGTAGTTCGAGAGTTCAAAAAGTAAGTGAAATGAGTTCAAAAAGTGAAAAAATACTTTTTTTATGTACAGAAGAATTTTCTAGAATGTTGAATCAATCAACATTGTACAACAATATACAATCAACGTTGTAGAATCAACGGATGTTTATATTACGCGGGTGTGCTAGCTCATTTGTCCTGAACTATTAAATAGGGTGCGACAGAGACAAATGAAGTTGTTTGAAAAGTGGTTTTACCTAGATATATATATATATATAATAGACGAAGTCACGATTTTCTTTTCCTCTGTTTCCGCTTACGAAAATGAACCGATTTTTTTGCATAACTTTTGAAGGACTTTGGCTTTTAATTGTTATATTCGTCTAATTTGTTTATAGGATGTCTGATAATGTAGACGTAATCGACCAATTTTAGTACTTTCAGAAGGTGGAGATTTTATAACATTTAATTTGTGGAAAAATAAATAAAATAAAGGAACTATAAACCAGAAACAGATTGTATGGTATATAAATACACTTTTATATGAAATAAACGTCTTCCGCATTTTTCTCTTGAGTACCTAGTGATTTTTTAACGCCTGGTGTAATAGAATCACCTTGTGACCCACTTCTAATGAGTAAAATAATTAGTCGAAAATATGGCATTCGCTGAAACGGTATAGCGTCTATAAATGACATAACAGTTTTCTATTTTTAACTTTACCAAAGCAATTTAATAGCTTATTCGATTAAATGTATTCAAATGTGTAGTTAGTTCGCTGTTCGTTCAAATGCGTCGTCGTTTCGCTGTTCTTACAAACGCGTAGTTGCTTCACTGTTTATTTTAAATGCGTAGTCGGTTCATTGTTCATTCTAGTGCATAGTAGC
>JACEII010000058.1:1169351-1200248 GCA_014332785.1 Antheraea mylitta | reverse complement strand
TGTTCATACAAACGCGTAGTTGTTTCACTGTTCATTTTAAATGCGTATTTGTTTCATTGTTCATTCTAATACATAGTCGCTTCGTTCTTCGTTCAAATGTGTAGTCGGTTCGTTTTTTATTTTATATACTATATCTCTGTTGATATATTATTATCAAATCTTATTGACTAATATCCAAATCTATGAATGTTTTTATTTGAGATCGCGACTACTGCGGTCGTATAAGAAAGTATCGTCGATGCCTATTTATTACTTTCCACTTGTATTGTACTTGTTATTAGATACGGTTCAGTTATTTTCTTATTATAAAGGGTTAAAATTTGTATGTGTCTTTTTAGGAGTTATTCTCCAGAGTTTTAAACTAATTCACTAATACATATTACTTAGGTTGAAGACTAGTTCGTTTGTTAATTAGAGATATTTATATTATTTTTATTTTTTTTTTATTATTTGATATTTTGGGATAAGGGTAATGATAATGATGATATTATATTTGGTGCATACGAAGTTGCCGACGATTTCTAGTGTATAATATAAACACAGTAATGAATACTTACATCAAACTATTAGTTATTTTGACTGCATGCATGAATACCTATTGTTTTTTTTATCCTTAAACTTAAAAATTCAATTTGATTCAAATCTATGCTTTAGCTTATAATTTACCTAAGCCTTTCTTAATTATTGAAACATGAATTGAGTAAAGAAACTGTTATTATTTTTATACGGTTTGATCTCTAAACTCAATAAATCAATGATGTACTTTTGTTAATTATATTAATTTGTGTCTTTCATAGGTTTTAATTAATATTTTAATTTTCTTTTTTGTAACCGCTAAGATACATTTATACATTTTATCCATCCACAGCATTCACAGCGATTTATGTTTCTAAACACGACAGACGCACACCCAGCGGGAAAACGAGGTTTGCCACTACTAACTACTATCTTTTTAGAGGATTTGCTATCTCCATTTGGTCTAGAGCTTATACTCGGGCCAACCGAGTTTGACGGATCGGTACTCCAGATATATAAACAGCGATTTTTTTGCTGTCGATAATCGAAAGAACCGGAAAAGTAATTCATCCAGGTAATTTACTTGAGACACGCGAACTGCGAAGGAATCTGAAGAGACACTCGGAAGATTTTTTTTAAGGCGGAGATGTTACGCGTCGAATTTTTTTTTTGTTCCCGGTGGTGAACCTTTGGTTTCCCGTGACAGTATCATTTTTTATTATTATTTCAAATGTCGTACCTTTCATGCACATATAAAACAGAAAATATTGACAAACACACTCTTTAAAAAAAAAACGATGACAGTCGAATCGAAGTTGATCGATACAGAACAGCAGAAATGACATTGCAAAAACACGAAACACTGAATTTATTTCTTTACACGGATTTTTGTTAACGTGTTATTTGTTGCATATTTAACTCTCTGTCTTTTCTATTTTTAATTATAATTATTTTTTGTAGCTTTTTTGTCTTTTGATATAACTTTTTAAAAAATTTTGGCATGCGCCGTTAACGCTACGCGTGGTGACAGAGATAGAAATAATTATAATTGAGATAACGGAATGCGATGTTGGAAAAGGACAATGATAAAGAGTGTGTTTCGTCTTTTATATGTGCAGGGAAGGACCGAGGTAGCGGCTCCGCGATTGGCCGTTGAAGATTTTTTTAACGGTAAGTTTTCGGAGCTTACTTTTGTAATAAATTCACAATTACCTCGTATACGTTTTAATTTAAGTGCTCATTTAATTTCACATCGGACCCCTTCGAACGGAACGGAATTTAGGATTCCTATTACAGACAATCGTAGGAACTTTTCAACTATATCTCTAGCGCGAACCGATCGCAGTAAAACTGAAAAGGTAGACTAAAAAATGATCAAATTCTATTGACAGACCTCTATCCTAGATTCTTTATAATCTTTCTATCGTCAGTAAAAGAAATTCTAAATTAAATCTATCGTCAGTAAAAGAAATTCTAAATTAAAACGTGGCGCCATCTATGAGATGCCTCTACAGTTTTCTGTCAACAAACTACTTTAAAGCGCCATCTGTTCGAGAGTGATGAAATTTAAATATAATAACAATAATCAACATTAACAATATTGGTAATTAAAAAATATCGAGTTCGTTAATCGAATTATAAATTATTCCATCTCTCAAGTTGGACTTAATTGTATGTATATTGTATACGTTATAAGCGTCATAGGCAAAAATTTGACCAACATTTTTAATTGCCGATATAACCGTATATTGTTATCTGAAAAGCGTTCTCGGTAATCCCTCTCTACATTTTTCGGTTATAAATACCTTTATATTCCTCGCATCACTAAAATACTGCAGCTTTTTTTTTATTAACGTGGGGTAATAATCCATTATGGATACCCACCTTCCCGGGGGAGCGAGTGGGTTATGTCCGACTCGCGCGGACTGAAACCCCACGGTGTACCGTCCGCCGCATGTTTGGGGCGGCCAGGGATCGATTTGGCTCTCTCCTGCGAAACCGTCCCTGCGGTAGCCTGGCAAGATGGTCGCCAGCCGGCGTCCTATTGTTGAGAGGCAGCTGGGTACACAGCCAGTCGCCTCCCCTCGTCAGCCTCACCAGTGCAATAAGGAGATGGGATCCCCGACTCATTCCCTTGTGATTCGGCTACGGTAACGAGAGGAGGCGAGTGTTTCGCCTCCCCTTCTGCCGGCCCGTTTTTGGCGAAGAGGTCCACTCTGAGGATCTACCTCGCGGGCCTTCTCCGCCGCCTCCGTCTGAAAGATGACTTCCTCGCAGAAGGAGGCGATCACATTCCACACTTCTTCGCTGCCGAGCATGTCGGAGATGACGCTCGAAAAATACTGCGGCTGCCTAATTTAAAAACTCATTACAACACATAAACACTTTTTATGTGTGCGAAAAATTAAATTTGTTATTATTCTTTCAGGTCACGTCTCGTTCCATAATCATTATATATTATAAACCAAGTCCTCTGCCACGTCTGTCTGGCTGTTCGTGATAAACTCAAAAACTGCCGAAGGTTTAGGTATATAATGTCTTTTTTTATTTTCGAGGGCTGGGGGGGAAACGTCCGTTGGGCCCTCTAGTAATATCATAGAGGAATGAACCTTGTAAGCGGTTTAATAATTCTATAAGTAATACTATTATACTCAGCCTGAAAAGGTGCGTTATCCAAACGCTACATAGTATTTGTTATATATATTTTTTTATCAATAAGACAAGTAATAAAATACTTGCTAAAGAATAAAGCTTAGGAATATTTCTATTCGAAAGTCGGGTCGAATATTCGAATATTTTAAAATATTCCAAAGATTTGAATTCGTTTGAATATTTTTCAATTGATAAATTCGTATTCATTTAAAAAAGAGTACAAATTATTCAAATAGTTGAAACTAATATTCTGCTAGTTCAAATTATTAGATACAATTCGATTTGAAAAGTATTCGCACACACCTCATGAATAACTGAGTTGTGAATTAAAAAATATACTCACAATTTTAAAACCTCTAAAACGAATGACAGTGAGTTTTAGTTTGGAATACAATTCGCTGTGACAGCTTTATTTATATACCCTTTATTAACGTTATCCGCAAACACCACTGAGTATTTCATAATTTAGACTGGACTAAGGCAGTCGTTAAATTTATAAATTGCCTTACGTCTTATTTGGTTTTTGAACCATTTTTTGGGACGCCAGAAAATGTTGTTTTCCGAAGATTAATAAAAATATACTGCCATTAGACCTAAAAGGTCTGAGCCAAGGCTGGCACAGGAGGTTTATCAACTCCGTCCATTGAAAGAGTTACTTATTAGCTAATCCTAACGTCAGGATTGACACCCTCTTGTTCTGTGCCTCTTGTTGGCTTTACCAGTTGCAATGCTAGATATAATGTATCGATTGTTATGACATGAAACTTGTTATTTTTGGTATAATTTCGTCCAAATTAATCAAGACCGACTATAACAGAAAACACTGATACCCCTGATACTGGAATTGTCCATGGGCGACTGTACCCATTTACTATCAGATGGTTCATTTGCATGTTTTTTTTCTTTGACATAAAACAAAAAAAAAAATGTTTCTTAAGCTCCTATTTCTCTTAACATTACGCTATTTAGAGAGGCTCTTGCGTAAGGTGAGTTTTTTTTTGTTTGAAAATAGTTATCATATTTTTTTTTTTATTCAATATAGATCGTCATTTTTTATGAGAATCAGTAATTGTTATTTGTCTCGGTTTTATAAAATGAATCTCACTCATTTTCTTAATAACGGAAAATGTACAAAAGTAAGGAATGGTTCGTACACAAGTTTGATTAATCCAAAACTGTTCAATAGTCTTATTGTATTATTGAGAAGCAGTCGGTGTTCCTTAATTGAGTCTCGAGGCGATGCAGTTCACTCAAATGTACTACGGTTGCCACAGAATTAATTAATTCCGTTGTACGTTCTGTAATTTAGTATCGTACTGTATAATATCGTCTGAAATATTAAAACGTCCGTGGAGATATATATATATATATATATATCGTAGGTGGTAGAGCCCCGTTGAAGCTATTTTTGGTTTCAGCATGAATGGGTCGGCTCCTCCGGGGTAGTACCACCCCTCTCACAGATAACCGACGTGAAATAACAGTGCTTGCATTGTTGTGTTTCGTTCGGTCAGTGAGAGAGCCGGAGGCCTACGTCCCTTCCTCTTTCCCTTTCCTTCCCCTCCCCCTTCTCCAATATACAGGCTGGCAACGCACTTGCGACGTCCCTGATGTCGCTAGTGTCTATGGACGGTGGTGATCACTTAACATCACGTGACCCACCAGTTCGTTTGCCTCCTTTGATATATATATATATATATATATATATATATATATGTATAATATATAACACTCCAGTGTAATGATGTATGTTCGCGATGAACTCTGAAACTATTCAACCGATCTTTATGAATCGTTGGCAATGTAGTGGTCCGGATTCGACCATTATTCATTTTTACATTCAATAAGACCAAAGAAAATAATAATTATTTTAGTTCAACTAATTATTAATGTATATTATGAGTTTATAGATCATATTATTATAAAATCAACCTAAAATTTGACCAGTTGGTTTGAAAGGGTATGTAAGGCACGCAACGTCAGTCAAGTTAAAAATATTGAAAAGGTAATTGGAACGTAAGAGTAAAATTATGGATAGCAAAACGTTTTTTTTTTTCATTTACATGTGTGTATATGTTGTGTAAAATTCCAGCAGTAGTGCAAGTAATGTTTATTTTAATTAATGTAATATGCTTGTAATGCATTTTATATACAAGAATAGCTTTCTGCACCTCTCCTCCATATAAACTTTAACTATACCAAATTACACAGTCATCCGTTCTTGCAATTCGCTTAACAAGGGGTACATAGTTTTGTCTTCACATATTAATATATAAGATTTGGCCCAAATTACGAGATAAGACAATTTATATTACGATTATGGGAATTCATATTTTTAATTACAAATAAAATTATTTTCAATGTTGATTTTGGTTGTTAATTTTGAGTTTCATTAATCTCGAACAGATGGCGCTTTAAATTAGTTTGTTGACAGAAAACTGTAGGACCGACTGTTATAGATATCCCATAGATGGCGCCACGGTTTACTTCTGACAATAATTTATCATAGTTCAACATGTATGATTTAGACACAACAAGAAGTGGCCGGGTCAGTTAGTAAATAAAATATATTTTAAACGAGTATACGATGGAATGAAAATTATAATTCCACCTCATATATATAAAAACTTATTTGATTGATGTAGGTTTTACTTTCCGGGTATAGTTTATTTGATATTTCTTTGCTACTTCCGCTTGAAACTGATTGGCCGCTGTCACATGTACCTCCAACGAGAACGTTTAAATTTATCTCTTTGATGTGTTCCTGAAAAAGTTTAATCTGAAAGCAATAATAAATAGAAGGAAAATACGAAATGTCAGTGACTTACGCAATAAAACAGAGACAGAGGGAAGACGAGTTCTTAGGAGTAAATGTTAAACAAATATATATGTATTCTAGCGGACGTCGTTCTTCCTTGATAATAAAATTAATCCTAAAATGTAACCTGCAACGCCATCTACTGGGTTCAGTAGTGAATCTAAACCATCTTTGAATCAACCTGATCACACATACAACAACTCATATATGTATGAATAGTTAGCTTAGCTCGGATAGGTCGCGAATTGCACGTATCAGGCAACAGCCCAAGCCGAGGTATGCCGTGCACCATTGAGCTAGTTGTCAAAAAAAACGGCTGAGTGCCTTATGCGCTCGTCTTAGTTGCTGCTGTGAAGACCTTGCTGGGTCAATAGCGTAGTAAGATCGAGGAAAAAAAAAACACATAAAATTACATCAGAATCTGTCCAACCGTTTTGGAGGAGTTCAGTCACATACATACAAACAGAAGAATTGTATATATAAATATATGTTAAAAATAGCCATATAACGGGCAAAATCAATTACACCAAGATGCATTCTCAGATCGATGTTGAATTAATTTAAAACTATACCTTATAAAATTGTAATTGTAAATAGTTGATAGTTAGAAGTTATAGTGAAGTCTATACTGAATAAGAATAAATCTAACGTGTTTATTGTATTAATAATTTTTAGATTTTTTTTTTATATTTCGAAGTTTCTACCTTCTAAAACTAAGCTTCTAAAATACATTTCAATCATTTTTAGAAAGTCTGTCTGTTTGTTTGAACACACGCCGTTGATAGTACTCTATTAATTTATTCCATTGTAGGTGGTAGAGCCACGCTGAGGCTATTACTGGTTTCAGCATGAATGGGTCGGCTCGTCCCGAGTAGTACCGTCCCTCCCACAGAAAAGCGACGTGAAATAACAGTGCATGCGTTGTTGTGTTTCGTTCGGTCATTGTGAGTGCCGGAGACCCACTTCCACCTCCGTTCCTCTTACCTCCTTTCCCTTTCTTTCCCCTTCCCCCTTTCCCATATACAGGCTGGCAACGCAGTTGCGACTTTCCTGATGTCGCTAGTGTCTATGGACGGTGGCGATCACTTAACATCAAGTGACCCAATAGTTCGTCTGCCTCCTTTGATATAAAAAAAAAATCACGATAAAATCTCATCAAGTATATCCTCGAGTAACATTTACTCTTGGTTTCATTAAAATCGGTTCACTCTATCAATAGTTATTGTAATTTTAATGACGACTAGACTTAGGTACGAGCAAAAAATAGATATAATAGCTGTAATACATTCAGAATTTATTAGTCCCCTTTTTTTCTACACTAGGTTCCACCCGGATGGAGTCGCGAGCATAGATACTTATTTATAAAACTTTGGACGGAACGTCCACTCTTAACTCTACCCTCCGAATACATTCATGATAATTTAATGTATGTCCGTAAAAACTTTGAAAAACTGAATTTATTAAAAGACCGGAATAATGTAAATACTAGAAACTGCAATAAACTGGTCGTCCCATGTTTCAGACTTAGCAAAACCAGCAATAGTTTCTTAGGTAATAGTGTTAGGTTTTACAATAAAGTCCCAAAACATGTTACCGATTTGCCGGACTGCAAATTTAAGCGCCACGTCAAGCGGGTTATTGTGTCAAAAGGATATTATAGAGTGGATCAGTATGTAAACGATACTGATGTTTGGAATTGACTCCACTCTGTGCATCCACTATGAGCTATTCTATGATATATTGGAAATATATGTAAAAAAAATGTACTCGATCGAGTTTCTTGCCGGTTCTTCTCGATGGCTGGGTTGTTTTCCGAACCGGTGGTAGTTTTTGACGTTCATAAGCGTCGTATTAGGGCCTAACTAAACTTAATAAAGTATTTTTGATTTTGATTGATTTGAAGAAGTCTAGACGTAATAATAATTGACGGAAATTTATTTGTAATGCTTCGTGTATGTATACTCTGGTTGGGAGTGTAATTATACTATGTTAAATATTATCATTTCTTTGTCAACAGTGACTGATGAAGCCCAACCGGTACAGCGTAGCGCCCCACTACTACAGTCTCCGCAGTACACGGGCGGTAGACCTCAGCCATACAGTAAGTATTTAAAATTCTAACATTTTAATTGGATTGAAAACTGAATATAACTCTGTCGCTTTAAAATTGACTTACAATCTCTTTTTAGCATAAAAGTGTATATCTATATTTCATATTATACAGTAGTTTGGATAAGTAGATAGTTAAAGGTTTTTTCTACATCGAATAGATCTAATTTTAGTTTGTAACTTGTTTTAACTAGCTTCCCGGCTCGGTTTTGCACGGGTATGTCCACGTAAAAATAAGAATAAATCTGTCCTTTATAGTAAGGCTATGTTCTGTCAATGTTTCATTCTAACATTCATTTTATCTATGGATATGTTTTAATATAAAGTTTACGCTTTTCTGTACGATTTTTTTTCTATTTAAATTATGCTTTTCAGTTAAAAAAAAAAAGATTTTTCCAAATAAATGTAGCCGTTATGAAATAATATGTATATATACATTCGGCTATTGATTTTGATTTTTATAAATATAAATAAAACTATATGTTATACTTGATTTAGAAAAAAATTAACTGATACTATAAAAGCAAATTCGCTAGCAAAATAGTCTTTCACATATGAGATGAATCTAATTTCCTCGAGCGAACGGTGTGTGTTCCCATTCTCTCGCGCTTCGCACCCGTTTTATTCAAATTTAAATTTTATTCAACCTTTAATAGATCACCTACCCATCCTCACGTACCCCGAGTCAGTGGACTCGGCACATCTTTTATACATGACTACTCTTTTCTTAACATACATTGTAATTTAACTCATTTGGTTTTAAATTAGATCAATCATATTGCTCCTACTAGCTCTGAGAAACGTGTTGGAACGTCTGCCAGAGCGAATTGCCAATACCCTTCAGACTCCGATATGGAAAACGTAAAGTTGAAATAAAAGCAGTGGTAATGGTGTCGCAATATCGAACCTTGCACAAATTCTAACACTCTATAGCTGCAATAAGTTACATTAACGAAATTCATTCAAACGTTATCAAAAATATATATTCTTTTTCAATTTAGGCCCTGCGAAACGAATTGACTCTCTAATTGAGAAGAACCGTCAGGAAACTCCATCTGGTTATCTTTTAATGTTATATATTTTTCCAACATAGTTACTTACGTTTTTGGTTGATGCATTAAGATTGGCGTCATTTGCAGACGACACCATCGTTCATATGTTAATCAACCGCATAATAGCATTTAGACATTAAAATTCGTTTGACATGGTGAATGATCTCACTATCCGGCAAATCGGTAACGTGCATTGAGATTAGTTATAAAACCTAACACTATTTCCTAAAACACTCACTATCTCACAGATAACCGACGTGAAATAACAGTGCTTGCATTGTTGTGTTTCGTTCGGTCAGTGAGAGAGCCGGAGGCCCACGTCCCTTCCTCTTTCCTTCTTTCCCTTTCCTTCCCCTCCCCCTTCTCCCATATACTGGCTGGCAACGCACTTTCCACGTCCCTGATGTCGCTAGTGTCTATGGACGGTGGTGATCACTCAACATCACGTGACCCACCCGTTCGTTTCCCTCCTTTGATATAAAAAAAAACCTGTTATTAATATTAGTGAAATATGGAAATACCAAGTCGTTATAATATTTAAATTAGGTCTTGTTTCTAATATTTAAATTATATTAACCTCTTACTAAATGTAGCTTAGCTAAATTTTTGCGGACATACCTTAGATCAACAAGGATATGTTGGGAGGGCAGAGTTAAGATACTGAATTCCTGAAGCTTTGTCATTAATGATCAGCGAGCCCCCATGTATATACATTGCTCGAACTGCCCGTTTTTGTAGTATAAATATAGGGCGCAAGAAACCATAACACATGGAATGAAACAACAAACATTTTTAAAGATTGCGAGATAAAAACACTCGAATGGGATAAGGAAAGTTAAAAAACGCTATAAAAATTCGTTACCCGTGGCGTGATATGTTGCATATTTTTCAATTTTCAGTACACTGAACCGTATCGCTATTCCGCTCATATACGAGTGCGTCTGAATACGTACATTTATTGTGAGGCGAGGTGATGGTATGAAAAAAGGTGCACGCCGAGTGCCCATTCGTTTTAAAGCGAAACTCGTGTGGGGTACAGGTGTGAGAGAATATTTGCAAAATATTATTCTACGAATGTAATATACGCGTAAAAATGAAAAGGCTCTGTGCAATAATAAATCGCACGTGTTTGTTTATTTATATTTGCGCAGAATTTTTATACTATCTCTGTTTCCCTCTCTTTTGTTTTGTTATAATTAAGCACCCTTGACAATCTGTCAGTTTTTCGACTTAGCCTCAAAACGATTATGTAGTTTTTCAGAAAATTGTCGTGTAAAGACTTGTGTATTAGTATCTAATATATCAGATTACTGAAGCTAATACAATTTAATATTTTAACTAATCTCTTTGTTAATGATTACTCATTCATTCGGAGATATATTTCGTGTGTCCCAGACGAAACTGATCTCACCGTTTTTCTATTAGATACTAGTTTCTTGCTCTCAAAAGGTTTCCTCATCTGCCGTAATCTCTCATCCTCTTATTAGAATTGAAGGTACTTATTCCATTAGCGAATTACTTTCCCGATGTTTAGCTGTATTGTACTTCAAAGGGTTTTCATTGTCATTTATAAATTCTTTTTCTATGTTTGTTGAATAAAATTTCTACGTACTGGTATGATTACATTAATTAGTTTTTTTCATCGTGACATATATAATATTATAACATCTAATGATACTAAGGAATAAGCATGCCAAATATAATGTCTTTGTAATATGAAGAACTCTTAAAGTAGTTAATGATATATTTTCCTTCACCCTACATTCACATGTAGATGCTAGTTCCTTTAATATAAATCATTTTGCAGCGAAATCGTATCTGTTTATTCCTATACTGTTGTTACTCCAGACCACAGATCTGCTCTTTTCTCATCATGCATTAGATTAAAAATAATGATTTTACCTACAATGATCCTTCATGAGGTTACCATAAAATTGGATGGTTTCCAGAATGTAAATTAATTAAAAATGTATAATGTTCTGCATTAAATTGTACAAGTCACTCTAAAATTATCTTATTATTTTAGTCTACATAGATTTCAATATATAGCTACTTTTTTATTGCTGTTATTATTAAAATATATGAGTTGCAAGTTGTTACATTTCATATACAATAAGCTATATTCAATATCTATCGTTCATATAATTTGATTATTTTTTTAGGATTTCCATATATTATACACCGAGGACAAAATTCAAACTTTGTTGTTCATAAGGTTTTCAATTTATTTCTTTCATGATTTTCATATTTTACGTGTACTAAATTTGAAGATCTTGAAGAATGATGTGAAGTTTTAGAAACAGCTAAGATTGGATTTAGTCTATTTCGAAATTCAACGGCATATATTTTTTTAACTCTTTAGAGACATAAATACTTTGCTTAACAAACTCTGTATGTGTTCCGACAATACTCTCTTAAGTACCTGTCACTTCTCGGCGATACAGCATGAGCTAGAGTCAGCAAATTCGTTCCTAAAATACGGACTATCTGACAACATGTTAGTTTATTTTCATAATACAATTGCCGAGTTGAAAAGGACGCTTTTAAACTATTAACTCTGTCCGCATTCCCTCCGAGTGGGTTCTTTATCGGGCACGGTAATAGCTTCCGTACACAATACAGCGGCGGTTAAATGCATTTTGGATGGACAGTGTAACGTTCCAACAAACAGACATATTATCGCATTGATCAGTGTTATTACGTTGTGTGATTTAATTTATTGGTTTCTATATTGTCAAAGTTTACGTTTGCGAGATTTATCAAAGAATTAGTGAGTGAGAATACACAATTGGCAACACTTTCAAACAACATCACAGATAGAATTCTATACATCAATGCGATTGGAGTTTTTGGTGAGATCTTGGAATATCATGTTGTCGATTTTATATTTTATTCATAATCTTGTGTTGATTCTCCATATTTTATAGTATTTGTGGTATTTTGCGTAGTATAGTTTAGTTACGTTGCACTAGCGAAATGGATAGGAAATAATACCACAGAACATGCATTCTAAGATGTTAAAAAAACTCCCTGGAAAATGCTAACAAGAGGACCACCGTTATGTTAGTTCATTGGAATGATCGCAAGAAAACTTGTAATATCATTACCTACTGGACAATTCCACTAATAATCTACTTCAAGATCGGTTACTAATAATAAAACTGAACCAAATTAAAATTGATGCGAACAAAAGAGACTCTACCATTAGACACAAACCAAGTCACGGTAAACGTTCACAGAGAATACACGAAACAAATAAGTTACGGATAAATAATGAGTTCAATCAATGCTCATTCAAAATTATTAAAACACAAGTGATTGTGGGATAGATGCGAAGGAATTAAATCGAATATCAACAGATCCACCGTCGACATCGTTGGCTGCATCCGCCAGATCGTGCAGCGAAGACTCATGCAGTCAACATAGTCAGCATTCAAGTGATCATTTGCAAAATGGTGTGTATCAAGTACATAAGTGTTTGTCATAAAACGGTGTTTAAGAATGCCCTATAATGTTACATTAGATGTCTTTGATTTTTTTTTTGTATCTGCTATGATATATCAACATAGATGTTAGCATGATTTTATTACGAGTGTCAATGTAGTTACTAGTTATTGAGTGTTCTATTCTACTGTTGAATTTATGAAGGGTAGAGGTAAGAAGAACTATCTAAAAAACCATATTTAAATAATTTCCAGCTCTAAATATTAAATGATAGATTCAAGACTTTCCAAAATGGCGCTAGAGTTGGCAAAGACAGTCTGAAATAATGTTGTAACCTAAAATAACTGTTGTAAGCAAAACGTGGAGTGTGATATAATTTACTTGGACTTTAAATAATACTTTTAATGTTTTTTAAGTGTTAACTTTTAGTTAAAACTTGGTGCAATTATTTAACAATTATGAACCCTGTTGCTACTGTAGCGTTAACTAAAATTTAATATGCCTTTTCATACACAGACACGGTTCTTTTTATCTCTACACTCGACAGTTGAATTATAGAAATTAATACGGATTGTAACTCTCGCACGGAGGAAACTATACTTGCACGTGTCTGGCCTTCCTATGGGCTTTCCTCAAGTTGATATTATTAACCATTTGTTACTCTGATTTAATTAAAATACTTACTACTAAATTAAATACTGAGTACTTTTATAACGGACGACATCCACTCGTTAACATTACAATCAATCCTAACTTTGTAAAGACGCAACAAAAATTAAAGAAACAATAAATTCTATATGGAATGTTTATTGAAACTGCTAAAATTTTTTTTTTATTCACGTTACTCAAATATTTTGTATCTATTAAAGATAACATGAATATGGTTATATTAAATTTATCAACAAAAATTTAACTTTTAGATTTACATTACAACCTCCATCACAAAAAAATTATAATAATGATTATTATTAAAATAATGAAATTAATATTCAATTGAATATTGTTTTTAGCATCAATTTCTGTAGAGAATATTTTTAATCTTACTAGAATTATTGTAATTCATAAATATTCAAGACATTTGTCAGTTTGTATTCATATTCATTCGATATTGATTAAGTTGGTTTTTCTTCCGAATATGAAATGCTTTCGTCTTAATATTTTCATTTTTAGAATTCAGAACATTTCATCCATTACAGGCGGATATACAACACAAAAAAAAAAAACATTCTAGATTAGGTTATACTGAATCCGTGAATACGATTTACCAAACAAATTATACATATAAATTAAATCAGTGAATAAAGTTAATACATTTTCTGTCTTGTACATTTAGGAAAGATCAATGTTACTTGAATTTTGATTTTATTGGCTTATATCACATGTGGTTATAAATACTACTATTGTTTAAATATATATTTCTATTGTATTTAAACTATCATCATTCATTTTTCAAAATTGTATATCATACGCCACACTCATAACAAGAATAAATACGATATATCAATCAACAATACACATGACTTTTATTTCAATTGTTAACACATCCCTTGCATGTATTCCCTTTGTATAGATTAATTCCTTATTAGGGTGACCCGAAAAAATGATTATATGTTAGTTTATCACGTCTTAAGAGAAAACTCCGAAGCGCTTTAAAAAATTTTTTTTATCAACACTTGAAAATTTTTTTTATCAACACTTGAAATTTTTTTTATCAACACTTGAAATTTTTTTTATCAACACTTGAAATTTTTTTTATCAACACTTGAAATTTTTTTTATCAACACTTGAAAATTTTTAAAAATTCTTGCGAGGTCTTTTTTTATCTGCTTTTTGCAGATGTCTCTTAAAGCATGATATACTAACATATTTTCGTAAGAGACTCGAAAATAACAAATATCCTTTTTTTTGGGCCACCCTATTCTCTATATTTATTATAATGTGTTACGATGAATCAAGATGGTCTGGTGAAGCTGTAAAGGCCTTGCAAGGTCAATAGCGAAGTCATTTCGAAAAAAAAAAAAAAATAGTCAAGAAGTCTTTTTTATTAGTGAAAGCGTATGAAGTTTCTTCAAAACATGTCGTTAAATAATTATCGGTAATTAGGGACACGGACAGTGCAATAACTTTTCATTTAATGCACAATAAATAAAAACTGCTTTGTGTTTCATGGATATTTAATTTTTAGCTTCGAAATACAGATATGCAGTTACACAATATTCGTTCCCGTAATCGAAATTAACCCATAACAATGACATTACACAAATGAATCTGAATCTTTGATTTTAATCTAGTGAAAATGCTCGAAAGTGAAATGAAAAAATTAAAATCGTATATTATATTTTCCAGAGAAAAATAATCTATAAAAATTGTCGAGAAATACCAAGTTGAACTTTAATGTAATGAAATTACGTTAGCATTTTAAGGGTAAGTTCTGCCACCCTCAAAAGCACTCGCGTCTATAAAAACTGATATCCTGCAACAGCTTGTTAGAACTACGTATAACCAAAATCAAGTTCATTAAAATGATTCATCTCTATTCCCGATATTACGCTCGACAATATCTAAAATGAAGTGTAATAAAATATAATTAAAGTCCCAATAAACTCGTACAATTATTACTTTCATAAAATTGTCAAAGAGTCTTCATAAATCATTTTTATAATATATATAAAACGGGCTTCAAGATGATCTAATTTATTGAATGATGATATATAAAGAAGATAGTGATTATCAAATGAAATTATTATCTCTTATAAATCTTTGGAATATGGCGCTATTTTCTTTCGAAAGAGTGGTCAGTTAATCGCGACTCGCTTTCTCTCTTTCAATGTGGCATTTCCAAAATATATTACCGCAGTCACGAAATATTGTTTAGAAACTTGTTTTCTAAGAGATAAGTTGATTTTGAAACGCAACTATGCTTATAAGAGGCGCATATTTAGAAAGTCAAAGCTCGATTAGTTTCTCCCCCCCCCCCCCCAAAAAAAAAGAGAGAACATCGAAAGTGTAGTTTTTATCCTAATTATTTGTATATAAATGTATTTCTTAGAGCAAAGTTTAATAAAAAAAATGATTAAAAAAAAATTTTGGGTGACGAGGATACCGGTTACTTAGATGAGAGATCGAAGCCATTTTTTCAATATTTCCTTCTGCCGTGTTAGGATATTTTGGGTTCTTTTTAATTTTGTTTATATTAAATTGTCTGCATAAAAATTATTGGTCTTACAGATATGGACTACGGTAGCGGTGGGCCTCCGCCACCAGGTTTGATGAAGGAACGACATGGCCTGCCTCCTCCACATCACCCGGTATGTATCAATATAATAATTTCGATTATTCCAGGAGCATTTTACTGAGAATTTAGATGCTCTGCTCAGACAATATATAAATGTCTAATATGTGTGATATACACATCACACCAACATCTGTGTCTACTATCCTGACGTGAGTAACTACGCAATTGGTAGGTGGATTATAACTTTAAAATGCCTGAAAAAGATAAGAATAAAGCCGCCATAAAGGTAATAATCTCAATGAAAAATCCGATGTCTAATAGCTAAGTAAAATAATAATAGTTGTTCACATTTAAAAAGATTTTTGACAAGACTAATCAAATAAACAAAAGCAAACTAAGACTAGTCTGCAGATATAAAGAAAAAAAAATGTATGGTAAGGATCCATTCGAGTATAATATGAGGTGAGTTATTGTAATTTCTGACTTCCACCTTCTCCCTGGTCAGCAAAAGTAAGCAATGCTCTGATCCCTCTCCCATGTTTACGTAAACATTGATATAAGTAGTTTGTAATCTGTTCTGGTTTCCTTATTCATTCATGGGAAGCTGTCAACACGTCTATAAGTAAGGGGATTTGTAGTATATAGAGGAATTAACTTGTATTCCTTGGCTGCTAGACCGATCGTAGCCCAGTGGATGACCCTAGTCTCATATATCAGCCCATCACATCCAGATTCCACATCTCTTACGTCTTCAATAATAAGCAAGTCAAAGAACCCTCCAACCCCATTTAGTGCTTACTTAATACTTGTATGATATCCCTAATGTAATCTATTGTTAAGTATACAGTGCGTCTTATAGTAATGTTTAAAAAAGAAAACTGCTTCCTAGTTATTTCTACGACAACAACGTTGACAACGTCCGCTGGATAAGCTAGTAAGCTATATACAAAATAGGTTTTCAACTTGTGTGTCGGTTGACCGACAAGCATTGAACTAGATTCTGTCTCGAGTGAATAAAGATTTATAACTATGGTAGTCTTTCATGGTGATTTTACTTTTGTATTTTAACCACGACCATTCAAATCTTCCTTAATTTTCCCGAAATATTGATTGATTTGCGCATTCCTCTTGTTGTATGTTAATTCTATATCATCCTGTCCACGATTTGCAAAAACAGTTTTATATCGTAGACCTACATCGGTGTTTAATTACGAAATTCATCCATTAGCCGTATTCAATGTTTTATTGCGTCTTCGTGTATAGGCAATAAAAATTACAAACCCATCGTAAATGGGAAAGCTTTTAATTAACCAAATTGAAGGTTCAATAATTGCTGTTTCGAAACGTATAAAGCCATAATGAAACGTGACAACGTATAAGACACCTTTCACTGTTTATCTAATCATTTTATTTTGTTAATTATCCATATCATAATACTTCGTTTATAATGGTTACAGTTACATTAACCACTCATTTAAAGGATTGAGTTTATGTGCACTATACAGATGCCATGGCTCTTGCAAAATATGCTCGAAGGACCAAATTTTTTTGTTTTTTAACTGCACTATACAGATGCCATGGCTCTTGCAAAATATGCTCGAAGGACCAAATTTTTTTGTTTTTTAACTGCACTATACAGATGCCATGGCTCTTGCAAAATATGCTCTAAAGACCAAAATTTTTTGTTTTTTAACAAGTTCCTTTTTTGTGTTGAACAATAAATTGTTCTCGCTTTGTTATTTCTTCTGGTCTTAAATTTCTATGAAGTTTTGTTTTCATGGACTGTTGTAATATTAACACGATTTATCAGAATTAAAATTTACTATTTAAAACTACTAAACCATGAGATTGTACTGTTAATGTGGGTAAAAATAATTTTTTTTACCGTGTCTCATATGCTTAGATGATTTTATTCAACCAATTATTTATCAACGACGATTAACTTAAGCATCAGAATAACTGTCACTCTCAAAAAGTTCACTTAGTGCATAGAATATTAAGCAACGATCTAAATATTTAAAAAAGAAATTAATGATAAAGAAATTAATGATTATTTCATTAACAGCGCGACGGCCGCGGCTATGGACCAGAAGGCTATGGTGGAGAAGGATTCGTTCCACCGCCTCCGATGCACCATCCATCGATGCAGGGCCAGAATCAGGTAATTTGAATATTTGAAACGTTTTATTGTACTAGAATATCCAACCTCTGGGACAATGTCAATACGGCTTCGATTTCACCGTGTATCTATGTAAAGAAGGCGAAAGATATTATATGGAAGAAAAAAGGGCTGAACTTTGTATCAAATAGAGAAAGATTGCATATAGGTGAAGAAACAAACAAGGTAGAAATTAAAATTTTAAAAGCTTGATAGCAGAACAAATATGTAATAATATATTCATGTATGGTCAAATGGGACCAAACTTCCATTTACAGTAACCACCAATGAAATGAGAAATCAGAATATAATGTCATTCTGTCTAGTTTGTCAATATTATTGAAGATTTCCACTTCACTCACTTTTTATGTAAAGATTTATTAACATCCAATATATTCCCTTTTTTGTAAGAATTTTTAAACATTTTCTAGGACACAAACTTTGTACTAAGTATTACAAACAATGAATAATAATTAGTTAAATAGGTGCTGCCGTTCTACAGTGATGTAACTAAAGACATTTGGCAATTTTTTCCCCGTTCTTTCTAGGTTCATCAGGGGACTCGCCAATGAAGTATCCTACAGCATTATAGCTTCACATGAACAGGGTTCAGCTAAGATGCGCTGGCGCTGTCACAAAAACCTATGTTCTGGCAACTACTTATACTACTCATTAACGACTCTCTTTTGATGCTGTTCTTCGTGCATTATCGAGTGATGCAGTTCATTATTTTTTCTACATTCGTTGCAGTTGGAAAATTCCGCTTTCTTCATTAATTATGCAAATCTTCCCGACGTATAGTGCCCCGAACGGAGTCTTAAAGTAACCTTAACATATTGTCGATATTGATAAGTTCAATTTGTGTTGTTTTTACACTCAGGGTGGACCGCCGCAGCCAGGCGCTGTCATGATGGTGTACGGACTCGATCCGCAGACAATTAACGCTGATCGCCTCTTCAACTTGTGCTGTCTTTACGGGAACGTTGTCAAAGTATGTACAATATCTAAAATTTGATTTAGATAGACACAGAATAAATTAGTTTACCGGGAAGTGTTTATGGAAAATTCAGGTTAGATAGATATTCCGAGAAACAGCCTGACTCTGAAAATGGTATACTATTCCAGGAAGCTAAAGGTTGTGAGTTTAACACAAATGATATTTTATTTGCCCACACATAATATTCGACAGTTAATAATATAAAAGTTTTTTTTTTAGTGATATAATAATTAAATTAACTGCGTTGAGGCAACATGTCTCGTGGGTAAAAATATCTATTTTAATTAAAAGCTACTATTCTATTTTCGACATTTCTCAAATCACATTATTCTACTACATGTAACATAAATATTTCTTTGTCAAGCAAAAATTCTAGAGTAGTGTGCAAAGCAGATCAAGGCCTATAACGTCATGATCATGGAGGTAAGTGAATGAAAGTATGATATTCTTTTTTTTTTTTTTAGATAAAATTCCTGAAAACCAAAGAGGGTACGGCGATGGTGCAAATGGGCGACGGTGTTTCAGTCGAGAGATGCGTCCAGAATCTTAATAATGTCTCCGTTGGCGATTACACTTTAACCCTGGCGTATGTAGTGTTGTTAAAGGAAACAATTACTTGCAAGCGATTAATTTTAATTTGATCTTTTACAGTATCTGATATTCTTATTTGATTATACTTTTATTTGTGTGTGTGTTCATATACCACTAACCGATAAGTTATGGAAAAGAATGAAACTTCCCTTTTATGAACAATAACTAAAGTTAAAAGAAATCTTAGGGAAGGATTTTTTTTTTCAAAACTAGTGCGGTTTTATTTAACCACGTTGCAAGTGAAACTTATTTTTGGATTGAAGACATATAACTGAAAACTTTTCAGAAAATTATTCGATTTATGGTAATAAAATCGCGTTTTTAATCTTAATTTAATAATTGGAAAATGCGAAAGATATTGAAAAATCAATCATAGACAAGATATCCAACTATAATTTTTACAATTAAAATCTTTGTGTTAGAGTACGGAATACATAATAAAAATACAATTATTCTAATGATAGATATACTGACCTTTCGCTTTATCCTTATTCCGCGCCCGCCATCGGCTGTAATACGACATGCGATAGATGGACAGAAAAAAATTGAAGCGATGGAAGAAACGTTCTAGTTTCCAAAACTGATAAGAGCAATGGCATCTCTATTACAGATTCTCGAAGCAAGCTTACCTATCGGAGGTGATGAACCCGTACCCGCTGAGGGACAAAAGCCCCTCGTTCAGGGAATACGTGGGCAATAAGAATAATCGATTCGTGACACCGGCGTCCATCCATAAGAACAGAATACAGCCACCGTCAAAGGTATGTTATATTCGGGAGTGACGTTCAGAATTTTTTTTTAAATTAGAAAATATGTAACGTATAGTATTCAGAAAACTCGAATATGTCTTCAAAATACACGTTAGTATCTACTCAAAATATTTCGATTTGATTAAGCTTAATCACCATCGATGATACATATATTGGCACTTTCTAATTCTTTCTTTTCATATAATTATATGGCAACAGCTCTGGCAACGAGACGAGGTTTCATTTTGATGACTTTCGTTATTATTTGAATAGAGTCAATCAATATTGGCCCATGAGTTTCAGACTTATTTTATACGCGGAAAAATCGAAAAATATCCTAACATATTACTATAGTAAATTGTGAAAGAAAATGTTTATTGTTCTTTCTCGCAACGTCTACGCAAAGAGGTCTGATGAATGCAGTTATTATTCAAATTGGCGAAAGTACATGGTCTTAGATCAATTTTCCCCTGTGCTTTATAAATCGTTAGAGTTACACGGAAATAATGTAAGGTATCACCATTTACAACGTATTGCCGCATATGAAAATGCATAATAACATTTAGTCTCTATTTATGACAAACTTTCGATCAATAAATACATTAAACGGTCAAAGATGATGCAGCAACCGAGGATATTAATCTGTTAAAGCTAAAATAATAACTGAAGCTTATCAGATGACCTGATGATACACGACAAGTTTGCAACTAAAAGAAACTAAGCTAAAGGGGGAGGGATGCACTATAACCATCAAGGTGTGGAGTAAACAAGGTTCTATGTACGTCAATACCTTAATAGGAAAACGTAATAAGTACATAGAAGGTTTTTTTTCGCGGGAACTTAGTCTGTCATGTAGTCGCTTTTATATTTTATTCATGATCATGTGTTAATTGACTCTATATTTTGTCAAATTAGTGGCATTTTCCGTATTATAGTTCGGATTTTGTGCGTAAGGAAAGAGCATGGAAACTAGAGCATTAATTCAGAGATGCCACAAAAACTTTCCTGGAAAGTTCTAACAGGAGAGCCACCATCTTGGGAAAACATTGCAGTCATCTTAGGAAACTTGCAATATTGTTTACTTACTGCTAAAAAAAAACAAATACATGGAAATCTCCAAGGTGATATTTTTTGCGCGTCCTTACTAATACACCTCATAGAATATACTGAGTAACGTAATACTATGCTTGATACAGGCACGGCCTGTGTCCCCACAAGGACTTCAAAGACATATTCTTAAACATGCTGATGTGTCAAATTTGTTTCGGATTCCAGGTGCTCCACTTCTTCAACACGCCCCCGGACGTGTCCGATGACCAGCTCCTGCAGGTGTTTAAGGATTATGGAGTGACTCCACCGCATACCATCTCTAAATTCCCGTTGAAGAGCGAAAGGTTAGGAATGTTAGTTCAATGTTTCCAACATTTAATACGAGCTTTTTAGGGGATTTTGTCTCTACTCACAAAAACCCCATCATAACCTAATTATACTAACTCTTTTGTACATCTTCTTCTATATTATTATCTTTCACTCATTCCATATAGTACTTTAGCAATCTGACACGGAAGGTTTTGCTAAAATGCTATGGAACATATCAAAATCCAGTTTATTAACAACATTTTTTTATTAAATCTATTTTAATATGATTGTTTTTCATACAATCCCTTAGATAATGGCGAGGGACTTGTTTTCGTTAAATATTCAAACCTTTGTAACGGATAATAGCCATAACGTTTACCATATGATCTAACCTAGCCCTAACCTAAGGCTTAATTTTCAGGAAGTCCATTTCAGGATTCGATTCTAATTATTCGATGTTCATATTTATTTAATTTTCCTTTGGTTTTAACGCATTTACTATCTCTCTTCAGATCGTCTTCCGGTCTAATGGAGTTCCAGAACATCTCGCAGTCCGTTATGGCGATCATGGCGTGCAACCACGCCACCATACAGCATCCAGGTAATGTTACCATTTTATATTACTCTCCTTTATTATTTCTCGCTGTAACTAAGGTCTGTGTTAACTTTATAATGTGTCATTTCTGTTTAAATGGATTTATCATCAGACTACTGGTTAGTAGTCTTGAAATTCATAGGTATTTACGGAATGATTTGATTTGACAGTCCTTTGTCAGGATCAGTTTTTAACATAGAACTGGCAAACACTGTAACATTTTACCGTCGTATATTTTCCTACTTGTCGATAATATATTCATATATACTTCTTAGTTAGTTGAAATCTCAATGAGGTATGTAGGAGCGTTTTGAGCAATTGTTACCATATTTGATAAACTATCCAATAAACGCGTACACAATTAAGAAATCTAACCTTCACTCATCAAAAAAGTCTAAGCAACATGTACTAATTTAAATTTTGGAATGGTTCTTCACATTATAACGTATTTTATTTTTAAAGTAATATCTTTAGGGTTCTATGATGTAAAAAATAACAGCTGTTGTGTTTATAAATTGGTTTAATAACAGAAATGAACAATAATAGAATATACCTACTGTAGAAACTAAGATACATAAGAAACTAAACATTTTTTTTACAAAATGAAATTTCTAAAGAAAATGCATTTATTGTGAAAGAATAGAACAATTTAATACAAAGTATGGTCTCCTCTGCTATTCAGAACTTGTCGGCAACGATTATTCATTGAATTAATGAGACTGTTTATGTCAATTTGCGGTATTCGCTCCCAATGGAATTGTAGCAAATCCTTCAGCTGTTGGGTTGTTATCGCTCCGTCCAAGTGCTTCAAAACACGTCTCTGGAGCATGTCCCATGCGTGCTCGATGGGGTTGAGATCTGGCGATTGTGCAGGCCAGGGCAATATCCGGATGGTCTCCGTTGCAAAGTATTCACTGGTTCGCCGAGCTGTATGTGAACGCGCATTGTCATGCATTAACCTAAAATCGGAGCCAAAGGTTTGTGCAAATGGGTAGACATAAGGTCTGCGAATATCCTCAATGTAATTTTCAGCATTTATGTTTCCATTTACAGAAACGAGCTCAGTTCGCCTGTTCTTCATAATACCCGCCCATAACATAACTGTTAAGCAGGTGTATGGATGAACTTCCTGAACGCACCTGAGCCTTTCAGTATTTCCGGGCTGACGATACACTCGCACCCTTCTTGTATCAGGGTTAAACCCGATTCGCGACTCATCGGAAAACATAATTTTATCCCATTGTTCTTGGGATTCCCGTGACGTATCGGTGGGCACCTGATTGGGCGTCGAGCTCGTAGGCCGTACTCATGCAGTCGATTTCGCACAGTTTGAGGACTTACATCAACACCACTTGAAATTTGTAGCCTCAAACTTATCTCTCGAGCGGTTAACATCGGTTGGCGTCTTGCAGTCAGTTGTATGTACCGATCTTGCCGAGTGATTGTACTCTTTTACGGCCTGGATGCTGTTCAGCGGGTTCTCCTGTATTATTGTAGCGCTGCCAAAGACGACAAATAACACTTCTATGAATGCCAAAATGTCGAGATACCTGAGATTGATTACTTCCCGCTTGCAACATCCCTACAGCTCTTTGCATTTCATCTGCCATCAAATGACGTCGCTTCATGACGTAAAGAATATCTAACAATTCAATTTTGTCGCTAACTTTATTTAAATGGTTGGTAAAATTATAAAATCAAGATTTAGTCTTTAGTCGTGGCAATTAAAACGCACTTAAATTCAAACAAATTCGCAGTCATTTAAATTTTATGAAAAAACAAAACATAATCAAACTTTTTTTTACAATCAGCCAGTATGTCATCAATAACAAAAAAGTTTACTTACCTACGCACTTTGTTTGAGTAAATACTTAGAAATTAATTAATATAAATGGTAAAATTTGTAATATCACGCATGTTGCTTAGATTTTTTTGATGTGTGTAGTTTTTTTTTATATTGCTTTGGAAAAAATGGCGTGATACCTGATCGAAAGTACGTTACAGTGCATATCAACGGCGACTGCCGGCGTTGATATTGTCGCTGTCATGCCAATCTGTAAATGTGCCTCTTGACGTCTCGTTTGAAGGATCCGGTATCGTAAGAGGAATGAAATAGACAGGCTTGGAAGCGATTCCATATCGTCACAGTAGGATAAGAGTTTTCGGAATTGTTGAGTTCTTTTTTTATATCATAGGAGGCAAATGAACAGGTGGGTCACCTGATGTTAAGTGTTCACCACTGTCCATAGACACTTGCAACAACAGGGAAGTCGTACGTGCGTTGCTATCCGTGTTGGGGGAGGGGGGGGGGCAGGGAAGATGAAGATGGGCTCTTACCGGGATTGTTGTTACTGGGAATCTGTGGAGACGCGTACCCATCAGGCTAGTTCTGTAGTGGTAATGAAAAAATGGGGTTAAATGATGAAACACGCTCAGGTCTGTATAAGATGCAAGTAACTCTGCGTTTTTCATTTACTGCGTATGTCCTAACTGTTGTATTTTATATATTCGAAAGGACTTTTTTGTTTAAATAGAAACTCGTCAAGTTACTGGCAAAAAAACAATTCGTAATGTTCGTTTAATTCAACGCATTCAACATATTCTGTGACTTCTCATTTCATATGTTACGTATATTTAGAGGTTATCACAGCGATTTCTGCATATTTAGCATCTAATTATGTTTCATCAAAGACACTATGTAAAAGTATATATTTACGTGGTGATTTTCTTTATGAATTCAAATGATAACTTTCATCACTTTAAACTCTTCAATACACGCTAAATCTAGAAGGGACTGGATGAAGTCCGGTAAAGCTGTTAAGGCCTTGCTAGGACAATAGCGTAGTCAATTCGAGAAAAATACCAACAGATGCTTGACGTCGGTGTCTTAATTCGGTGATGGTAGTTAGCCATGCAGACTTAGGTAAAAGCTTTCCACGATGCCATAGGTTCATCATGATGTCTTCCTTCATGGAAAGCTCAGATTTATTAGAGCACCGAGCCATAGTCGCTTCAGAATTAATTAAATTTGTATCATAGAATGAGTGTTTTCTTTTCCAGGTGCTAAATTCCCATTCGTTATGAAGCTATGCTTCTCGTCGTCGCGACAGATCGGACAGGGCAAGGGCCCGCAGAAATCCGACCAGAACCAAAGGCAAGGCCAGAACAATGGCGTCGACGATCAAGAATACTAGTAAGAAATGTTCATCGTATTCATAGTTAATATATATAGAGGTATATATGTATAAATATATATATATAATTTAAAAAAACTTATCTATATATTATTTATATAAATAAATGTGGTTTTAAAAAAGACATGTGTAAAATTTTGCGTGAATAGGACGATGTCGGACCAATGTTATGTCTCGGTATAACAGGATTTTATAGGTTGGCAACATTGATTGTGTGTCGTTTGCTAACTGAATGCGGTCGTGTGTGTTTCTTGTTCGGGTACCTACCTATAAGCCAAAGATTAAGATGACAATGTTACCAGCTTATCGTATGTTAAGAATAGATTTGGAGATTATAAGGAAAAAAATATATGATCGTCGCTCTTTTTTATTACTGTCATAGAAGTGGTTATTTGTTTAAGAAATGCTAATTTGCAAGATTTCTTTTCTAAACGAGGTAGTGTCAATTTGTACTTGAAGAGTTTTTTTTTTTTCAATGTTAACACTTCTGTGCCAGTTTTTTTAGATTTAAAACAAATATTGTCAAACTTGACATTGGCATAATCTTCAGCGTTGACAGAAGTCATGTAATTAGAAAAAAGTTAGAAACGTCACTGTCTCGTTTGAAAATGATCGATGTTTAGATTAGTATTTGTTTTATGCACAAGAAATAATTATTACGCGAACATAGTTAAGTGAAAAAAAATAAGGTTATGTAGTTGTGTATGATTTTGTGTTTTAGTGATTTTGATACTTTCCAAATGTGTAGGATTCCTGTTGGTGATTTTTTTATCTTTTTTATCTGTGCCTGAACTTATTCCCCATTATGTCGTTCCACCATAGCTATCTATGTGTGTATTCTGTACTGATAGATGTCATAAAATAATAGGTGCTTACTCGATTGTCGAGCCTGTTGTAAATGTCAATGTCATCGTTCTGATTTTGGTACTACTGTGCTTATAGTTGGCTGAACAAAAGGATATGACAATATTCTTTAGTATACAAATAACTGTAATTTACCTTCTAGGTGAGATATATTATTTTGGTAATTCACTTAATTTTATTTCGCGTGCCTTGAGAATAATTAAACGTTCGAAAAAGAGTTCCATCTTTAAACCGCCGTCGTATTAAATTAGTATTGCAAGCCTTAAAAAAATCTCAGTTTGATTGAAAATGATTTTTTTTTGTTAGCGTTTATCGGTTAACATTCTGAATTATTTACAGTTTAAGAGACTTGGATTATTTAATTATTGTCGTAATCGAATAACTTTGTTTTCATATAGTCTATAATTTTTCATATGTTACATTTATTCTGACGTCTACATTTCTGAATTCAGTCTACTATTTTTGGTCTTTACTAGTCATTAGTAATTTAAAATATCATTACGTTCGTAAGAAATTAGTAGAATTTAAAACGCAATGTTTTTATATGTAGCATCTTTGAAAGCAAAGCGACGTAAATTTTTTTTTATTATTATTAAAGAAGGATAAAGATCGCGATATACTTTTAAATGCCATTTTTTTCTTTCTTTCTTCCTTTATAACTTATTAGAAAATTGTATGGCTATTTACTTGGAAGTATATATATTAAAAAACATTTTGCCATTCTGCTATTTTATGGGCGATTCTCTGTCCTTTTAGAAAATACGATCTCAGTTTTTCATCGTAATGTGAAGTTGATTTTAGAGCATATATTATTATCTAGAAAACAAAATTGTATGAAATTTTAAGTGAATACTGAATTACTCCGAAAAATTCACAATAATTTTTCATCGCATTTTTATATTCTTTTATAAAATTCTTTTGTACCTTTTTTTTTATTTATTATTTTTATATTTCTATCTAGTCAAAATGGTGTTTTTATATAAAGTTATTAGCGTTTTAGAATAAATTTACAAAATGTATGTACTTAATGAAAATTCTACGAAGGCTACTTGTTACTCGAATCTTTTGTATTTAGAACTTGTTAGAAAAATTATAAAATGCATTTATGACACAGACAGACGACTTTCTGTATTTTTGTTAAATTTTACATACATTTTATTAAAAAATAATAATGATAATCCTAAACAAAAAAAACTATCAAATTACCAACACTCTGTATATATGAAGCTTTTTATATAATTATATGTATATATAAAAATATAAATAAAAAACTATTCTTATAACATCGCATATCTTCAAATTACGTATTACATGTATTAAAAAAATTGAAACAAAAATATATGGTAACGTCAAAAATTAAGGAATAAAATGTATACAAAGATATTGTATATAATTTTTTATACTGAAAAGAAATTATTAAAAAGTTCCTGTTCTTTTACATTGCGATCAATTGATAACTCGAATTCTATATATTAATTACAATTTAATACATATATCCCAAAAAAAGTGACAACAACATTAACCGAATATTAACGATTGCAAAAACAACACAAATAAAATAAAATATATATTTGAAGATAGAATAAATACGCAAATAATTCAAACTATGCCTTTTTATGCAATTTGTAGCGTATAAAAAAGTGTCATTGAACTCTTTGGCATTATAGAAATGACCTCATAGCGTTAAACAAAATGGATGCTCGTACAATTAGACAGCTGTTTTTTTCTTTTGTTTCGATGCGTTTTTTTCCATATGCATAGTTATTTATGGAACTATATAAACGTTTTGTACACTAAATATATGTATTTATAATTAAGATTCTTAAAATTGCAAACCGCGATTTAACGACTGTACCACCTTACACATTAATTAGTCGATAGGAATCAATTAGTAAAATTATTTGCAGATATTGTACCGTAGGAGTTAATTTTTAACATACTCAGCTTACAAATAATTAGACCACAAAATAATTGATATTGAAGAAATAAACTTTGAGCAGAAATATTTAAAGATACCTGTATTTTATCATGGTAAAGGTGTGAATTGAAAATTTATGATGTTGTAAAGAAAAGTTACTGACCGTCCTAACTGGAACAATATAGATCTTTTATTAGTTTTTCTTACTTAAACCAAATATTTAAAGAAATCTACACTTGAATAAATACATGGCAGAGGTTTTTATTAAATTGTTGGATTTTTAAGTCACTAGTTTTTGGCAGCGTCTTCACGGGAAATATATTGATGCGTGACATTCTTTATGGGATTTTGATTTTTTGTTTTCTTTATTTTGGCAATCAAGTCTCATTTTTTGAGATTATTGCTACCATTGTCAAATGGTTGATTATTTCGTGTTATAAAGGTGGTGTCTTCTGATTAATTCAATATTTTAACAAAATGATGGTCTTCTTGTTCATATCTCAGTGAAGTTTTTCAAACGTCTCAGAATTCATGCTCCGTGCTACCATATCCCATCCACAATAACGAGGTTATATTAAATAGGATGCATACACGATTATGATCAAATTACGATATAGTAAAAGATAAAAGGCAAAACAGAGTTAGATCCCGCCAAAAATTCCATTATGTTCTTGTTATAAAGTTTATTGATTGTGTTTTGCAATTCGTGATTAATACAAATTGTTATTGTCCCAAGCCAAATTTTACGCCAAAGTTGTAAAATATATATATGTATACTGTTAATAATTTCATAAATTATAAATGTACTTGTTAATAATTTTGTATGGAGGGTGTAGGTAAGGAGTAGCGTCTATATGGGTGTACACCCAAACACGTGTCAACCGAAACGTAAAATAATAATTCTATAAATATTCATAACGGCGCTATGTAAGGATATTACTAGAAATTAATATTAAGTGTGATTAAATGTCGTCCAAGTGATAATAACTCTAAATTATTAAAGAAAGAAATTCAGTGTTTCTATTAAACTGTCGTCATGTGTATAAATTATACAATTATTAGGGCGTTCCTTCAAATTTTACCCTCTAAATTCGACAGCGCCATCAAGATTTCATACATAGAATACATTTCATATATTCTATACATAGAGATACTACTACTTACCTCTACTCTTCCATGTTATTTTAGAAGAATTGATGAGTTTTATTATGCTATGGAGTTAAATATAAGTATATCTGTCAAAAGTGACAGCGGAAGTGACATGCGTCAATTTATATTATGTTAGTGGTACTTACATAAACGTTCATTGTTGTATGAGGTATTGAAGAGATTGAACAGGTACGAATCTAGGCTAGTTATGAATATTATTTGTAGTCCGTTAAAAATGGACGATATTTTAAAAAATAGTGATTTGAGAATCGTAAAATAAAAAGGTCCACAAAATCAAAAGAAAATTTGACGTGGTTGCGAATACAAAAGATATTTCTGCAAAAGTCTAGTGTTAAAACTAATTGTCTGTGAATCTCTTGGATACCGTTTTAATCAATTTTGAACGTAAATATTATCGATATGAACTGGTAGATAAATAACTGTATAGCGTTGAATCGAGCACTGCTTGTTGTTAAGAAGATCGGATTGAAACGCTGTGAATCTCTTGGATACCGTTTTAATCAATTTTGAACGTAAATATTATCGATATGAACTGGTAGATAAATAACTGTATAGCGTTGAATCGAGCACTGCTTGTTGTTAAGAAGGTCGGATTGAAACGAACGGAAGAAAGAAGACGTACAATTTCGAGGATAACTATGATTTGTGTTTTTTTAAAAAAGTGGCTTATTTAGAAAATTTTAAATTTTTTTTGGAAGGTGTTCCAAGACTTTTGCTCCCTATTTGCCACTAAATTCGGGTCTGACAGTTTTGCAAGTCTTTTTTTAATCAGACGTCAATGGAATAATGGCCCCTTCCACGTGTGTTGCTGAGCATGGATTTAAAGTATCGTATTTTATTTTAAAATATAATTTTGAATATGTGATGCAAAATAAAAATATTATAAAAATGTGGGTTGAGGCATTCTTATGCTCGGTGACGCAATCGTGCGACCGAATCTCATATTAAAATATAGTGTTGCTAGCTCTAACATAATTTACTGGACAGTAGGTTATTATTACTTTTAAATGTAAAATATGTCGGCAAGCATGATCTCAAGTTGTCGTCGTACAAAATATGTGGAATCTTGTCAAATACTTACAGTCATTTTCATAACAATTAATGAATGAATGATTGAAGATATAATTATTCTGCTGTTTATTATCCTTTGCTGTTATTGGCAACGATTACGCAAAAAGCAACAGGGTTGAAAGGGACAGCGCTTGGCGATGCGCCCTTTCAAAGTCACAATAATAACATTAATATTAATTTAATTATTGTGTCCATTGTTAATAATTATATTATGATACCAAAATAACCAACAGCAAAATAATTGATAACAGTCAACAGTAACGGTTATTGGAAAATAACATAATAACGTGATATATCATTGCTTATTATTATAATTCGGTATAAATGCTGAAACAAGCTATGCTCGATTTATTTATATATATATATATATATATATATATATATATTTATATATATATATATATA
>JACEII010000058.1:1135274-1163772 GCA_014332785.1 Antheraea mylitta | reverse complement strand
AATAATTCGAAAAATTTCGAATAATTCGAAAAATTTCGAATAATTCGTAAAAATTTCGAATAATTCAAGAGTTTTCGAATAATTCGTGAATTCAGGGGGTATTCTAGTCTAGAAGCACGAATTTCAGGTAATTTTTTGAAGTGCCGTATAAAAAGCAATCAATATTTTTACCATCCATTTTTTTATAAGTTATTTATTAACATTTCATTTACAAGAGTACAGAAAAAAAATAAAAAACTTGGAAATTCAAAAAATTAGCAGTTGATGAAGTGGGGGGGGGTCTCAAAAAATTGGCACGTGACCATGCCCACGATTCCAACCCTCCTAGCAATCGGAAATAAAAAAATCAAAATGATTATTAATCTAGAGTAATGTCGCTATGGCATGAACTAGGGAAAAGTTGAAAAATTTTTTTTCACAAAATGGCGACCGCTTGAAAAAAAAAAATTTTTTTTGTACTTTTTTTTTTGACATTTTCGATTTTTTTTTAAAATAGTAAAAATTAAAATTGGGGGATGGTCCTAGTTCATGCCATAGCGACATTCCTCTAGATTGATAATCTTTTTTATTTTTTTATTTCCGATTGCTAAGAGGGTTGGAATCGTGGACATGGTCACGTGCCAATTCTTTGAGACCCCCCCCCCACTTCATTTAAACTTTAAATAAAATGTATATTGACTGTTAAATTTTTAATCGAAAATTGAAAATAAGAAACCCAAAAAATTTTCGGATTATTCGAAAATTTTCGAATTATTCGAAATTTTTCGAATTATTCGATATTTTTCGAATTATTCGAAATTTTTCGAATTATTCGAGAACTTTCGAATAATTCGAATTTTCGAATTATTCGATTCGAGTTTCGAATCGAATATTAATATTCGATTCGGAACGAATAATTCGTAAGTTCGAATTATTCGCACACCCCTAATTATAACTAATACCATTTATGGAAACGCTTAGTTCTAAAATTTTTAAAATAGTTTAATTTTTACACAAATTTATTCAAGGTAGTTAATGAAACACAGTCTAAAATGTTATTTCAAATGGTATAATTATTCAGGAGTATATACATTTCCACTGAATTTAGTAAGAGAACAGGAGTGTTAGTTGTAAACATGATTATATATGTCTGTTATATTTTGTAATCTATTGCATTAGTAAATTCGGTAACATTTGTTGATTTCATCATAAGGATTGTGTATATAAATCAAAAGAAAATATAGTGATGATGGAAGAAAAGTTTGCACCAATTTATTGTAAATTTATTTCCATAGAAGCCGATATTGGGTTTTTGTTGTACCATAAGTTTTTTCTGATAAGCATATTTATTTTAATATCATTATAATAGGGATCATTGAAGGGAAACTTGAATATTATTTTTTTAGTAGCATCACTGCTTACAATAAAGAACTAGTGTTTGGAATTTGATATTACCGTTTCACCATTGGCTGATGGGGTTAATATACAGTTGGATGGGGATCTCTATTAGTCAAGTATTTACCTACAAATGTATTGGAAAGAAACAAAATATGTATTGCTTTGTAAACTTACATATTTTAATGTGCTTCTCGCCAATCTTTGTGATTGTTTTAAATGTAGGTGAACACAACATGAATTTACATATAAATACTTATTATATATGTAACATCGAGACAACTTATGGATGAACAAATGTCAATTTTAGGTTTCTATAAATTATCATAGATTTCTTTTGTATTAAACACTTGACTATGTTATGAACCAGACCAAACTTAGGGCTATGTTCACACAGGTCAAAAAGGTTGGTGAGGACTTTACATAATTAGAGCTACACTCATCAAAAAAGTCTAAGCAACATGTACTAATTTAAATTTTAGGATGGTTCTTCACAGTATAACATTGTATTTTATTTTTAAAATAATATCTTTAGGGTTCTATAATGTAAAAATAACAGCTGTTGTCTTTATAAGTTCTTTTAATAACAGAAATGAACAATATAAGAATATGCTGTAGAAACTAAGATACATAAGAAACTAAACTTTTATTTTACAAAATGCAATTTCTAAATACATTTTGTATTTATTGTGAAAGAATAGAAAAATTTAATACAAAGTATGGTCTCCTCTGCTATTCAGAACTTGTCGGCAATGATTATTCATTGAATTAATGAGACTGTTTATGTCATCTTGCGGTATTCACTCCCAATGGAATTGTAGCAAATCCTTCAAAACAGGTCTCTGGAGCATGTCCCATGCATGCTCGATGGGGTTGAGATCTGGCGATTGTGCAGGCCAGGGCAATATCCGGATGGTCTCCGTTGCAAAGTATTCACTGGTTCGCCGAGCTGTATGTGAACGCGCATTGTCATGCATTAACCTAAAATCGGAGCCAAAGGTTTGTGCAAATGGGTAGACATAAGGTCTGAGAATATCCTCAATGTAATTTTCAGCATTCATGTTTCCAGTTACAAAAACGAGCTCAGTTCTCCTGTTCTTCATAATACCCGCCCATAACATAACTGATGAGCCGCTGTATGGATGAACTTCCTGAACGCACCTGAGCCTTTCAGTATTTCCGGGCCGACGATACACTCGCATCCTTCTTGTATCAGGCTTAAACAGATGAGTCGCTATTCGGACTCATCGGAAAACATAATTTTATCCCATTGTTCCTGGGTCCATGTTATGCGTTCTCTACCCCATTCATATCGACGTCGAGCTCGTAGGCCGTACTCCTGCAGTCGATTTCGCACAGTTTGAGGACTTACATCAACACCACTTGAAATTTGTAGCCTCAAACTTATCTCTCGAGCGGTTAACATCGGTTGGCGTCTTGCAGTCAGTTGTATGTACCGATCTTGCCGAGTGGTTGTACTCCTTTTACGGCCTGGACGCTGTTCAGCGGGTTCTCCTGTATTATTGTAGCGCTGCCAAAGACGACAAATAACACTTCTATGAATGCCAAAATGTCGAGATACCTGAGATTGATTACTTCCCGCTTGCAACATCCCTACAGCTCTTTGCATTTCATCTGCCATCAAATGGCGTCGCTTCATGACGTAAAGAATATCTAACAATTCAATTTTGTCGCTAACTTTATTTAAATGGTTGGTAAAATTATAAAATCAAGATTTAGTCTTTAGTCGTAGCAATTAAAACGCACTTAAATTCAAACAAATTCGCAGTCATTTGAATTTTATGAAAAAACAAAAAAACATAAAATTTTTTTTACAACCAGCCAGTATGTCATCAATAACAAAAAAGTTTACTTACCTACGCACTTTGAGTAAATACTTAGAAATTAATTAATATAAATGGTAAAATTTGTAATCCCACGCATGTTGCTTAGACTTTTTTGATGTGTGTATTATAATTATACTATAGTGACTGCTCTTAGTTCCAAAATTATTTTTTATACATTAATTATTCTCATAGTATTAACTTAAATAGAAAGGGTATGGTTTATAATTTCTAAAACCATTACTGATTGATTTTTCAGTTACCAATTTTGAAATTATCTATACTTGTCACTTATAAAATGTCATGAAATTTCATTAATTATTTCAATAAATGTATCGTTTTTCTTTATGATTTTGAAGAATTTTCATTGAAGAAATAACATGTTAGAGTAAAGAGGTAAAGTAAAGAGGTAAAGTTTGTAAGTTTGTGACGTTGTAAAGGGTAATCTCAGGAACCACTAATACGATTTGAAAAATTATTTCAATGTTATATAGATCATTTATCGAGGATGCTATAGGCTATATATCATCGCGCTAAGACCAATAGGAGCGGAGCACCAATGAAGAATGTTTAAAAATTGGGGTTTTTTGCTTCTTGCGAGTTTCCGCTGCATGTTAGCGTTAACCCAAAGTGTCTATTCCACGCAAACGAAGTCGCGTGCAGAGACTAGTGTTAAATAATTTCAGTAGTTATTTGAGTTGTTATTCAAGTAGTTAGTAGTTTCTAATAAGACTAGCCAAAGCTGGGTTATAATAACCATAACACAATATAAAGAGACGCTATATTGCCTTAGTTACTATGTTCCTGTTTAGCAGGATGGTTATATTATTCAACATAACATCCCTAACATATTCTATTGTTCATATATATTATTACAAGATGTTACTCCGTGTTTGCGCTAGTATTTAGCAAAAAAAAAAAAATAAAGAGGTTCGTGGGCCGCATGTGGTATTGGACACTGCCTTTTTTACTTTATTATATTTACACGAAATTTTTTTTTGTAAAATAAAAGCATCTAAACTACTGCTTACAATATAAACTATTTGCCAGTGTAAAGCCGTCCAACACAACGGTTCGAAGAAGCACTGAAACAAACGGACAGGCAGACATTTTTTTTTGTTATAAGTACCTTATATAAATATATACCTATTTAGTATAAAGCTATTATTTTTATAATACAAACAGACGCTTGAATTTTATTTATTTGTATTGATTATTTTTGCGGGAAACCCTTTTTTTTAAACAAAAGCAGCCTATTTACTCCGTACAACCTCAACTATCTGCAAGTGAAAGTTGTGTCAAAATCCATTCAACCGAAGAAGAAAGAAAGAACTAAAGAGACCAACGGACTGACAGACAAAAAATGTAAAAATGGTGTTATTTTGGTCATACAACTGTGTACTCAATTTCTTTTTATCTGTATAAATTTAATTATTCAGAACGTTTTCTTTTTACTGTAAAACCCAACAACTGATTCCGAAACACAACAAACTAAAGGAGACTATTACTTAGTTCAAGTTGGTAGCGACCATGTCATGGATAAACAACGTACCACTTTGAATGCCGGAGAGAAATCTGCTTTCCTAAGCTTCCCATTATGGTGGATATTATATCTAGTAAAATGAACGTAATCTACTAGAAGATAGTTTTTGGATCGCACAATCTATCGCTTACTAATTTCAATTTAGCAAAACAGCGACAACCGTAAGGTTTTCTAGAACCTTCGTTATGCGTAACCTAGCGTTGCGGGTTACCCAGCGCGGTTTTCTCTCGGAGCTATGATATTAGGCTCTTCAAAAAGGAACCACGCGTTCTTCAAAGTTGGCAACACTAATGATACGCTTGGTGTTGAAACAATCCATAGGCGATGGTAATCATTTACCATCAGATGGATCGTCTGCCTGTATGCTGCTATTTAACATGGAAAGAATAATGAATAAATCTGCAATCTGTTTAATATAGTAGAATAATACATTTTGTACCGGACTTCCGTAAATTGCTGGTTATTTTTCATAAATTCAACCCCTAAAGTGGTGAAAAGGGGGATGAAAGATTTTATGAAAATCCGTAATATCTCCATCAGTCACTTGAATTTTAATACATATGTAGATATAAAATGAGGAGTCGAAAATAATAACTTCATAGTAAATTCGGGCGAAGCTGCGGGAAATTGCTAATATCACTTAAGTGAGTACTAAAGTAGGATTTTTGATAATTGATACCTTCAGAGGGTTAAGAATAGACGATTCCTGGCTTTTGTCTGATAACAATTTTCAATTACAAGACTGCATATTAAAGTCTTATATTTTCCATGACCGATTCTGTATCACCTCAAAACCGTTAAATGAATTTGAATATATGTAGTTTTTATACATAGTGCTGAAGATGTTGGTTGAAAAGAAAGATATTGGTTGCATACTATTACGTTTCTACACAGAGTCTAAGCATAAACGATACAATTATAATTATAAGAATTTAACTACAATTCAATTTTAATCTATACTACTTTAGATATTTGTTGGTAATGTAAAAACTAAAAAAAAAACACTTTATCGATTTAATAAAATCTTTCACCGACATAAAGCTACATTATCAGCCAATAACATGGGCTGTATATTATCTCCAAAATTTATACTAAAACGAACGAAGTTACGTGCAAAAGCTAGTCTAAAAATTTAGAAATAGAACACTTAGTTTCGATAGAAAATTAAAAGTATTTTCACGTGATAAATAAACGCAGTCGCGAGCACTATCTAGTATATAATATCTATGTGTGAACAACGTTAACGAAATCATTCAAATCACGATAATCTATACTAATATTATAAAGAGGTAGTTTGTGAGTTCGTGACGTGAGTTTGTTACGTTGTAGGGGGTAATCTCAAGATCTGAACCGATTTTGAACATTCTTTCATCAATAGAAAACCACGTAATTTGTAAGCGTCATAGGCTACATATAAACCTGAAAAATGGAAAGACTTTTTTGTGGTAGTCGGATTTGCGAAGTAAGTTGGAGAAAAACGGTCGGACGAAAAGGTTTCTTACGAACGCTGCCTTAACGATGAGAGATATAAGATTGAGTTCTAGAGAAAGATTATAGAGCTTAATAATGCCTACAAAAAAATCAGCGACAGCATATGTCAACTACAAGGTTTTTTTATTATAGGGTGGGACAACGTCCTCGTGACGGCTAGTAACCTAATAAAGTTACAGAGAGAACATTTGGCGAAAACTTAGAAAAACATTTCGTAATAGACGGACGTTTTGGATACTAGAAACTGTGGCAAAATTGATCATCCTATGTTCCACAGTCAGTAAAACCTTTAAAAAAAGGGGAATTTTTCAAGATTAATTATTAGGTAACTGCTTATCGAACAAAGGGAATCGCGGGCCAGACTGCGTGATACGGTGTGATTTATTTATTACACCATTCGTTTTTGCGTAAATCACCTGATGTTCAGTGTATATCACTTTTATTTTTCTCTTGACATTTAGGTCAAATATTAAGCACCTAATTTTTTAATTGATTTAGAACGAGAATCGACTAATGATCATCCTGTAAAAATATTGCTAGCAACTAATCAGTCGCGCTTTATATACTAAATTTGGTAGAAATACTGAAATCTAATGACATTGGTATTTTTTTTAATTGAAATACCTTATCTTTTTTTCAGGATGACCAATTGTTTTCTTTGCAACATTCAAATGGGCGTATCTCCGAGGAATTCGATAAATCTGTTTGGAGAAAATGTAAGCAATATGTTTATAACATAACCTAAATTATTTTTTCTGTCAGTCAGCAAAATATATATTTAATCTGGTCTGGTAACTTTATTGATTCATAGACAGTAGTTAGGAAACTTAGATATAAGGAATTTATAGTCTATAGATGAATTAATTTATAGTGGTTCGCTACTAGGCAATCTTAGCCCAATGGATAAGACCCAGCGCTTTTTTTTCTAACTACGCTATTAGACTGACAAGCATTAACAGCTTCACCGGACTACTGAGGCGAGCGCTTAAGGCACTCAGCCGATTTTATTTTGGTAACTTGGTAACTTGTTGCCTTGTTAGACAACATCGAAAACTGCGCGTTCAAACAGACGGATCTATAAGATGATCCCCCTATCCTTTATGTCATCAAAAATAAGTAAATCAAATACCGCCTCTTTAGTGTTTACATCAGTGTTTCCCAACGTGGGACCCACACCCCGCAGTAGGCCAATTTGACAGTTAAAGGGGGCAATTTAAAAAAGGACTCGACAGGATTTTCTTTTTGCTTTGGGTTATTTAAATGTAATGCTAGATATCGGTGACAAATTTAACAAAAAAGGCAAATTCGTAAAAAGAATGCTGTAAATAATTATTAGGTATAATTTCCTTTGACGTTACCAAACTGTCAGCTGGGTAATTAGAGTTGTCAAGTCAAATAAGTTTTTCATTATATGTTTTGAAATTTTACTTACGATGTTTTGCTAACAATTTCGTAGTGATTTCTTCTTAAGACTTATCATTTATATTTCTTAAGGGAACAAAACAATTTTTAATGGTTAAAAATTATGTATGGGGTTCATAAAAATTTTTGAAATGTTAAGGTTGGGAAACATTGGTTTACATGATACTTGAATGATAACAATACTCAATTGTAAAACTCGTTCAGTAATGTATTATTTACTCTTCGTTTCCAGAATATATTCCGATCTGGTGATAAGCTGTACGAAGTCGTGAGTCATATAATAGAGAAACCTTTAAAATTGAACGCAGTACACACTAATGTTATCTGTAAGAAGTGCTACAGTACGTGTTCGGAATACGATGAGCTGAAGACAAGGTAAGTAACTACAGATTGAACATTATAGAATTTCACACACAGTTCCGAGACTAGGTTTAGTGAAGGTAAAGATATTTTATCGCTCCTTTAATAAAAAAAAAAAAAACAGAATCTAAATTCACAAACATTAAGCTTAATATTCTGGTTAATTTTTAACAGAATGAGATGAGTACAGTGTGGAGGTGTAAACATTAGTTTTCGGTATTAATCATCATTGTCAGCCTGTAAGAGACCCACTGCAGGGCCATAGGCCTCTTCCCGAAGGAAGGTATGGGCGTAATCACCACAACAGCCCACGACGTATTGGCAATTTCAAACTCTGAGAAGTCCATAGATTCATATTTTTCCCACATACGTTTGTAACTGCTAAAATCTTGCGTTCATAACAAAATCTTTTCAAGAAAATCGTAAAGCAAAGCTTCGAATAATTCATTAAGTCTTAGTTTTATGAAAATCGGTTAAATTATTATCAAATATATATATTATAAAAAGTTATTGTAATTTTAATGACGACACGACTAAAGTACGAGAGCAAAGTAGGTAGTAATCAAAACTAAACAGGTAATGTCAGTGGTAGTCCTCTAGGTGAGATATTTTAAATTTCGTGCTTCACATAGCGAACCTCCATCGCAATATACACTACCACAAGCTTCATAAGCGTTTATAAAGCCGTGCATATAGTCTGCCTTCATTATACATTTATTGCCGCTCGAGCCGGCCCCGCTCATTCCGTTATCGGCGCACGCTGTGTCCGCACCGTCGCCCGCACGCGGTCTCATAGCGCCGAGGCCGCTCGACGTACCTGCCCGAAAGTGAGCACCGCTATATTCGGTACGGCATAATACGCGCGACTTCCGCCGCGATCACCCGGCCGCATCCTGGTTGATACATCTCGTGTTTCTGGGCGCATACTACGCCATCTGTTGCGATCGCTCTCAATAACATAAATGGACATGCCCTTTGAACCCTGATGTTTTATGCCTAACGATTCGATCTGTCGACCGTTATCATTTGACATCTCATTAGTTTTAATTGCTTTATCCAGGGTTAAATCATCCGTACGAAGTAATCAATCCCGTACCGTTCCGTCTCTGATGCCACATACGATCCGATCTCGTAACAAACCATCTTCCAGTTGTTCAAATTCACATCTTTGACGTAGTAATCTTAAAGTTCTGATGTATTGATCGATAGGTTCCCCGGCTTGCTGATTTCGTGTAAAAAATTGAAATCTAACCATCGTTGTGTTCGTCTTGGTTCTGAAGTGATGATTAAAAAAATTCTATTACCTTCTCAATGTCATCACAATCTTCGTCTCTTTTAAATTTGAATGTGCAGTAAATATCTTAACCCTCAGAACCGTTCAAGTTAATCAACAGACTAGCTTGTAAATCCATTGGTTCTTTGTTAACACCCGATGCTTTTACGTACACTTGAAATTGCCGTAACCATTTTCGCTAAGCTTCGGCGCGTTTGGTTGGGCCGCCTTGTAGTGATAATTCTGCCGGAAGACGCGCGTGTTCCATTATTAATTACACTGTATTGTCAACAAATCTTACTATTTTAAATAATTTCTTGGTAATTTAAGTATTATTACATTGTAATTTGAATAAATTTCTACACCGCTGTCACCATGAAGTAAACAACAAGATGGGTATCTCAAAACTGACCTTATTTACATGTACCTACCCATATGTATATACATAACTCCTACGCTTAACACATTCAAATGACTTTATTAGTCACGGTTTTGTACATCAGGTTCAACGCGGACGAAGTCACGAGCACAGCTAATACATATTAAAAATGTTAATAATATACAACACAAAATGTATTTTTTTAAAATGCGCGATAATCATTACGATCCAACAGAAAATAATGTCAAGGTGTAATGTTCTCCCTTCCGCTCATTATATATATGTGTGTATATTTCGTGCCTTATCTGTTCTCTAGATGTAGACCAAATCTATATTAACGCCTTCAAAGCTGCCACCAAAAGCTAGTTCAGAATACTAGTGAGAATACACGGCTACCGTTTTGCCATAGTGGAATTCGAAATTTACCTAGATGATATATGTGTTTATGGTAACTATTCCGAATTACAGTTTACAATCAATGAAATCGCAAATATTAAAACGATTCAAGGCATCGCTAAACGATCAGCATATCTCGTACGATACGTACGAATCGGATGTCAAAAGGAAACTGACCGATAAATCCGATGCGGTCATTATAAAGAAGCTGTCGAAGAAGGTGGTGTTGCCAGCGTCAAAATTACAACCGTTACCGCCAGATTTTTTGTTGAGAGTCGATAGACTCGCGGGGTTGAAGTCGTGTGCCAGCATCGAGAAGACGAAGGTAAGTAAAAAGTGTACTCTTTTTTTGGCAACCACTCCTCTTGTACATTATTACTGCCACCGTCGAGAAGGTAATAATACTACAAGTTTATTGTGATCATTTCAATATTCTAACAAGATGGTGGCCTTCTTGTTAAAAGTTTCCCAAGGAGTTTTTGTGGCAAGTCAGAATCCATGTCCCGTGGTATTATTTCCCATCCAATTCACTTGTGCACAATAACTTAACTATATTACATAAAACTCCACCAAATTATAAAATATGCAGCCGAATGACACATGATTATGAATAAAATACAAAATCCACTTCATGACATTCCAACATCCAGCCAAAAACTCCACGTAAAGCTTTATCCTCCATCATTTCAGTCAATAATGGTGACAACCGTTAATACGTCAGTGTCACCATCGAAAGGTACGTCCGTACAAAATAAAACGGTCAAACCGACTTATTACCTTTCAACGCTCGACGAGCAAACTGACACGAAATGCTCGAGTCAGGTGATGAAGGAGTTTAACTTCGCCACTCTGACAAAGAATTTCGTTGATGATTCGGAAGCGGTTGATGAGATATGTAATAATGTGGCCGGTGGTGATGCTGTTCAAGACGTCGATGATGATGAAGAGGCTCTGAAGATTGATCAAGGTAACGCTTCCACTATCATATCTCCTATATCTATAGACATAATAAGAGTCTAACGTTTTTTTTTTTATTTTTAGGTTTTTTGTAAAAAAATATTGCAGATGTCTAGGAATGAGTAATAAAATATATTTAAATCATTTCTAGGAATGTCTGTCTGTCTGTTTGTTTGTACACGTATCACTGTTAAAGTATTGCGTTTATGACAAAATCTTATTCATTAAAATCCGTTCGGTGTATCATAAGTTATTATATCTTTAATGACGACGCAATTTAAGTACGAGAGAGTAGTTAAGTAAATGGACTTAATATATTCAGATATAACTGTATAAAAAAAAAAGATTTAACGTAGTCTTGGTCGCAGCTAGTCGTGTTGCTTTTTTTCAGAGTTAGTAATTGATTTAAACGAGATCTTTGCCGGTAGATAGATGACTCTTCAGAGTCATTACGTAGGTTCTATCGTTTGACATGTAACGTTAAATGACATTGTGGTCTAAGATGATAAACAAAATAAAATTGAAGTGAAATGACTCCGGAACACACCAACAGGAGCTTGGAGACAGAATAATAACTTGAGAGTGGTAGCTAGCCAGACGAAATAGAATAAAATCCCTCCACTATGTTAACTTAGGCTACTTATAATTCCTCTAAAGGCTAAGTAGTATTAATGATTTTTTTTTATTGAAGCACGACAAAGTGACTATATGCCTGATAGTAAGCATAGTACAATCCAAAAACATCGGCAACCACCGATAGACAGATTATCCATCGTCGGTCGCCGCTGTCATGCCGGCCATAATGACGAAAGTCATCCGGTACTGGATATGCACAGGCTGATCCCGAAACGCGACGCGCAGAAGCGAGTCACTATGACGGGATTTTTCGCCATGTACATGGTGGTTGCGACCCAGTCGGGCTGTAAAACCCTACCATCCCGCAAATCTGGAAATTAAAGAATAGACCATAATTAATCCAAACGAAATTCCAGTAAATAGAAAAATCATTTCCATGAGGACGAAGTAGTAGTAATTAATAATTTAAAACTGTGTGTGGTAGTTTGCTTCCAGCCCAGTTTTTTTTCTCGAACTGACTACGCTATTGACCTAGCAAAGTCTTAACAGCTTCACTGGACTATCCCAGGCCAGTTAATTTATTCTGTTTCCTACAAAATTAATAAAAAAAGCGTAACTGGATATATTATTCAACGTATTAAAAAAATAATTGTAGCGGCAACACAACTATATCCGTTTCAAGAAACGTCAATACATCATTTGTACTAATGACAGTTTTTTAATTGGATACAGTATTGCTACCAGTTTTCGGTTATTTTTATTGAAGCATAATTTTTTTTTTTCAATTTATATTTTTTAAGCAGAGCTACTGTATAGTAAGTCACTCGTAGTGGTAGTTTCGAATATCAATTCGATGTCCGCAGGTTCGAACCCCGGCTAGTATTATAAAATTTTCGGAATTCGCATACATTTACTAATTTAAATTGGTAACAGACGGCGAAGGAAAACATCGTGAGGAAAACTAAACCTGAGAAATGTTCTTGTAGTACTACTGTATGTGGGAATACATAGAACTGTGAATTTCTAAGAGTTAGAAATCGCCAATACATTGTGGGCTGGCGCAGTGATTACGCCCATACCTTCCTTCGGGAAGAGGCCTATAACTCAGCAGTAGGTCTCTTGCAAGGTGATGATATCTGTCATTTATAACCGATAGATATCGACACGTAATAACTTTAATCGATTATTTCGTATCGATAGATTGCGCAATATCCGTAGTCCCAGTGACGTCAGCGAGTGGTGACTTGGTCCTGGAAGTGAAGGGTATCCCGGTAATTAATTTATTTAATTACAATTCTGATTATACTAATGTACAAACTTTTAAGAAACGAGCGTTCGACTTCTTTAAAAGGCTGGCGAAGCACTTTTTTATATCATATAGGAGGCAAAGGAAAAAGCGGGTCACTTGATCTTAAGTGATCACCGCCCTCCATAGACACTTGCAACACTAGGAGAGTCGCTAGTGTGTTGCCAACCTGTGTTTTGGAGAATGGGGGAATAGAGGGAGAGCGAGAGGAGAGGAGACGAATGGAAGGGGAGATGGTCCTCAGGCGCTCTCACTGACTAAACGAAACGCAACAATGCAAGCACTGCTACTTCACGTCGGTGTAACTATTGGTCGGAGTACCGACCCATACTTACTGAAACCAATAATAGCTTCAGCGTGGCTCTACCACCTAAAAAACTTGCGACTCCCCTGGTGTTGCTAGTGTCTGACGGCGGTGATCACTTACCATCATGTGACCTGCCTACTCTTTTGTACTTTGTAATATAACAAAAAAAAATACTAATGTGCAATATTGTGATGTTTGTTTTTACGCAAAAGGGTTAACAAATTATTAAAAACATCATTATATTGGTGTTGCTTATACGTTATTATTATTCACAGTGATAATATTCAGCCGCTGTTATTACTTATTACAAAGTGTGGACGAGTAAGCATTATGCAATAACTAATAGGTGTGAAAGGGAGAGCACTTTACGTTGCTTATATTAAAAATCACGATACGAACAATAAATGAGTCAGATATAAAACAGTAAATTACCCAATAGCAGAATAACTAACAACCGTTTATAATAACGAGTGTCGTAAAATAAATGCGTTATATTATTTTAACTATTTTAAATTATTTTTTTATTGCCATCTATATTTTTAAATATTTTTTTTTTGAGATCAAAGGAGCGATTTTTTCTTTTATTTGATGAAAAATCACCTTTTATTTTCTATCTTAAAAATAGCATTCGATATATATAGGCAAAATCTAAAGCGACAGCGAACACGGACTATGTAGACGTGGAAATGGTACAAGCTATAGACGCGAACGTGACGTCAGAGGGAACGGAGCCGCGGGACAAGTTTATATTCGGGAAATTAGAGATAATCAACGATGTCGATGAAGACGACGATAACGAACGTAAGTAACAACTGTCTATACATAATAGTGATATCCTTATATCGATATTAACAGTAGAGTTGTTCGATGTATACAGCGCGACTGGTTAGTCGCCAGCAATATTTTTAAAAGATAATCATCAGTCGATTCTCGTTTCAGATTAATTAAAAAATAGTTGCTTAATATTTGACCTAATTATCTAGAGATAAACAAAACTGATACACCCAACACTAGGTGATCTACACAAAAACAAACTGGTGTAATAATCAAAAAGGAATTAATCACACCGTGCCGCGAAATCTCCCTTACCACGACCGACGACATCTTTACAATACTACGACTTTCAAAAGTATAAATACAATCGTAATAAACCTAGGTGCAATGACCGGTGCAATATGCTAGAAAGGGCGACCCGCAATTAATTAATAACTTTCGATAATAAAACGGACAATAAACCCTTTTGTTTTGTTCCTAACTTCCTACGTTCACTTTCAATTGAAAGTAAAATCACTCGACGGACATAGACACTATGCTTTAACATAGACTCATAGAGGATTGTGTGTAATTTTTATATGTGTTAGATAATTAGGTCAAATTTTAAGCACTTATTTTTTATTGATTTAGAACGAGAATCGAGTGTAGAGTGTCCTTTATAAATATTGCTACTGTCTAAATATTCATTCCATATATACACTAGCGAACCCGGCAAACGCTGTTCCGTTCTGAGAATTAAAAAAACCTAACAAATTATATACCAAAGCCTTGATAAATCACTTTATTTACTGTTGAAAACTGCATGAAAATCCGTTAAGTGGTTTTTGAGTTTATCACGAATAGACAGACAAATAGACGTGGCAGAGGGCTTTGTTTTATACTATACTAGCTGTTACCCGTGGCTTCGCACGCGTTTTTTGAATGTATTAAATAAATTTAAAATTGTTATTAGATGTGTAAATAACAATAATACTCTTTCAAAAATCTTTGTAAGTATGACACACACATCATCTACAGTAACAAGTAACATGTACATTATATATGTGAATACTAATAGTTTATCGAATGGGATGGGATTTATCATAAGCCACATAGCTGGAACTTTAAACTACTATCTATGTATCACTCTCACTGCTCACTTACACTATATATGAAACTAATGAAAATATTAAGCTATACATTATCGAACAGTATGTTTTAAATCTTTTATTATATAGATATAATATGTCCATATTGTTGATATAATCAAGTTATTAATATACTTTGCTATAATTTAAATTACATATAAACATATGACTTTCAATTATATTTATTCTTGGAGTCCAGTACAATGTACGTCACACGCGCATGTTTATAGTGAACAACATATTTTTGGTCAATTTCATACATACGAATGCACGGATAATATCACAACATAGTGTCAACGAAGTCGTGTTCCACGTCTGTCTATATGTCTGTTCGCGATAAGATCAAAAACGCATCTTCATGCCGTTTTTACCAATATATAAAATGATTCTTGGGCAAGATTTAGGTATAGTTTGTCTTATTATCAGGGCGGGTATCGTCTGCTGAACCCGCTAGCTTAAAATAAAACAGCTAATTAGTTACTTATTTGCCCGTAAAATTCCCGTTCAAATATTATTTGTAGTCCATTGAAGCTGTTAAGACCTTGCTAGATCATTAGTGTAGTCATTTCTAAGAAAAAAAACTGTTCAAATAGATCCAGTCGTTTCGGAGATTACCCGGAACAAATAAACAAACAGACATATCGACAGAATTATAAAAAAATGTTGATATTTGTAGCACCGCAGATATATGTATTCATCAAAAAGTATTTATTTTAATATTACATACACACACTTTATTCTTATAATACGTAATATATCGCAAACCAAAAAAACAAAACTAACGTAGAATAAACTTTTTGAGGAGTTTTTATTTATTTATTTATTTTATTTATTTATTTAACATATAGAATCAACAACAGTAACATAAAATAAAAAACTAAAAAACATACATGCGAATACTTAAAAATTATTTATGTCACTATTTACAGTTGACTACAGCATTTATAAATAAAAGATACGATGCGGAAGATAATAAAAGTAAAAGAAACAATTATGAAAAAAAAAAAAAAAAAATTAGGAATATAATAAAATAAAACAATTCGATAATCTATAACTTAAAAATTAAGGAAAAAAGATCCTGCAGAAATTAATTAAATAAAAAACTAATTTTAGACCTGAAATTAGATAGGGAATTACTGAATAAGTCTATGGTGTGATCTTTTTTAACAAGGTCGTTATATTGTCGAGAAAGTCTGGGAACGATGGAGAAATGACCTAAATTGGTTATGTAGCTTTTGTGACCAAATAAAGAGACAGGAAATCTAGGTAATCTGGAAGGCACATTAATATTAAATCGATTCAAAAGTTCTGAATTATCAATGTGGTTATTGAAAAGTTTGTATAAAAAGGTCATGTTCAGCATAATTCTTCTATTGTACAAAGATTTTAGTTTAACTTCTTTCAGTCTATCATTATACGGAGCAAATTTTATAGAACCTGACAAACAAGCTATAGTAAAACGTCTTTGAATATTTTCGATACGGTCTATGTAAAGTTGATAATGAGGGCACCAGACAGTGCTACAATATTCAAGGTGGCTTCTTACAAGCGTGCTGTATAGAAGTATCTTGACGGATTTGTTTCTAAAAAGCCTACTGTTTCTAAGAATGAAACCTAAAATTTTACGTGAAGATAAACAAATGTTATTAATATGAATATCAAACTTTAAATGATTGTCGAAGATGACACCAAGGTCCCTAATACATGTAACTTCTTGAATAGGAATGTGGATAATGTGATAGCTCGACGGTATTATGTTTTTCTTCCTGCTAAATTTTATGTGATAACATTTGTTTATGTTTAAAGCCATACCATTTATTTCACACCAAACAAGTAATCTGTTAATGTCAAATTGTAACAAGTTAACGTCATTAATAGTGTGTATTTTACGTGCAATCTTGAGATCGTCAGCAAACATGAAACATAAAGAGTTACCTATACACTGAGTTATGTCATTAACAAAGATGTTGAACAGAAGCGGGCCAAAAATAGACCCTTGAGGTACACCAGAGATTATGTTAAATGAATCAGATTGAAAACCGTCAATGACAACAACTGATAGACGATTAGTAAGATATGAAGAAAACCACTGTAACAGTGTGCCACCAATTCCATAAGAAGATAGTTTCTTAATAAGTAAATTATGATTAACTCTATCAAAAGCCTTCGAAAAGTCGGTGTAAATAGCATCAACTTGAACACCAGAATCAACAGAATCAGTTAAATAGGCTACATAGTTGGAAAGATTACTATTAGTAGATCTTGCCTTCAAAAAACCATGTTGGTGAGGAGAAATGTAAATTTTGATGTGATTACTTATATGAGGATATAATAACTTTTCAAAAACTTTTCCCAATACAGACAGTATAGAAATGGGTCTGTAATTTAAAACAGAATGGATGTCGCCTTTTTTAAAAATAGGTAATAAATTAGCTTTTTTCCACTTCAAGGGAAAGATACCCGTATTAAGTGAAGTATTGTATATTATTGTTATAGGAAAACTAAGGGAAATAGCACAGTTCTTAATAAAGAATGGTGGTAGACTGTCAGGTCCTGGCCCCTTATGTATGTCAATATTATTTAAAGCCTTCAGGACTTCATCTTGTGTAAAAGATATTTTGTTAAATGAACTACAATGGAAAGCTGGGAAGGTGTGAAGTTCCACAGAAGAAGAGTTAGTACAAGGTTGAGTCGAGTTAGCACAGAGGTTAATATCCGATAATGAGAAATGCTTAGCGAATAGGTTACAAATATCATACCCACTGGAAGCAGTTTCAGCTTCTAAGGTCATAGAACTAGGATAATTACTAGTTCTTTTACGCATATTTTTAATATAGGTCCAAAAGTATTTAGGATTTTTTAATAAGGTAAGCTCTGCTTTATCAATGTAAGATTTAAAGTCAGATTTGATGAGTTTATCACTCTCAGCTCTCAGTGATTCAAAATCTAATTTATCAAGAGGATTGTTATACTTTTTGATTTTTGAACGCAATTTATACTTCTTTTTTAAAAGTAATATCAGCGAGCGGGAAAACCAGATAGGGTATCGCTTGCGAGGATATGAAGTTTTTGGAGTGTGTTTATCAAGAATTTCAAACAATATATTATAGAAGTTATCAACCATGTCATCAATACTATGCTTGTCAGATAATACTTGTGTCCAAACAATATTATTCAAATCGAAATTAATATTATTATAATTAGCTTTATAGAAATTCAAACGGGTTATGACATTAGGTTGAAGATTAATTGTTGTATATTTGTATAAAGTAATAAGTAGTGGAGGGTGGTGTGCATCAATATTGCTAATAGGGTGACTGCATTTATTAACAGTAAGAGATGATATATTGGAAAGCACTAAATCTAAAATTTTATTGTTCAGATTTTGAACGCCATTGTATTGAACTAGATCATTCTCTGAACAAAAGTCAATCAAAGATGTAGCCAAACAGTTGTTAACATAGAGAATAGGATGGGTATTCAATTGTAACCAATTAATATCACTAATATTAAAATCACCAATAATTAAGACTTCAGAAAAATTTTCAAACAAAGTATTAGCACTGGTAACAAAAGTCTCAACTATACCTTGATTAACAGGAGGTGGAATGTATACTGCGCATATACAAAGCTGTAGACGACGTCCATCTATGGCAATATCCAATTTTACCCATAGATCTTCACAGCGACTTTCACATGTATGTAACCTAGTTGCACACAGAGCATTTGACACAGCTATTAAAACTCCACCGCCCTCTTTATCACTATGGAAGCCACTGGACGACCTGTCACGTCGGAAAACTGTGTATCTGTTGTCAAAGATCTCACCATCATACACACTATTATTAAGCCAAGTTTCAGTAAGAACATAAATATCGTAATCGTCATTTAAAATATTGTTTTTAACTTCATGAGTTTTACTACGAAGGCCTCTGACATTCTGGTAGTAAATGTTTAATATATCGAATGATAAAAATTAAAAACTAATGCTAGAGCAAAAACACGAGCAATAATGAAGGAAAGAAAAATAGAATACAATAAACTAGCTTATAAAAGTCTATCAAGAGTCTCTTTATCGCGAACAAATATATGGTCAGATGATTCCGTCTTACGAAGAAAAATACGCCCATTTTTGATCCACACAAATTTATATCCATTGTCTTTTGCTTTGATTCTGGCTTGAGCATGAAGAGATTTCATATTAGGTGTCAAATGTTCAACTACATATATAGGTTTTTTATCACCACCAATACCTATGTGACTAGAGTTGAGTTTATCTTTAGGGTTCGATTTATTAAATCTAATAACACCAGCCATGAAAGCATCGCGTAAACGGGAACTGGAAAAATTTACAATGACTGAGCGTGGTCTGGTACTTTTAGGATCAATTTTTGCAATACGTGTACAGCGATTTATATTATCTTCCTTTATATTACTGCCAGTAGCTCTGCTAATTTGAATAACAGTTTTCATAAGATTTTCTGTTTTAAACTCAGGTATACAGTGAATTTCCACGTTATTAGCACGGTTATATTGCTCCATTATAGTTAAGCGCTTATGCAGGTCACATAATGATTCCTTTAATTTTGCATTTTCATCTTGCATAATCTGAAGTGAATTAAATTTTAATGTGATGTCACTCTTGAGATCTTCATATTGATTGTTGATAAACGACATTGAATCATTTATACGGCTAATTTCTTTAAATAAATTCATGGTTATAGTGTTAACAGAATCCAATATTTTCTTTTCAATATGTTGCAATTCTAACTTAATAATCTTCCTGATGTCGAGTAAAGTAATCTGTGTCGGGAGAAATGAACTACTTAAATCTTCATCGTGTAATGAAATACTTGGTGTAATAAAATCACCTGAATTATCAGTTGTACTGCTTTGAGTAATCCGTGAGGAACAATTAATTGGAGTATTTGCATTACTGTTTACGAGTTCCTTGCTGCTACAAACTTCACATATCCACGAAGTTTTGTAAACTGAATTATTAGATAAGCATTTATTATTGTCCGTAATGACACAATCAAAATGATATATCAATGAACAACGTTTACATTTCATTGTATCGCTGTTGTTTATATTTTTTGAGCATGCTGCACAGTAGAAAGCCTTTTTAGATCTTGTTTTAGACATTATAATATGAGAAGGTATTCTACCCAAAACACAGTTTATTAAGATATTCTTTTATAGATATGTAATTGTGAAAATGAAAAATGACGCTGTCAAAGCAGCTACATTTGAGCCCGTTCGTTTAAATTAAAGGAAAACTTACGAGGGATTATGGAAATTCAGCTAAAAGATAGGTACACCATTCACACACAAACTTGCCTATAAATAGTATAATAATAATCAATTATCACCATTTATATCTAAAATAATAAAGAGAGCAAAAAAAAATTGACACAACTAGACAGATGACAGATGAGATAATAATGATAATATGATTTTGACGGGATTTCAGTCTGTCACGTAGGGGATTTTATATTTTATTCATAATCTTGTGTTATTTGACTCTATATTGTGTTAAATTCGTAGCGTTTTATGTAATATGGTTTGTTTATTGTGCATAAGTGAGATGAATGAAAAATAATACCACAGAGCATGTATTCTGGGGTCTTGAAAATTAGGAACATAAAAATTTACGAAATATTATATAGAAGATTTGGTGCCTATTATTATATTGACAACTTCAGAATTGGCAGTATGGATTAATTCCTTCGCCTGTACTGATGGACGAATATTATTACTAGTAACCTTTTAGAATAGCAGCACAAAATAGACTTTAAAAATGTTTGCGATAGCAACTTACTACGTATAATCAAAAATTGGAATTAAAAATAACGTAGAAGAAACTTTTGAACAGGAACACAAAATAAACCATGATAATATTTCCGACAGAATGTTATCATGTTACCATGGCAACGCATATAATACTGACACTGACACGCAGCGGATGCTCTGAAAATAGACCGATTTTGAGACATTATTCATTAGTGCTCCGCTCCTATTGATTTTAACGTGATGATATGTAGCCTATAGCCATCCTCGATAAATGAGCTATCTAACACTAAAAGAAACTTTCAAGTCGGACCGGTAGTTCTTGAGATTATCGCGTTCAACCAAACGAACAAACAAACAAACTCTTCAGCTTTATATATTAGTATAGATAATGATATATTGATATGTAACTGAGGGATGTATATATATGCGAGTGGAATCAAGGTCAAAAACTAGTTGTGCCTGTCACGTTATAGTCTATATCTACTTTTTTTTAGTTTTATTTTTGGCAAGCAATCTTCTAGTTGATTATTACTGCCATATAACTAGTCTTTGCCCGTGATTTTACTCACATTAACATAATTTGTATTAAGATGGCGACCACCTTCTTAGAACTGAAAACAGTGGTGAGTTTTTGTGGCAAGTCAGAATTCATGGTCCGTGGTATTATTTCCCATTCACTTCTATTTTTTTTATCATAGGAGACAAACGAACACGCGGGTCACCTGATTATAAGTGACCACCACCGTCCATAGACACTTACAGCATCAGGAAAGTCGCAATTGCGTTGTCAGCTTGTGTTGGTGGGGAAGTGGGAGGGGAAAGATAAGGAAGGGATAGGAAAGAAAGTGGGCCTCCGGCGCTCTCAGCGAAACGCAACAATGCAAGCACTTACTTCACGTCGATTTCTATGAGACTCTAGGCTCTACCACTACGGTACTGTACTTCTGTACAATAATCGAAGTGTTTTACTTAAAATGACACAAATATGACAAAACTAGCTATACCCGCGACTTCGTTCGCGTGGAACTCTATGAAAAAAGAACAGTGGCTAATAAAATCATCTGAATGTATTAAGTCCATTTACTTATCTACTTTACTCTCGTACTTAAATCGAGTCGTCATGCAAATTACAATAACTTCTGATAGAGCGGACCGAGTTTAATGAAACAAAGACTATGTTATTCTCGGGAATATGCTTTATGACTTTCTCGGTGAGGTTTTACTGTAAACCCAGTACTTTAGCAGTGATGCGTGTTCATATAAGTAGACATTTCTAAAAATCTATAGATACGATCGTCTTTTACGACGGGAACGAACTGTCTCTGATGGTGCCTGATGAAAACTCCCAGCAGGATGGAGAGCATCTCGATAACGGAGACAGTCATGGTAAGATACTTTTATTTAGATAACTATCGACCAGCCCCGGTTTTACATGTGCTAATATGACGTAACAAGTGTCTAAACCAGTGTTTCCCAAAGTGGAGCCCACGCCCCAAAGGGGGGCAATTTAAAAATGGACTCGACACGACTTTAACCCTTTCGCTTAGAAATAATTAAGCCCATTTATTTCCAATCATTACATGCATTTTTAAAAATAAATTTACAAATTAGCTGAAATATTGAAAATTATTTAAAATGGTTTCAAGGTAATATACTATTATTGTTTTCATTTCCATCAATCGGAACCCCTTCTCGGGTAAAGGTCACCTCCAGTTTTTTCCAGACCTCTTTGTTCTTAGCCTTCTTTATCCATTTGTTTCCCGCTATCGCTTTTATATCATCTATCCATCTTTTTCTGGGACGCCCTCTTCTCCTTTTTTTTTTCGCTTAGAGATATAACCCATTAAATGCAATGCTAGATATCGGTGACAAATTTAAAAAAGATAGGTAAGTTCTTAAAAAAATTGTTTTCATTTGGTATAATTTCGTTTCACGTTACGAAAGTATCAAATGGGTAATTAGAGTCGTCAACTCAAGAAAGTTTTTCATCATATGTTTTGAAATCTTACTTACGATGTTTTGATAACAATTTCATATTGATTTCTTCCTAAAACTTTATATTTCTTAAGGGAACAAAACAATTATGTACATTTACAATTATGTATGGGGAGGGGGGGCATATAAATTTTAGAAATGTTAATGTGGGTCATGACCTAAAAAAGGTTGGGAAACACTGGTCTAAACCATAGGTACCCAAACTTATTTGTCTCTTATATACGGATATTACGGTTATGCGTAGACCTTCATACTTACCTGATATGTTGCCAATTCTTCATCTTTTCCTATGTTTTGGAAAAGTAGTATTGTCATTAATGTAAATAGATATGTCGACATATTGTAAGGAATCAGTATTTAAGTACATCATATACGTATATGTATTGTGTCATTTACAGGAAGTCAAAATAAACCAGCTTAGACCATTATGTTTAAGCCTTATTTCCATTTCATGGTTTCGCAAGTTTTTTTTCTGCTGACATCGACCCCTTGTCTGATCGATATAGGTACACACTTTGAAAATCATAAGTCAAATTTTTTACGCGCTAGGAAACGCTGTTTTTAACCGACTTCAAAAAAAAAGAGGAGGATGATTTTCGGTTGGCACCGACTTCCAATACATCTATAGGTAACGGACATATTCATATTATTTTTGTCATAGAAGGCAAACGACTGGTGGGTCACCTGATGTTAAGTGATCACCACCGTCCATAGACACCAGCAACACGAGAGGTATCGCAAGTGCGTTGCCAGCCTGTGTCGGTTGGGTAGGAGGAGGGAGGGAAAGGGGAGGGATGTTTTATTTCATTTGGTTAATATAATAAACTATTATTTTCCGCTTCTTAGTGCCTTATGGGTTATTGATTGATACCGATATTGGTTAATTTTTTTTTTAAGTTTTTATGCTATTTAATGATAATGTTTAATATATATAGTACAATCGATACAGATTCGAATGACGAATCGCAAATCGAATTACAAGTGTCCGGTGATGAGGAGACAGCCAATGCTATCATCGCGGCAGCTCAGGAACAAGGTAGGTATTTATCATAAAATAACCATGATTCTATTAATTTTTATTTCAGTAAATATGTACTAAAGGAATCAATCGGAATTCACATACATTTATTAATTTAAATTGGTAACACGGTGGCTAATTGGTAAATATATATATAGATAAACGGTAAATTGGTGGCTTACGGTGAAGGAATACATCGTGAGGAAACCTGAACCTGTGGAATGTTCTTGTAGTACTACTGTATGTGGGAAAATATAGAATAATGAATTTTTCAGTTTGAAATCGTCAATAAATCTTGGAGTGGTGTGGTGATTATGCCCATACCTTCCTTCTAGAAGAGGCCGATGACCCAGCAATGGGTTTCTGACAGGCCGATGATGATGGTCCGTCAGGCGTTCTAGTCTTTGATTTGCTTATTTTTGACTAACCTCTGCCCGCGATGTCGTTCGTGTGGATTAATTACTTTGGGCTAACGCTAACACGCAGTGGAAGCTCTCAAGAGAATAAAAATCCATTTTAAAAACATTCTTCATTGGTGCTCCGCTCATATTGGTCTTAGTGTGATGATATATAGCCTATAACCTCCCTCGATAAATGAGCTATATAACACTGAAAGAATTATTAAAATCGGACCAGTAGTTCCTGAGATTACCCCCTACAACGTCACAAACTCACAAACTTTACCTCTTTATAATATTAGTATCTGGGTGGTCATTACGCTAGCAATATCTATTTATTTGGACAAGAACAGACTTAAAAAAAAATTATCCGTCACGGGACACCTGGCAGATGTGAATCACTGAAACTGTATAAATTATATGCATAAAAGAACAGATTACGACGGGAATCAGTTATGACATAACAGTTTGAATCTTATGTTTATACAGATTGGGTTACAAATGTTTTTGAGTATTTCGTTAATAGTGCAATATTCGTATTTTGCGTCGCCACGTCAACAATCAGGTTTACCCTCCGCCTATAGATTTATCACATTAAAAGTACATATTGGAGTTTTTGGCGGGATTTTAGTCTGTCATGTAGTGGATTTTATATTTAATTCATAATCTTGTGTTGTTTGACTCTATATTTTGTAAATTTGGTGGTATTTTACGTAATATAGTTAGTTTATTGTGCATTAGTGAAGTAAATCGAAAATAATACCACGGAGCATGAAATTCTGAGATGCCACAAAAACTACCTGGAAGGTTCCAACAAGAGATCCACTATTTTGTTAGAATATTGACTGACACGACGCTTAATATTGAAATGATCGTACGAAGCTTGTAATATTATTGACTATGCGACAATGGCAGTAATATTCTGAAAGCTTGAGTGCCAAAAATAAAGTTTAAAAAAAAGTACTTCATTCCTAACCCTAATATGTCGGCATTCAAACTGTTTCCTTTTCAGTGTTGCCAATAATTTACTGCGAAAATGGCGACAAATTGAAATCTTGCACTCTTTTTTGGACACCTTATATTTGTTGTATTAAGCCAATAGCGTTGATGGTTGGAGGGGTGTATTAAAATCTCAGGTGGGGCATTCATAAAGGTGGAATCCGGGGAGATGTACAGAGTTCAGTCGGTTCAGAGCAAAACAGAGGACGAGGTAGAGGAACAGCAGCCGCTGCTGATGGTGGAACAGGAGGGGGAACGGTTCAAGTGCCTGTTGTGCGAGAACAGCATCAAAAACGGTACAGCTGATATTTGAAACTATCGACATATCGACACGTTTTCAGCTTTATACTTTAAACACGCGAGACTTTGTCGTTTTGAATAACTACACTATATTACTACTACACACAATACACATATCTTAATTTCTAAAATGATGCTGAAGAATTTTAGGTTGGTAATGTTTTTTTTTGTATCCTAAATGACAGAATAACAATTTCGCTGAATAAAATCACATACGTCTTGTAACTTTAAACTAGTATTTCTTTTTTATATGTTTGTTATTTTATATTTCTTGTCTTATATATTTATTTATTTATTTCGTGTATCTCGAATATTACTCTAACGATTTGTATCAAATTTTGTATCTGGATAGGGGTTTTCTTGTCAAGTTAGTCTATGTAAATGTCTTCCCTGAATAAATAAGATATTACACAAAAAAAAATTTAAAAAAATATTTGAACTTGTGTCATATAAGCGCCATTTCGTTAATTTTTGCAGTACTTGCATTGTTGCCAATAGATGATAACCTACCTGTACGTCAAAAACTATAAAATTACGTTTATGACATTCAATCAAGTAATTACTGCGTTAAGCTTACCTCAGACTTAAAAAAATAACAATAACAATTAAGAAATGACAAACATTTAAAACATGTACAGCTAAGAATATAGTAAGAAGATTGAGGTAATAGATGGCGTTTAAACCAAAATTTAATTTTCAAATTGTTTATTTTATATTTAAATAAAAACTAGCGAACCCGGCGGAAGTCGTCTCGCTCTACTAATACAAAAATCTTCCTCCTGAATCACTTTATGAACTAGTGAATACCGCATGAAAATCCGTAGAGTAATTTTGAAGTTTATCGCGAACAAACAGACAGACAGACAGAGGCGGCGGAGGACTTCATTTTATAGTATATAATGATATATCCAGGTAACAAGTTGGAATCGTTCCTGTCGGACTCGGAAACTATGATGCAGCATCTCAAATCGGAACACGATGCGAGACTCTACATCTGTTCCATCTGCGGACTCCTCCTCAGGAAACGTTCCGACTACACCAGACATATTAGAAGTGAGTCTATATTCTAGCTTTAAATATAGTGTTAGGAGTGTATAAGACATAGTCGGTGCGGTCAGGATGCCAATAAATACTTCTTAGTTACTTTCACTCTCTATTTGGCCAGAGTTACGTCTAACATTACTTTTAATAAAGGAATGCGTAGATAACACAGCATCTTGCCTTTTATAGGCCGAACTATATAATTTACTAGCCTCTGCCTGCGACTTCGTTCGCGTAGAACAAAGATATCCTTTATATCTAACACGCAGCAGAAGCTCTCAAGAGGAAAAAGATCCCCGATTTTGAAATATTCTTCATTGGTGCTCCGCTCCTATGGGTCTTATCGTGATGATACATAACCTATAACCGTCCTCGATAAATGGGCTATATAAGATTAAAATATTTCGTTCAAATCGGATCAGTAGTTCCTGAGATTACCCCCTACAACGTCACAAACTTTACCTCTTTATAATATTAGTATAGATGAAATTTAAATAATTCATTTAATAATTCGAAACAGAACACATTTCTCCTATTGTGTTAAGTTTTTATCCTATAATCCTTATGATTTTCTCCATTTTTTTTATTTGTAACTACAAGTTAGGGATGTTTGGAGAGAATTGTAAAATCGTAGAATGTAGTCGATCACGTATGCATGGTATATAAGAGACAATATGAAAACTACCTGCAAACACTCGTACTGGCACACACAGGTTACGGAAGCTATTACTGGTTTCAGCATGAACGGGTCGGCTTACAGAAAACCGACGTAAAGTAACAGTGTTGCGTTTCGCGTGCGATCGCTCTGTTAGAGTGCCGGACACCCACCTCTCTTCACCTTCCCTCTCTCGCCTTCCTCCCACCCTCCCCCAACACAGGTTGGCAGCGCACTTGCGACTCCCCAGATGTTGCAAGTGTCTCTGGACGGTGTTGACCACTTAACATCAGATGAACCACCTGTTCGTTTACCTGCTATAATAAAAAAAAAAAACATACGTATCGAAGAGACCCCTAAGTGGTTTTCTCGATACTGTCCATAGAGTACCTTGTAAAACTTCTCGTCGTTACGCATGTTTTTTTACCGTGTGTCGTTTTTTTTTCTAAACTTGTTGTTTTCGCAAAAGGATCATTTGGAATTGGCAAAAGAAACGGAGAGAGAGCTGATAGCAATTTGATACGTTTCAGTACTCACTCCTTTGATGTGTTGCATGAGCGTTATGTTAAGTCGCAAAAACCTGTTAGTCCTGATATAGCTATATACAAGTGTGTATGTGCCGTCTTCGAGCGTTTGTAGGTAGTTTCCGTACTGTCTCTTATATTTATACTGTGACGTGTGTGTGCGTCCCGCAGACGAGCACAAGGCGCGGGGGGCGGGGGGTCGCGGGGGGCTCGCGGGTCCGGCGGGGGGTCGCGGGGGGCGCGCGCACGTGTGCAGCGTGTGTGGCCGCACGTACAACTCACGCACGTTGCTCGCGGAGCACGCTAACGTGCACGCGGGCGTGCGGCCGCACTCGTGCACGCGCTGCAGGAAGTCCTTCGCCTCGAAGTACACGCTGCAGGCGCATCTAAAGACACACTCGGTATGTCTTTTAACACTTTGACGCCTAATCTAATACAAAATCCCAAAACAGGTTACCAATTTGACGGATAGTTAGTTCAAGAGCAATGTCAAACGGGTTTTAATATCTAAAGGCTATTATAGAGTGGACCATTATGTGAACGATCGTGACGTCTGGAAATGACGCTCCTCTCTGTGTATCCATTAAAAACGTTGTCAGTAATTATGTTTTGTAAAAATATGTAACATGAATAGATTAACCAGATC
>JACEII010000058.1:1066973-1127421 GCA_014332785.1 Antheraea mylitta | reverse complement strand
TTATTAAATATTCACTGTTTAATTATTATTAACTTTTTTTTTTTAATGGTTTAATGATGTTATTGTTTTTATGGCGCTTTCATTTCCATTCTTTACGGCCATTTTTAGGTTGTAATCCACAATATCCCGTGCCGGTGCGTCCACGGCCCGACGAATGAACCTACTTATCGCGTCGTCAGTCACGTCGGTACAGTAGACACAGGTGTCGGTGTGTATAGATATTGCCACTATAGCATGTGAAACGCTATCGTGGATTTGTACCCTTTCTGCTCTTTGTTTGCAGGATCACCACCGATTTGAAGGTCAGTCCCTGGGATTCATGGACTGTCAGAACGCGCGATCCTTCCCCTACCCCGTAGCCCTTTTTTATCAGGGTTTTTTTCTCCTCCTGTGTGTGTACCAGGAAGAGAGTATCGGGAGCGTTTGAGGGTATTTGTTCGCCCTGATAGCCCCTGATGCTTAGAGATCTTACTATCGGTTTCGGTGAATATATACCGTCGTATACTTGACTCAGTGCATAGGCTACATCCATCGGGTTCCTGTAAGTGCAGGTGAGCTGTTTGTTAATACTGGCTACGGCCGTTGGTCTGGTATATGCCATCCGAAATAAATTTTCCCTATATTCTATATTCTAACCTATTAATATGTGCCTTAAGTATTATAGTGGATTATAATATTATACTCACTTTTTGTACAATCTTTTGTGATATAAGAAAATGTGCTAGACATAAATCCGCGAAGAGTTCATATCCAGCGTTATCGCATACTATATCTGTAGAAAAAAAGGAGACATCCTTAAACGTCTGACAAATACCAACACATCGAAAACTTGATCTTTATTTAAAAAAAAATGAACAGAAATTTTAAATGCTTCATAAAAATGAGATATCTTTTAAAACAAAGTAGAAATTATCCAACATTTGAGACGTATAAAATTAAGAACGTAGTTCCAGGAATTAACGATAGATAGTGTTAAAATCAATTTGCGGTAACATAAAAAATATAAAACATTTAAAAAGCATATAGCTCACGGTATAGTACAATAATTAGAAGTTAGATGGCGTTTAAAACAAATGTGACGGTAAGATATTATGTGTGGCAGAATTTTATTTATTTATTTAAGCTAAATTTAACTTTACGCAATGCAATTAAGGTTACAGTGAAAAATAACTTATATTTTTGGAATGTGAAAACCTGGGCACTCGCAATATTCTAGAATATAACACTTCATGGTCTCATTTAATATATAAAATAATAATATTAAAACAAATACTAATAAATAACTAAGAAAACCTAACTTAAAGTTTGTTCTAAGGCTTTCAGAAGTATGACTATAAACGTGTAAATAAAATAATAAACCTAAGTGCAGTGACCGGGCTAAAAGCAACAATGGGCGTCAATAACTTTCGATAATAAAAGGGGGCAATAAACCCTTTTGTTTATTCTTGACGTTCCCACGTTCCCTTTCAAGTGAAAGTAGAATCACCCGAGGGTCATTGACACTGGCTTTGACATAGACAGGTAGAGGATTTTGTATAATTTTTTATTTTTCTAGATAATTGAGTTAAGTATTAAGTACCTATTTCTTAAATTGACTTAGAACGAGAATCGAGTGCATATTACTCTCCGTAAATATTGCTACTGTCTTAACGGTCACCTGGTATATATTTGATTTTACAGGCAGGAAAATTTTTAGAGACAGCGGCGTTCTGGAAAGTTCCTAACACCAGAAATGTAACTTTTGCGTACAAAAGCCTGCAAAAAAATTGCGTTAACTTAAAAGTGAATATATTATTAGTGCATTACCAAATATGGTGGCTTGTGGTATTGTCATCTTGGCGGGACATGGTACCTGAGGAGGTTCTTCACCTTCCACCACCTCAGGGGCAGGAGTCGTCGGTGGAGAACCTTTGGGGTAATCCTTCACGTCATTGACAGTTGCAGGCAGTTCCTGCCAATGAAAATTCAGGTAACGCCAGAGCAGTGTTGCCAATCGTGCTAACAAAGTACCACATACAAAAGCTATGGCACATTATACAAACAATCTCATATCTCATTATGATCCATCGCTTAAAACCGATTAAGAAAAAAAATCTAATGCAAGAACCAAATCTACGTATAAAAAACTACAAACGTCTAAACTATGCATACGCTACAAAAATAATGTATAGTTTAAACCTCTTTGCATACAGGCACACCGGCCAGTGTTGCCAGCCTGTGGCAACTACATTTGTATTTGAATGTCGTGTTCTGGAAGAGCGAAAAGAAAGTTCTAGAAACTGGTGTAAACGATTCAAATAAAATACGTATAATACTGCCGAATGGTTTATAACCATCATAGAGGAGTTTTCGGTGGGATTTTAGTCTGTCATGTAGTTGATTTTATATTTTATTCATAATCTTGTGTTATTTGACTATATGTTTTGTACATTTGGTGGTGTTTTACGTAATATAGATAATTTATTGTGCATAAGTGAAGTGAATAGAAAATAATACCACTGAGCATGAAATTCTGAGATGCTAGAAAAATTCCCAGGAAGGTTCTAACAAGGGAGCCACCATCTTATTAGAATGTTGAAATAATCACACGACGCTTGTAATATTATTAACTACACAACAATGGCAATATTAATCTGAAAGATTGGTTGTCAATAATAAAGCAAAAAACACTATAGAATAGGTATAATATCTAGTATAATAACAAACCCTTACACGTGAGCGTTCTGAGAGAAGCCGTATATCAATCAACAAATGAGAGAAGTATTTTCTTTTACTGTAGCACGGGAAAGTGATTGCAGTATGCCTGATGATAAGCACAGTACAATCCAAAAACAATGACAACCAGCAAGAGGTCCTTATATGTAAAAGCCTTTTCAGGTTAAGCTCAAAGGAACCTATGTTATACGAAGGAGGGAACACACTAGACGGGAGATTGTTCCACAGCTTCACCGTACGGCAAAGATAAGACGTGAACTTTTTAATTTTTATCCACATAGGATTCACCGTAAAACTGTGGAAGTCCTTCAGAAAGAAGTAGGGTCTGTACCGAACTAAATTGCGACCACCACACACATCACGATAAACTCGCAATCATCATGATTATCTCACTTAAGTAGGACGGCACAACGTGTTTTCTTTTTCCATTCTCTCCTGACAAATGTCATCTCTGTATTCACACCTTTTACAGACACATCATTTTTCACACAATCCATCCACACCTTTTTCGGTCTTCCTCTACTCGTAAATACGTCCACCATCATACTCAACACTTTTCTAGTCATATGGTTGCCCATGACATGCCCATACCATGCTAACCTATTACTCCTCAACTTATCTGTCACTGGTGTTATTTTCAAACTGCATACTCATTCTTAATCGTATCCGTTCTAGTCACACCACACATCCATCTTAACATTCGCATCTCTGCCGCATGTAATTTTCTCTAATTCGTCTCTTTCGTAGCCCAGCACTCAGATGCATAAACCTTCCCCCTTCCACGATAAACTCGCAATAACAAGAACAATTCACGTGAAGCGGACAACGAAAAAATGGTGAAGATCTGGCATTCATTTTTTTTTTTCGAAGTGACTACGCTATTGACCCAGCAAGGTCTTAACAGCTTCACCGGACTACTAAGGCGAGCGCTTAAAGCACTCAGCCGATTTTATTTTGGCAACAAGCTCAAGGGTGCACGGCACACCTCGGCTTGGCTGTTGCCTGTTGCATGCAAAATCGCCTAACCTAGCTAACTATTCATATATGTATGAGTTGTTGAAACGTATATGTGCATACACGCCTCAACAACTCCTCCATATATTTATTATCGGAAAATTGAGAGTTTTTCAGTTCGATAAGGGAAAAAAACGGTAAACCCTTCCACTTTCATGTGTAAGCGTGCACGTGTGTAGGGGTGATCGTGTAGTGTTGTAGCGGTGATGTATATTTGTGTGTCACCGTATCGCGCAAGCAATGCACTCAAGGGCTCCCTACCGAGGGATCGAACCTAGGCTTGAGCCGCTGCCGTGGGAGGCCTAATCGGGTAATCTGGCATTCATTCATATTCAGCCTTCTACAAGGTATGAATGTGTGTAAAATTATATGAATATATAATTTTTTTTCTATCATATTTATCGAATTGAACAAATATTCATATATATAATTCAACTGTGTGTATTTGACTGAACTCCTAAACGGTTACAACTAATTTTGATAAAATTTCTTGTATGTGTTCCAGTATATTCAAGAATAATTCAAATACATAATTAAATCCGGGTAGCTGCGGTTGACTTTTAGAATTTATTTTTTATCATCAAGGCAGGACAACGTCTGCCAGGAATCCTAGTAACTTATATTTTTTATGCATTCTTTTGTGACTGTATAGAATAAATACTTCAAATCAATTTTTAAAAAGAAAATATATAATTGATGTAAGTGTCATCTGTCTGATAAACGCAAAACTTGTTACTTTCTATTATAAAAACAGAATACGTTAACAGTGAGTTAACAAAGATGTCAATTTTGTAAAAAAATTGGCTGAGTGCCTTAAGCGCTCGCCTTAGTAGTCCGGTGAAGCTGTTAAGACCTTGCTGGGTCAATAGCCTAGTCATTTCGAGAGAAAAAAAAATCGATTTAGTAAGTTAATAAACTAAAATTAATATTTTCACTGCTTTGTAAATGGAAACACTGTGGTTGATTAAAACATTCTAAAATTAAATTCATGATTTTTTTTAATATTTTTTTTTCTCCAACTGACTACGCTATTGACCTAGCACGGCCTTAACAGCTTCACCGGACTACTCTTTTAAGTCGTTATAATTATTACAACATTTATCAAATCTAAATACGAGATTACCATTTCGCGCGCGAAATTTTTTTACAATTATAACTTAGCATTTAGAGACAGCAATAATTCTCATCTCTATGTATTAGCCAAGTGAATCGGAACTACCATACACTTGATGTAAAATTCGAAAACTTGCGTTCTGCGATCAGACGTATATCCATTAACCAATCGGGGAGGTAGTTTTTTACTCGACCGAGTTAGAAGTACCCACAAACAACTAAAAACCGTCACTTTTTTAGTTCATCACATTCAGCGTTGTTTCTATATTACACTATTTTAGTATCAGACACAGTGCAGTCACTTTGTCTTGTTACAATAAAAAATACAATAACACTGTTTTTTATCACTGCATATCGATCACTCTCGGTTTATGCCATAGTTTTATCTTTTTCTAGCCCTAGTCAAATAGCTACTTTCCCTCTTTCGAAATGTCACGTATTAATTTGAGGATCATAAATACTATATTTAGTCATAATGAGAGTTAAAAAAAAACTTACTCCTTCAATAGCTTTAGCGATGGTTTCTGCTTTAGCTACGACCTGATCGGCAGCTTTAGCCGAATCGTCCACCAGTAACTGAAATGCAGAAGCCGAAATTATAACCGAATTTTCGGTCGAAACCCGAAAATTTATATAGTTTAGTGAAGACAGAGTCATCTCTAATATTTTAAATACAATAAGTGCTTTTTTATGGTCTACATTGAATGAGACACTTTTGATAAGATTTTCTATATGCCTCGAAACCTAGCGTTTTTTTCTAGCTTTCTGCTAGGTTACTTTCCCAGTTTCAAATTAAAACGTAAATTATACAGCAAGAAACAAAATCAGGTATAAAATAAGTTTGTCATATATAACCCAGGTTTTCAATTGTCCCGACTGTTCCAAACGCTAGGAATAGATTTTGCATATTAATTTTATGTCAACATTTTAATTTTAAAATGAACCATTAAATAAATTGTAGGTGGTAGAGTCACGCTGAAGCTATTACTGGCTTCATTATGTCGACTCGTCCGGGTTATACCACCCGACCCACAGAAAACCGACATGAAGTAACAGTGCTTGCATTGTTGCGTCTCGTTCGGTGAGTGAGAGCACCGGAGGACCACCTCCCCTCAATCTTCCCCTTTCTTTATCCATTCCCCTTCACTCCTCCAAACACAGGCTGGCAAAGCACTCTCGACTCCCTTGGTGTTGCTAGTGTCTATGGGCGGTGGTGATCACTTAACATCAAGTGACCCACCAGTTCATTTGCCTTCTATGATATAAAAAAAAACAATTTATCAGCTGTGAATAGAATATAAGTGACAAAGTATTGAATTTTTTATATTTAATTCACATACTAAATATCTCCAAAAGATAACTAGTCGAATGTTTGTAATTTCCCGCAGTATGGGTAACTTCCCATAAATTGAGAATGCTACAGCTAAAATCAACAAATAATATAGGAGTACTGACAAATAGACATAAATAATAGAATTTCTATCGAACGCTATCCGAAAGAGACACACACAAATGCGAGTTTTTATTATTTTTTTGCCAAAACCGAATCTATGCCCGAAAATAATACCGAAGCCGAATCTTCGGTCTTTTATTTTAATATAAAGTACCTGGGCGAACGAGCCTAGCTCGGTTCTTTAAAATAAAAAAAATTTAAATAAACTGTTGGGTTAGCCTCACAAAATTATCATTTCTCATGAAAAAAAAAAATATATATACACTCGGATTCGGCGGCGAAATTTACCTTCATATTCTAGCTATATTTTTTTCATTGCTTGAAATCTCAGTTTAAAAAGTTTTCTATGAATAAAATCTATCTAGATCGATTTATCGTCCCCGAAACTATTTACATACTAAGTTTAGAACGGAAATAGATGACGCCGTTTCCGAGATCCTGAATATATACAAATATAAAAATATACAAGAATTGCTCGTTTAAAGGTATTAGATAGATGAGTATGCTATACAGCCTTTGCCCAAGTATTAGAACATGTACTAACGGATAGTACCAGGACTATGGGAGATGATGTATCACTAACCTTGTCTTTGTAGTCAATGATCAGCTGGAAAGGGTCGATCGGTTCCAGCTGAGATTGGGTGGTTTCATTTTTTCCCTCTTTTTGACTGGTCGCCGATGGTGATGGGTTTTCGGGGGTTACATACTTGGGAGCCAGAGACACCTGCTCGCCCATCGATAAGGATAGGTCACATTTGTTCGCCCATAGACAAATCTAGAAAATATATAATTATGTAATCTGTAAAGACAGTATTTAAAAAAACGCGTGCGGTCGGGAAACTCTTGTTAGGAACGAAGTTTCTTAAGGTAAAATAACGTATCAAGTGTCATTTGTGTTTTTATCGAAAACATTGACTTATTAAAATATATGTGTTTATAAATAAAAGAAAAAAAAAATGATTTAATCAACGCTTGTCTGTTCGAATTTCGATATTAGCAGAGAAAGACACACGGACATGGCATAACGCTTTTTTCTTACGTGACGATTTCTTCCAATCAACTCTTACCGCAAAACGCATTAAAAAATTTCGTTCCAAACAACCTTCTTTTTGATTAAAACGCCCTAAAATAATATAAAAACGGAAATCATAAAAATATGCCTTTTTTTCCTTATGAGTAACTTGATCGGTCAACGTAAAGTCATGGTTCAGTATTCACACGTTATTAGATTATATTTTAAAAATGGATGTATTGACAGTATCCACATAGGTGGAGAATCCACACGGTTAATGTAGTGAGACGAATCATTATATTAATCATTTATGACTATAACTATTTATTGTACGTGGATCTAGTACGTTATCCACTGTAGCGAACCACATAAATAAATATAAATTTGCCGAATGTACGTGGGCGCATCTCTTAAGAAACTTTTAAAACTACCTATTGAAGGAAAACTTCTCTAGACGCGACTAGTAGGTAACTGAGCGACAATGCAACGGAAGTCCGTTACGGCAATATGGCGTCACGTTTTTGTACCATCCGGTTTTTAAATACTTTTGATTTTGTCAATAAATATAATTCATAAACAAATCGATAAAAATTTTTTTTTAAAAATAAACTAAATTGAGTCACGAATTAGTGACACCTGTCAGCTAATTCGGAACTTAAATAACACAAGAAATATTATTAACAAGTCTTTGTTATAAAGTAAATAAAATATAGAGAAGTACGAAAAAAAAAAAATAAAATGTTTTACTTTTTTTTTCTTTTTTTTATATCATAGAGGAGGCAAACGAACAGGCGGGTCACCTGTTGTTAAGCGATCACCGCCGTCCATAGACACTAGCAACCCTAGAGGAGTCGCAAGTGCGTTGCCAGCCTGTGTTTGAGGAAATTGATGGAAAGGGAGAGGGGAAAGGAGAAGAGAGGAGAGGGGAGATGGGACTCCAGCGTTCTCACTGACCGAACAAAACGCATCAATGCAAGCACTGTTACTTCACGTCGGTTTTCTGTGGGTCGGGTGGTGCTACCCCGGACGAGCCGACCCATTCATACTGAAACCAATAATAGCTTCTTTCCGATAAAAATATATGGAGGAGTTGTTGAGGCGGATATGCTGGTACTCATATACGTTTCAACAACTCAAACATATATGAATAGTTAGCTAGGTTAGCTAAGTTAGGTCGCGATTTTTGCATGCAACGGGCAACAGCCAAGCCGAGGTGTGCCGTGCACCCTTGAGCTGGTTGCCATTATAAAATCGGCTGAGTGCCTTAAGCGCTCGCCTTAGTAGTCCGGTGAAGTTGTTAAGACCTTGCTAGGTCAATAGCGTAGTCATTTCGAGAAAAAAAAAACCTACTAAAATCGCTAAAAAACACTAAAACTTCAATCGGGTGTGACGGTTACATGCACTCTGTCTTTTTTCTTGTATTTTGATCTATCAGTACATGGTTTTAAGTAAAGGTCCTCATTTTCTTCGTCAATACACTAGTGAAAAATCGACACAGCCAGCTATACAATATACTTACCTTTAACAAAGTGATAAAGTCAGCTTTCCGCTTGTCTTTCCCACTTTCTGGCAGCATTGTGAGTAGTCTCTCAGCGACGACACACATTATTTCGAGACTGCTCGTGAAAGACTTCTGCTTCTGATCTTCGAAAGGGTCGAAATCTTTCAACCCCTTACTATCAATAATCAAAGGATTAATCATTATACCCCTACGAATGCTAATGATATATATGTTACCGAGGAAACTCAATTTTAAGAAAAACTGGTTTTTCCTAGGCCAAACCAGCAAAATACAAATCAAAAACACTCTATTCAATTTAGGCCCTAAGAAGGCGCTTATTAACATCAAAAGTACCAAAGCTTCGGACAAACCCAGTCATCGGGAAACAAAAAACTTTTTTTAATTTTTATAGGAGGCTAACGACCAGGTGGGTTACCTGATGTTAAGTGATCACCTTCGTGCATAGACACTTGCAACACCAGGTGAGTCGTAAGTGCGTTGCCAACCTGTATTTGAGGGAGGGGGTAAAGGGTGAGGGGAGACGAGGTGGTCCTCGGACCGAACGAAACACAACGATACAAGCACTTTTACTTCACGTCGGTTTTCTGTGAGAGGGTGGTACTAGTGAGCCGACACCAGAAATAGCTTCAGCGTGGCTCTACCACTTAAAGCTTATATTTGGTTCTTTCAGATGACGAGTTTGCAGACTATTCGCCTAGGAAAACCTAGTTTGTTCTAAAATCAAATTCAGTCGGTAACAGAGTCGGATCAGTTATAGAGTCACCTTAGTTCGCAACCTTCCCGTAGTCGCCTGTAAACGTAACACTCAGTGAAAACCCACACGTTTGTGAAATAGCGCGAGTTATCCAACCTCTCTATCCATTCGTTCCATCTATTCGCTTCTGGAGTATTCACTTGGAACAGATCATACTTTTTGTTTGTTATTATATCATTTTTTAATTTAGTTATATACTGCATGTAGCCTCGGATATCATCATCGGTCTGTGTTAAAACAAAATTATTTTTTATTTAATTTAGAGCATAAATTATACTTCTGACAAGACGATACGACACTGAATTTGATGGCTTTTTTTATATCATATAGGAGGCAAACGAATATGCGGGTCACCTGTTGTTAAGCGATCACCGCCGTCTAAAGATACTAGCAACACTAGAGGTAGTCGCAAGTGCGTTGCCAGCCTGTGTTTTGGTGGAATCAGAGTAAAGGTGGAGGGAGAGAGGAGTGGAGATGGGCCTCCAGCGCTCTCACTGACCGAACGATACGCAACAACGCAAGCACTGTTACTGCACGTCGGTGTTTCTGTGAGTGGTACTACCCCGGGCGAGTCGACCCCTTCATACTGGAACCGTAAACTTAAATATTACGTAATTAATGTCTTTGATTTGTTTATTTTTGACGGCATAGCGACTGAGGGGTCTGGGTTATGATTACGTCAGCAATATTCATATATTTAACTAAGGTGTTTAAAAATACTGAGCACGGAAGGGAGGGATAAAAGCATTGCAAGGGCAGTTTTTCAGGTTTGAGAGCAAGCACGACCCCTGGCCGCGCCTACAATGCGGCGGACGGTACACCGTGGGATTTAGTCCGTGGGAGTCGGATATAACCCACTCTCTCCCTCGGGAGGGTGGCGTATCCATAAAGGATTTCCCCCCGTTAATACAAATAAAAAAGGGGTAAAAGCATCGCTAATTTTTTCTGACCAGGGGGAGGGAGCAGTCAGAAATTACAAAAAATCTGGTTATGTAATTCTTGAATGGCTCCTTGACAGTTTTTCATTCTTTTCGTTAATTTTAAAAGTAAATACTATTACTTAGCTGTCTCCGCGACTCCGTCCGCGTGTAACCTAATGTCAAAAACAGTGACTAATAAAATTACCTGATATTATTAAGTCCATCCACGTTTCTCTCGTACTTAAGTCGCGTCGTCATTAAAATTACAATAACTTTTGATAGAGTGAACCGATTTTAATGAAACCAAGACTAAATGTTAATCGAAGATATACTTTGTGATTGCTTTATCGTGGAGGTTTATCGTAAACGCTGTACTTTAGTAGTGATGCGTGTTCAAACAAAGGGACAGACTGACAGACAGACAGACATTTTTAAAAATGAATGAAATGTATTTTATTACCTATTTCAAGATAGCTGCCAACATTTTTTTTTAGGACAATCTAAAATGTACAGAAACTTTAGATTTACATTCTTATTATTTGTACAGACAGATAGTTCAGATATGTCATCTCCATACATTTTTCCGTTTTCTATTTTTTTTTTATTGAAGCACGACAAAGTGACTGCACTATGTCTGATGGTAAGCATAGTACAATCCAAAAACAGTGGCGACTACGAGAGACATCATCCATCGTCGGTCGCCGCTGTCATGCCGGCCATAATGACGAAAGTCACCCAGTACTGGATATGCACAGGCTGATCCCGAAACGCGACGCGTAAAGGCGAGTCACTATGACGGGCTTTTTCGCCATATACATGGTGGTTGCGACCCAGTCGGGCTATAAAACCCTACCATCCCGCTATCGCCATTGCCTCTTTCGTTGATCAGCAGGGTGCACCACGTGCAGGTGAGGTTGGCTTGGGTGTCTCAAGTCTTAAGATGTTACTCGACACCCCTTACATCCCTCATTTGCGTTAGTGATTGTAGATAAGCAACTTGGCTAGGCCCCCTAAATCCAAAAAAAAATTCCGAAATTTTTAATGCCGACGATCTGGAAAAAAGTTTCAATTACTTTCATAAAACTACACATTTTTTTAAATGTTATATTTAATTATGAATATTGAAAAAGAGTCTATTAACATTATGAGACTTACCGCGCCGTGTGAAGACTTTACCTTTGCTCCTTCCCTCGACAAATAGTCAATTATTTTTGTTAATATCACTGGTAACCTCTCTTTAATAGAGTAATAGGCGAAGCTCCTGGAACAATATAAAACATTTCAAGTTCACGACACGATAAGAAACGTCACCACAAATTTTGTGGTCCATGGACTACATAAGAGCCAGTTATTCCATAACGCTGCTCGTGGCATAGTGCTTCCAATAAATCTCAAATTAGTAATCCATGTTGACCATGTTTTTGTAGGTAGTAGATCCACGCTGAAGCTATTAATGGCTTCATGGAACAGAGTAGTATCACCCTTCTATAGAAACGCCGACGTGAAGTAACAGTGCTTGCACTGTTACGTTTCGTTCAGTCAGTGAGAGCGCTGGAGACCCACCTTCCTCACGTTTCCCTCTCCTCTTCTCCCTCACTCCGCACCCAACGCCCAACATAGGCTGGCAACGCACTTGCGACTCCCCTGGTGTTGCAAGTGTCTATGGACTGTGGAGATCACTTAACATCAGGTGACTCACCTGTTCGTTTGCCTCCTATAATATAAAAAAACTTCCCTAGGGGCGCGTCGAGCGGTATATTTGACAGGACATAAACTTATGATTTCGCGTCAGCGACATACTAATAAGCGTGACCAACCGTATTACGTTTGTGCGGGTTGCGTCAGACTAGTGGTGAGTAGTATAGGAGCCTGTGTACATGTTATATTCATATTTTGTATTAAAATTGTGCAGCCTATCATGATTTTTTTTCTGTCATAGGAGGCAAACGAACAGGTGGGTCACCTGATGTTAAGTGATCACCGCCGACCATAGACACTTGCAACTTTAGGGGAGTCGCAAGTGCGTCGCCAGCCTGTGTTTGGGGGAGAGCTAAGGGGGAGGGGGAGAAAGGAGAGGTGAGGGGGAAGGGAGGTGGGTCTCCGGCGCTCTCACTGACCGAACGACACGCAATAATGCAAGCACCATTACTTCACGTCGGTTTTCTATTTTGATTAATTAATTTATTTATTAACCTTTTAACACCATAACCCGTGTGAAATGGCGCTTACTTAAGCTTACACTCCGGCAAATCGGTAATATGCATTTTGTTGTAAAACCTCACAATATTACCTAAAAAAAACTGTTACTGTTTTTACCGAGTCTGAAACATAGGATGACCTGTGTGTCATAGTTTCTAGTATTTAGATCATGGCGGTATTTTACAAAATCCAGTTTATCAAAGTTTTTGTGGACACTAATTTATCAAGAATGTATTGGGAGGGTAGAATTAAGATTCGCTATATCACGTGATTTAGCGTTCAGATATGTCATCTCCATACATTTTTCCGTTTTCTATTTGCGTTAGTGATTGTAGATAAGCAACTTGGTTAGGCCCTCAGATTTTATATACTTAAAAACATCAGGGACACAGAAAAAGATATAGTGTTATCTTTCATCAAGAAGAACTGTACAATTCCTGAATAATAGGTTCAATCCACAATAACACAATAGCTTAGATATGCCGGATCTAGTAACAAAATCAAAATAATTTAAATACTAGAAACAACAACAAATTGGACCATGCTTCAGACCCACTAAGTCCAATAACAATTATTTAGGTAACAGTGTTAGGTTGTACAACAAAGTCCCAAAACACATTACCGATTTGCCGGATAGTGAGTTCAAGAATTATGTCAAGCGGGTTTTAATATCTAAAGGCTATTTATTATAGGATGGATCAATATGTGAATGATTGTGACGTCTGGAAACGACGCCCTTCTCTGTGCATCCATAAAAGAATGTAACTACTTATATTTTGCAAAAATATATAACACTAGCCTCTGTCCGCGACTTCGTTTGCATGGTATAGATACTTTAGGCAAACGTTAACATGCAACGGAAGCTGTCAAGAGGGAAATAACCCCCGATTGTTAAATATTTTTCATTGATGCTCCGCTCCTATTGGTCTTAGCGTGATGATGTATGCCTATAACGATTCTCGCTAAATAAGCTATATAACACTGAAATAATTTTTCAAATCGGAGCAGTAGTTATTGTGATTACCCCTACAACGTCACAAACTCACAAACTTTACCTCTTTATAATATTATCATAGATGAAGAGATAATCCAGATCGATCGTTTCTTCCTGGTTCTTCTCGATGACTGGGCTGTATTCCTAACCAGTGGTAGCTTTGACGTTCATAAGTGCCTTGTCATTGCCTAAATTGAATAAAGGATATTTTGAATGCAAGTAAAACGGCGTACAAAAACTAGTCTTTTATAACTCCATACCGGAAGATACTTTGTTACCGTAAATTCTTCGATATATAATGAAACTCGATTATCTTATCAAAATCGTGTCAAGTGTAATTTCGAGTGTTGTCACCATCAATTTGATCGACAGCTATTAAAAAATGGCGCAAACTTGTAAGTGACACTTAGCATTCGCATTCCTCGTTTAAAAAAAAATATGGAAAATGATCAGTTTAAAAGTTTACAAGGGGGTGTCCACTACGTTAGGATTTCAAAGGGGTCAAGTCGAGTCTCGCTGAATCTCACGTGGGGAAGAGGACTCTCGGCAAATATCACGTTTTTTAGACCAAAAAAATATGTAAATAAAATAAATTTTCAAAAAAAAGAATTAACCGACTTCAATATTAATCAAAAACCCATAAGGCACTTAAAAGCGGAAAATAAATAGTTTATCAAATTAACCAAATTAAATAAAACATGAATATGTGTGCTACCTAGAGATGCATTGGAAGTCGGTGCCAACTGAAAATCATATCATCTACATAGGTACAAAGGCACCGACTGTATTTTTCCATTTTTAGTGTATTAGTTTACATAAATATATTTTACTAAAACATGCGGATCAACTGATGGTAAGTGCTCACCGCTGCCCATGTACACCTGCGACACGAGAGGAATCACAGATACGTTGCCGGTCCTTAAGAAAGGAGTAGGCTTGTTTCTTGAAAGTTGAGTTACTTTGTCACGGATCCCATAATCAGAACCTAACCAAACTCTCATGAATCATCAAAATCGGTTGGCATGATATTGAATTATTCATTTATTTGTCTTGTACATGCTTAATGCAAATTTAACACTTATACGGTTTTGCACTGGATGCCGTTGTCCGAACTGGACCAAATGGGACCACACGGGAAGCACCAGTTTTCAAATAAAAAAAGAATAAAAAAAACGGTTCACCCAGTCCAAAGTTATGAGGTAACAAACATTTTGGGGTGTAAGGGGTGTCGAGTAACATCTTAAGACTTGAGACACCCAAGCCAACCTCACCTGCACGTGGTGCACTCTGCTGATCAACAAACGAGGCAATGGCGATAGCGGGGTGGTAGGGTTTTACAGCCCGTCATAGTGACTCGCATCTGCGCGTCGCATTTCGGGATCAGCCTGTTCATATCCAGTACCGGGTGACTTTCGACATTATGGCCGGCATGACAGCGGCGACCGGCGATGGATAATCTGTCTCTCATAGGTTGCCGATGTTTTTGGATTGTACTATGCTTACCATCAGGCATAGTGCAGTCACTTTGTCGTGCTTCAATAAAAAAAATACAGACAAATAGAGAACCTCCTTTTTTTGAAGTCCGTTAAAAAAAGGTTAATTTCGTAAAATATGTTTCTGAGTAAAATATATTGAAATCTGACCAAATATTTTTTTGGAGTAAATCCAATGCATTTACGCTCAAAATACGTATTTTGAAAAATTTCACGTGAGATTAGACGAGGGGAGAAACCGTCGAGATAAATCTCACGATACCTAAACAAATCATCAAAAACACGTCACGTAATCACTGGGTGTCAAGTTGAAATTATTATCGTGCTTACCAGTCGCCCGCGACTTTGCCTGCTTTTAACTTAAATATATAGAAATTGAGCGTCATGATGTTTGTCCATGAGAACTTCGAAACTACACAACCGTTCTTTATGTAGGTTGGCATTTACGCATAATGTGGTGTAACTTGAGAGATAGGATGATTTATATTTTAATCAATGGCCTCAATATTTTAATTACAAATTAAATGATTATCGGCATGTGTGCCTCTCGAACTCAAACAAGTATTTCGAATCTGAAAATTTTGGGGTGTAAGGGGTGTCGCGTAACATCTTAAGACTTGAGACACCCAAGCCAACCTCACCTGCACGTGGTGCACCCTGCTGAATAACGAACGAGGCAATGGCGAAAGCGGGGTGGTAGGGTTTTACAGCCTGACTGGATCGCAACCACCATGTATTTGGCGAAAAAGCTCGTCATAGTAACTCGCTTCTGCGCGCCGCGTTTCGGGATCAGCCTGTGCATATCCAATATCGGGTGACTTTCGTCATTATGGCCGGCATGACAGCGGCGACCGGCGATGGATAATCTGTCTCTCGGTGGTTGCCGATGTTTTTGGATTGTACTATGCTTAACATCAGGCGTAATGCAGTCACTATGTCGCGCTTCAAAACAAATTCGAAACAAAGGGAAAGAAAAATGTAATTACATGGTTGAGCCGCTGGCAAAAGGGTCGCGTTGAGTGTGCTGGATTGAAATTTACCGCCAGACAAAGGCGGTGTGATTTATGTTATCATAACCCGCATACGTTGAAAAGTCGGAGGGGTAACAAATTTCCAAGTCTAATCTAACAATTGTATAAACAAAAGACAACTTCAACAAAGCTAAACCCGACTGGCATAGAATAACATATAAGGTTACAGAACTGATACTAAGCATGAACTTGCAAAAGCTAGAAGATCCCCATACACGACACACAAAAAGCGTATCATCTATGACGAATTTGCAGAACGTATATCTCACAAATAGAGATTACAATCACTCGAGATATATCATTTCGTATAACTTTAATCTCTACTAACATCACTTAGAGATAAACCAAAAGTGGTATAACCGGAGTATACATCCAACGTTTCGTCAATATGAACGTATTAAATTTTATCGCGTTTATTATATGTACCCAATATATTTATGGACTACCCAGAATAGACCCTCTGGTTGATACACGACTCGGTCTTATCAAGGGGTTGGCGGCTTCTGATGGAGATTATTCCATGTTCTTGGGAATACCGTATGGGAGAGTTAATAGAAGTAATCCTTTTGGGGTAAGTTTTCTAGCAACTCTATTGCCTGTCCTAAAACCATACTTAAACCTGAATGTCCAGAACAGGTATTTTAGCTTATATTTTATTGTTATTAATGGATATTTCCATTCATAATCCTGTCTATTTACTATTATTTATCTTTAAAATTTCACTTTTCTCAAAATCCTTATAGATGGCTAGTATCCTTTTTAGGAATACATACTTAAAATTTACATATTTACACATTTAAGTATTATAAAAAATCCAAAAATGTTTATAGTGATATACACGCTATGATTTGAAAAAAAATTCAATGTATTTTGGAAAACGGGAAGATTCAACGCCGTGTGTGGTTGATTTATTCAAATTAAAAATAGGTAATTTAAAAAAGTTTTATTTGGAAGAGTTATATTTAAGGTTTTAAGTTCAAATTCGATAAGCAATAATTTTAAACCTTGAGAATTGCATATTTAATTTTCATAATCGCTTTCTCGCGAAGAAAAGGTCGGGATACTTTGTGGGCCTAGAGAGACATCAAAACATAAACCCTCACAGTTACCAGTATATGTATATCTAATCTATATCTATCTACACAATTTAATTTTAAATTACAAAAAGGTTATACTACAATTACATTTGAAATCATTTAAACCTCAGAGGCCATATCGAAAAAAAAAAAACTGCACGGCGACATTTCCTCCAAATTGACCAAAATGTAGTATTATGATATTTACACTAGCCTCTACTCGCGATTTCGCCGCGTGGAATAGTTACTTTGGGCTAACCCTAACACGCAGCGGAAGCTCTCATAAGGAATAAGAACCCCAATTTTGAAGTATTCTTCCTCGATGCCCCTCCTAAATGCCTTCCTCCATAAATGAGCTATTAAATATTGAAAGAATTTTTCTGAGATTAGCGCGTTCAAGCAATCAAACTCTTCAGCTTTATAGTATCAGTATAGATTATAGTTCCTACTTCAGCGACAATAGCTTTTGATCACGGCTTTGATCTTCGTAATGTAGATTTAACCAATCCGTCGGAGACAGTAATTGTTTCTCGAAGAAACGTACCTCATATCCTGTTCTATACTCCTGAATTATAATAGACTGAGTAGAGTGGATCATAACGAACAACCAAACAAATGAACAATTTAATTTTCGTATTTACAATATTAGTAAGAATAAAACTTATATTTCCAGCCATCAACACAATATGGAGAATTCAGTGACGTGTTTGAAGCATACGATGATACAGCGATATGCCCGCAAATAGAAGAATTTAATTCTACCGTCACTGGCAGCTTGGACTGTCTTCACTTGAACGTGTACGTTCCAAATTCTGCGACATCAAACTACCGTCTTCCAGTCTTAGTGTGGATTTATGGAGGCGGTTTTAGATATGGGTTTGCTGGGAGATACCTTTACGGTCCAAAATTTTTGGTCAGACATGATATAATCCTCGTTACTGTAAATTATCGATTAGGACCCTACGGTTTTATGTGTCTAGATACGCCTGAAGTCCCCGGCAACCAAGGTTTGAAAGATCAACAATTGGCTTTAAAATGGATCAAGGATAATATTCAAAGTTTTGGTGGTGATACAAACAAAATAACAATATTCGGAGAGAGTGCCGGAGCCATGTCAGTTGACTTCCATCTTATTTTCAATCGTGATAACACATTTAATAAAGTTATCATTCAAAGTGGTACCAGTCTTACTCCAACATTTTACGAACCTATAAGAAATGCTCCAATGTTACTTGCTGAAAAACTAGGCTTTGAAACAGACGATATCAATGAAGCTATAGCATTTCTCGCAAATGTTAATACGGATTTAGTTATCGCAGCTGTAAATGACCTAGATCTAGATTTATACTTCAGGCCTTGCGTGGAGAAAGAACTCGATAGCGTCGAAAGGCTAGTAACAGAGAATTGGATCCAAGCAGATATACCTCAAGTTAAAAACATGCCTGTTTTGATAGGTTTTAATGACAACGAAAGGCTCCCGAACCATATAAACGGTGATGCACAATATTTCGCCAACTTAAACGTCCTCAGAGAACAATTAGTTAAAGGATTCGATGTGGACAACAAGGATTTTGAAAACATGGAAAATATTGTCAACCAATTCTACTTTGGCAACGATGAAATCACTGAGGCATCTAAATGGGATGTCATAGATTTCGAATCGGATTACCTTTACAATCATCCTACCTTCAGAAGTATTGAGAAATATTTGGACAACGACTCTGGGAGTATATATTTCTACGTATTTTCTTACAATGGATCGAGGAATTTTGTAAAACGACGGCTGAATATTACTGCTGGCGGTGCTGCTCATGCCGATGAAATTAGCTATCTATTTGATGTTTCCTTTATGGCTGAAGAACCGACGAAAGAAGACCAGACGGTTATTGACTATATAACGACTATGTGGGCTAACTTTGTCAAGTATGGGTAAGTGATCATTTTTTACGTGCGACATCCTTTTTAAACTGGTTAATATGATTATTCTTTAAATAATAATAGGATTTGACCACGTTCTTAAATGACGATGTGGTCCAAAATGGTAAATAAGCTAAACCTAGGATTTGCTCTGGAATGCAGCTATCGGAACACACGGTGCTTGGTGATAGATTTTCAACTTGAGGGTCGTACGTAGCTAGACAGGCAGGCTTAGAAAAAGCCGTACCAATAAGGCATGGTTTCATCACGGTTTTTTCCTTTACCAAAAGTCTCAGCTCATTCCGAATACTCGAATCTACGTAGAGGACGTGGTATACGAACACACTAACCATTGAGGAGCTATCATCACAGCATCCAGCATTTGCACCAACTAAGGAGATTGTGGAAAATAGACTATCTTAATTCATTGATACTGATTCGTTTCAACTTCGCATAGGTGCCATGTGCAAATGATTTAGTTTGTGTCAAACTTTTTGACTGCTCTGAATATCTGTATTATACTTATAACATCGACCCTACTTAGGGGTAAATAAATGTCAATTTTAGATTCCTATAATGATATTTTAATTGTAAAATATAAAATAATAATAATTAATTAGAATATGTCATAGATTAACATGTAATCAACCTCAATTGATTACCCGTGTTTCGGTCCCTCACGGAGCATCTTCGTGACTTGGTTACGGCCAATCAATTCTAGACTACACTATAATATTTGGATTTGGAAACTATGATGGATTTCCGCAAACTAAAGCTTGGTTCAATTAAATATCTTGCTAATTTTATGCACGCGCCCGAATTTACAACCATATTCAGAGCTGCCAAAAAGATTGACGGGGTTTTTGGTGTCTCATAAAATTTAGTCGAGTTAGGTATTCAAGCGCCCTAAACATATTTTACGACGTGTTTGCAATATGATTTTACTCAGCTTTCTACACACTATGATATTACATACATATATACTAGTATATATTAGTTGTTCCCCCGACTTCGACCCCGTTGAATAGTTACTTTGGACTTACGGTAACACGCAACGAAAGCTCTCAAAAAGAAAAAAATACCCCGATTTTGAAACAATTTCATTGTTGCTCCGCTCCTAATAGTCTTAGCATAATGATATATAGCCTTCTTCGATAAAGCTATATAACACCGAAATATTTTTTCAAATCGGAACATTTTTTTAGGTTCCTGTGATTAACGCGTTCAACTAAACAAACAAGCCTTCCATCTTTATAAAATCAGTATAGATATAAACCTTCGAGAAAATGTTTTCTAAATTACAGAGAAAACCTTATGTAAATCTGTAATATAGTTTAGAGAAGTTATGCGCACTCATACAGAGACATGGCTACTATTTTTTTATGTAGCGATGATAATATATGTATCCACATTTTACATAACAGCTTTTTTTTCTTTTTTTAGGGACCCAACTCCGACGACAACGGATTTACTGAACGTAAAATGGACGCCGAACACTAAGGATTCCGCGCGTCACTACTTGAATTTAACCTACGAACTTAATATGAACACAAGACCATTTTATAATCGGATGTCGTTCTGGGATCTATTCTACAAGGCCAATCAGCATCTACAGAGAATTTATCCCGGAAATAATGTGCAAATTTGAAATGTAATTCCACGTATCATAATATATAAGCATTTTTTTAAACTAACTATGCTGTGCAATTTTACACGCCTTTAATTACCCTGTCACTCATTCCCTTACTAATTCGCCGCGTCACACTGCACATTATTGCTTTGTTCAGAGTTCTCAACTCATACAAATACTTCTAGAATCGCTACAATCACGTAAAAAAATCTCTTAAAAAATAAAAATCGATAATTATGACATTGAAATTTAAATTTACCTTTCGAAATTTACCAAAAAGTTGGAAGAATTAAAGATAATATTTTTTTTTAGTTATATGTAAAACAGTACCGCACTTTACTTTTTTTTCCCTTATTCGAACTGAATCGAGTAGTTTAGTTCGTTTTATTCCGATTTACATGTTGTGTTTTTGAATCATGCAATTGTTAATTGCATAATTCAAAAATGAATACATGTACGATTAGCTTAGAATAGTTTAGCTAGGTTTTTTTTTTCGAAATGATTACGCTTTTGACCCAGCATGGTCTTAACAGCTTCACCGGACTACTAAGGCGAGCGCTTAAGGCACTCAGCCGATTTTATTTTGGCAAACAGCTCAAGGGTGCACGGCACACCTCGGCTTGGCTGTTGCCTCTTGCATGCAAAATCGCGACCTATCTTAGATAACCTAGATAACTATTCATATATGTATGAGTTGTTGAAACATATATGTGTACCAAGCATACACGCCTCAACAACTCCTCCATATATTTATTATCGGAAAATTGAGTTTTTCAGTTCGATAAGGGAAAAAAATAAACCCTTCCACTTTCATGTGTAAGCGTGTAGGCGTGCTCGTGTGTAGGGGTGATCGTGTAGTGTTGTAGCGGTGATGTATATTTGTGTGTCACCGTATCGCGCAAGCAACGCACTCAAGGGCTCCCTACCGAGGGATCGAACCTAGGCTTGAGCCGCTGCCGTGGGAGGCCAAATCGGGTGTGCAGGAGCGAAATTAACCCCCTGACCACGGCGGTGTGATCACGCTCTGTTTCGAGGGACAGGCTGGTACTGATCGTTCGCTGACGTGATTGAATCAGGAGGGTCGGTAAAAATGTGTCGCGGACGTCTTTTATAACGCGCAGCGTTAGGTACGGGTTCATAGTTTGCGGCGGATACCACTAACGGACTGGGATGATTCACGGCTTTTTCAAAATAACTAATCATAAGTGATTTTGATGTAAAAACGGGGCAGCTATATGTCATCACGAGACGGATACACGTCTTATACAAAGTGAGCTTGTGTCTGAGGGACATCTTACTCTTATGACAAAGCAACGGATGGAGGCGACCCAAGACCATAGCGATTTAGCTAGGTCAGATCGGGTTTTTATTCAGTAACATCCCAAGCCGAGGTGTGCCGTGCACCCTTGAGCATGTTACCTGAACAAAATCCGCTGAGTGCCTTAAGCGCTCGCCTTAGTAGTCCGGTGAAGCTGTGATGGCCTAGTAAGGCCAATAGCGTAGTCAGTTCGAAAAAAAAAAGACAGTATTTATTTCATACTTCGATAGATGGCGCACTATTAAAGTGATATTTTACCTTTTACGGTTAAAGAAAACTGAATGCGAAAACTCTCAGAAATAAATATTTTTACTAGAGGGCCCGGTGGAAGTAGTCTTGTTCTAATAATGAGAAAACCTAGACAAATTATATACCTAAACCTTCCTCACGAATCACCTATCTACTAGTATAACAGGGGGTGTAAGGGGTGTCAAATAACATCATAAAACTTGAAACACCCAAGCCAACCTCACCTGCTCGTGGTGCACCCTACTGAATAACGAACGAGGCAATGGCGAAAGCGGGGTGGTAGGGTTTTACAGCTTGACTGGGTCGCATTCACCATGTATATAGCGAAAAAGCCCGTAATAGTGATTCGCTTCTGCGGGTCGCGTTTCGGGATCAGTCTGTGCATATCCAGTTTTTTGCAGGCGGGCATGATAGTGGCGACCGGCGATGGATAGTATGTCAATCGATTGTCGCTATTATTTTTGGATTGCACTGTGCTTACCATCAGGCATAGTGCAGTCATTTTGCCGTGCTACAATAAAAAAATATATATTAATAGCTTTAAACGAGCAATTCTTGTATATTTTCATATATTCAGGATCTCGGAAATGGCGTCATCTATTTCCGTGAAATTTAGTATGTAGGTAGTTTCGGGGACGATAAATCGATCTAGCTAGATTTTATTGATATCAAACTTTTTTTAAGTGAGATTTCAGGCAATAAAAAAATATAGCTTATCCTTATCCTGACAACACATGGACATATCAGAACATTTTTTTAATGCTTATTCGAAGATTGAGAGGATAAAAAATGTCTGAAATATGATATAGAAGATTTGGCGCTTACGCCTTTACATTGACTTGGACTTAGAAGAAAACAGACTAAAGAATACATGAGATATATATCCATATATAGATACATATCCGTATTGACAACTTCAGAATTGGCAAAAGAAACGACTTGAAAATTAAGATAAAAAATATGCTTAAAAATTTACATAATATTATATAGAAAATTTGGAGCGAAAGCCTTTGTATCAACTTGAACATAAAATAAAATTCACTACAGAATATACAAGAACCACATATATTGACAACTTCAGAATTGGCAGCATGGATTAATTCCTTCGTCTGTCTTATTGAACGAATATTATTACTAATAACCTTTTAGAATAGCAGCACAAAATAGACTTTAAAAATGTTTGCGATAGCAACGTACTACGTATAATCAAAAATTGGATTTAAAAATAACATAGAATAGACATTTAAACAGGAACACAAAATAAACCCTGATAATATTTTCGATAGAATGTTATCATGTTACCATGGCAACGCATATAATACTGACGATGACACGCAGCGGATGCTCTGAAAATAGCCCGATTTCGAGACATTCTTCATAAGTGCTCCGCTCCTATTGGTTTTAACGTGATGATATGTAGCCTATAGCCATCCTCGATAAATAAGCTATCTAACACTAAAAGAAACTTTCAAGTTGAATTGGTAGTTATTGAGATTAGCGCGGTCAAACATACAAACAAACAAACAAACTCTTCAGCTTTATAATATTAGTATAGATATAGGATATAGACTTTAATCGCGTAGAATAGTTACATTGGGCTAATGTTAACACGCATCGGAAGCTTTCCAGAGAAAAAAACGATTTTAAAACATTCTTCATTAGTGCTCCGCCCCTATAGGACTTAGCGTGATGATATATAGCCTATAACCATCCTCGATAAATGAGCTATATAACACTGAAAGAATTATTCAAATCGGACCAGTAGTTCCTGAGATTACCCCCTACAACGTCACAAACTCACAAACTTTACCTCTTTATTATATTATTAGTATAGACTAGTATAGATAATAATAAAGCTTTATTTAATTCCATGCATAATATATACTAAACGATAACAATTGGTAATTTATTAACCTATAATATTCAAATTCCATTTGTTACACTTAGATTAATTTGATTTCTAATTATAAATTATATTTTGTAATTATTTTAATTATTATCTTTATTTAACAACTCCTAATTATGTAATGCATGGACCCTGTTCGAGCCTTTTGCCTCTTTATAATATTAATAATAAATATAGAAGTGTAGATAAAAAAAAACATGAAAACTAGCATTATATTATCTTAATAGGATATTGAAGAGATGAGGACTTAGTTGATAGCGTGTTCGGATACTGCGTCGATGCCGTAGGTTCGAATCCTTGCAACTGCGTCGGAGCGCACAGTGAAGGAACATATCGTGATGAACCTTATGAGATATATCGAAATCATATAATGCGGATTTGGATATATTTAAAAAGTTTACAGAAAAGCCAAAAAAAATATATTTTAGAAATTATTAAAAAACATAGGGTCATTTTTAACCGACGAAAAAAACGGAGGAGGTTCTCAATTCGTCGCGTATATATATTTTTTTTTTTTATGTATGATCACGCATAACTTTTTACAGTATAGTCCGATTTTAATAATTCTTTTTTTATTGGAAAGGGTATACTCCGAAGTTGGTCCCATTTAAATTTGGGAAAAAAAATTCAACCCTAAGGGTATGAAAATCAAGAATGATTGATTATTCACGCACTGATTATGTCTATGACCGCGCATACCTTTAGACAGAATAGTCCGAATTAAATTATTATCTTTTGATCCCATATACATCCCATATACATGTAAACATGAAAATAGTAACCCCAAGGGTAAGAAAACCGGGCATGATTTATAATTCAGCTTCTGAGTTGTGTATTACAAATAAATTAAGCTTGTAGTAATTAGTAAGATCATAGCCACACAAAATTATAAAATAAAAACTTTTTAACAAAAAATTAAACCGCCGAAAAAACTGAAAAGCAAAAAATAATAAACCTTTTACTTTATTCATCTTAATAACTAAGTTCTTAAATTAATGTAAGTATACCTAAGAAATTTTGAGTCGGCGCCAAACCACCAATGAACAAAGATCATTAGATTACTTAAATTCACAAAAAAAAACAAATCAAATATAAAAACACAATGTGAGATCTCCAGCGGTAACGTGTGTGCCCGTTCGGGTTGCTTCGTAAGCGTTCGGCATGCAAGGGGTGTGTCACGCTGCGCCGCCGCCGCGCATCACTCTTTACGTAATTAATTAATTTGCTTGATTGGCGCCGACTTAAAATTACTTAGGTATACTTACATTAGTTTAAGAACTTAGTTATTAAGATGAATAAAGTAAAAGGTTTATTATTTTTTGCTTTTCAGTTTTTTCGGCGGTTTAATTTTTTGTTAAAAAGTTTTTAATCTTGGCAATTTTCCAAAATTGAGCTGGGCTTTGGAGCGCTTATTAAAACATGATAAACTAACATATTTTCGTACGAGACTCGAAAATAAAATCGTTTTTTTTTGGCCACCCTAATCTAGAATATCTCATTTTCACTTTAAATATAAGTGAAGCATCGTCTGCAAAAAGTACCATATCAACACAGGTAACAACCAGTGGTATATCACTTACATATATCGGGATCAAAAACGGCCCTAAAATAGAGACCTGCGGGACACCAATACATGCTAACGATCCCACACTTGTAATCACATCGAGTATGTAATGATATTGCAATTTTCTTGTACATTTCAACAAACAAGATAATGGCTGTCTTGGTAGAACTTTCCTGGGAGTTTTTGTAGCACATCAGAATCCTTGTTCCATGGTATTATTTCACATTCATTTCACTTGTGCACAACAACCAAAGTATATTACGTAAAACACTAACAATATTACAAAACATGGAATCAAATAACACAAGATTATGAATGAAATATAAAATCCACTACACGACTTTCTAAGATCCCGTCAAAAATATTTATAACTCCTTCTAGATCTCCACTAGATGGCTTAAGTAAATTCATAAAATTCCTAGTTAAAACGAACTGTTATATAAGATATGACTGTAACAAGGTTAAACTCGACGATCATTTTTTAAAACATGAGGTTTCACATTCAGTAAGTAACAAGCATTAACTTGCAAAAGATAGCTAATGCCACTTTACAAGAAATAAAAGCAAATCATCATCAATCATATGGTAAGTTTGCGAAATCTATGATGTCATCAAAGATTACAACCACTCGAGATGTATCGTTTCCCGTCATATATGGTTATCAGAAATGGCATAATCGTAGTTCACTTCGAACGTTTCTTCAAAATGTATGTACTCAGTTTTATCACGTTCATTATATGTACCCAATACATTTATGGATTACCTAAAATAGACCCTCTAGTTGATACACGACTCGGTCTTATCAGAGGATTGAGGGCTTCGGATGGAGACTATACAATGTTCTTGGGAATACCGTACGGAAGAGTTAACAAAAGCAATCCTTTTGGGGTAAGTTTTCTATATTTTAAATATGGCTTAATTTACAGCGTATTTAGATACCACTTCGATGGACATATGATCTAATTCTTGCAACTCAGTTGGATCAGTTGGAATTTATGGTGAAGAAAAACATCGAGATTAATCATAGAATGGATTTCTAAGTCCACTTGGCTATCTAGGGCCCTCAAGTTGGAAATCTGTCGTAAAAGCCCGTCTTAAAGTGTTTCTCCAACATCACTTGAAAGCAAGTCTCTTCTAGGTTTAGCGTGTTTACCTTTTCATCAGACCAAAACTATGCCACTTAACTCATTTCACAAATCTTTATAATATAACAAAGTCTATTAAGTTTGATTTTTTTACATTTAGTAGTACGATCCAGCTAGCTGCCCACTAAGACATCTATTTTAATGAATAAACATTCTGATAAAATAATTACATTTAGTCGAATAATTATTTTAAGCAGTCTATATCTACCCCTAGCTTTTGGTCGCTTTAATGCAGTCTTGACCTTTCTCAATAATAGCCTGTGTACTTTTCTGTACCCCTGGCAACAAGTATGCAAAATTTCATAATGTTCGGTTGATTACTTGAGGCGTGAAATAGTATAAAAAAAATTTACATCGCATTTATTTATCTAATACCTTTAAACGAGTAATTCTTGTATATTTTTATATTGTTATATATTCAGGAACTTGGAAACAGCGTCAGAGATTTCCGGGAAACTTAGTATGAAGGCGATTTCGGGACATTAAATCGATCTAGCTAGATTTCATTCATAGAAAACTTCTTTGTCCAAGTTTTCAAGCAATGAAAAAATATAGCTAGAATATAAAGGTAAATTTCGCTGCCGCGGTCAAAACAAAAATAGCTCAGATGGAAATCGGCTGCTTCGAAAATACGTCTAACCCCAGTTCGAATCCGAGTGATAGCAAAAGAAATATCTTTTTTTAATATTTTTTTTTGACAAAAAATGCTAATGTTGTGAGGCAAACCTAGCGGTTTATTTTAATATAAAAATATCTTTTAAAGAACCGAGCCAGGCTCGGTCGTCTAGGTACTGGTACTAATAAGCATAAGGAAGTAAATATGGATATTATGATTACATTTACAGCCATCAACACCATATGGAGAATTCGCTAATGTTTTTGAAGCCTATGACGATACAGCCATATGTCCACAGATAGAAGAATTTAATTCTACCGTTACTGGTAGCTTGGACTGTCTTCATTTGAACGTATATGTCCCAAATTCGGCGACATCGAAATTCCGTCTTCCAGTTCTAGTATGGATTCACGGAGGTGGTTTTAGAAGCGGTTTTGCTGGAAGATACCTCTACGGTCCAAAATTCTTAGTAAGACATGATATCATCCTTGTGACTGTGAATTATCGATTAGGACCCTACGGTTTTATGTGTCTTGATACACCTGAAGTCCCCGGCAACCAGGGTTTGAAAGACCAACAACTGGCTTTAAGGTGGATTAAGGATAATATTGAAAATTTTGGTGGTGATACAAACAAAATAACAATTTTCGGAGAGAGTGCCGGAGCCATGTCAGTTGACTTCCATCTTATTTTCAATCGTGATAACACATTCAATAAAGTTATAATTCAAAGTGGTACCACTCTTACACCAACGTTTTACGACCCTATAAGAAATGCTCCAATATTACTTGCTGAAAAACTAGGCCTTGAAACTGATGATATCAATGAAGCTATAGCATTTCTTGCAAATGTCAATACAGATTTAGTCATCGGAGCTCTAAACGATTTCAATGCCGTTTTAAACTTCAGACCTTGCGTGGAGAAAGAATTTGACAATGTCGAGAGATTTGTGACAGAGAATTGGATTGAAGCTGACATACCTCAGGTTAAAAACATGCCAGTTTTGATAGGTTTCAACAACAATGAAAGAATGGGAAATCATATAAGCGGTGATTCAAATTATTTCACCAACTTGGAGATCCCTAAACCACAACTGGCTATAGGATTTGATGTGGATAATGACGACTTTGAAAACATGGAAAGCATTGTGAGGCAATTCTACTTTGGCGATGATGATTTAAGCGAAGCATCTAAATGGGGTGTCATAGACTTCGAATCAGATTTCTTTTTCAATCACCCCACATTTAGAAGTATAAAAAAATACCTGGACAATGACTCTGGGAACATATATTTCTACGTATTTTCTCACAACGGTAAGAGGAACTTTGTTAAGCAGCGGCTTAATGTTACTGATGGCGGTGCAGCCCATGCTGATGAAATTGGCTATCTATTTGACATTTCCTATATGACCGAGGAACCAACCAAAGAAGACCAGGAAATTATATACTACATAACGACTATGTGGGCTAACTTTGTCAAGTATGGGTAAGTGGTGATGTCTTGTTTACTTTGTTAATCTTTTTGACCGCTCTGAATATAGCAATAGGTTCAGGCTTGTGCGTAATATTTTCAAGAGTTTCATGCGCAAAAAAAAATAGAATCTATATAAATATAATGAGAATGTAAATCTCACGTGTCGTCTGTACTCTTTAGATGTCTATCTGTCTGTTTGTCTGAACACGTATCACTGCTAAAGTACTACGTTCACGATAAAACCTTGAAAAGAAGATGATAAAGCATATCCTCGAGTAACATTTACTCTTGGTTTCATTAAAATCGGTTCACTATATAAAGAGTCTTAGTAATTTTAATGTCGACGCGACTTAAGTACGAGAGAAAATAAATAAAATTAATAAATGAATTTAATATATCCTTTCGACATAAGATTCCATGCGGACGAAGTCTCGGGAAAAGCTAGTAATATTATAAGAACCTAGAATTTATATTTATTTACCCTCAAGTTGTTTCGATGTTATACATATATTAACAAAAATATTTATACTTAAATTTGACTTCTACCCAACTTTTTTTTATATCATAGGAGGCAAACGAACAGGTGCGTCACCTGATGTTAAGTGATCACCACTGTCTATAAACGCTTGCGACACCAGGGGGGTCGCAAGTGCATTGCCAGCCTGTGTTGGGGAATGGGAAGGAGGAGGAGGAAGGAAAGAGGAGGGGGAGGTGAGGAGAGGTTTTACGGGGACTGTGTGTCCCTGTGTGTAACATGATTATTGTGTGTCTGACAAACTTTAGTCAGTGTTAATTATGTATGCGTTAGGAACATATGCTTTCTACATACTAGCCTCTGCCCGCGACTACGTTCGCGGTGGAATAGTTACTTTGGGCTAACGTTAACACGCAGCGGAAGCGCTCAAGAAGAAAAAAAAACGATTCTTAATCATTCTTCATCGGTGCTCCGCTCCTATTGGTCTTAGCGTGGTGAGATATAACCTACAACCATCCTCGATAAATGAGCTATATAACATTGAAAAAATTTTTCAAGTCGGACCAGTTGTTCCTGAGATTACCCCCTACAACGTCACAACGTCACAAACTTTACCTCTTTATAATATTAGTATAGATGTATAATAAACTAGCTGTTACCCGCGGCTTCGCACGCGTTTTTTAAATATATTAAATAAATGTAAAATTATAATTAGATGTGTAAATTACAGAAACACTCTCTCAAAAATATTTGTAAGTACGACATGCACATCATATACTGTAACAGGTAACATGTACCTTACATATGTGAATCGAACAGTGTGTCGAATGGGATGGGATTTATCATCAGCTACATACCTGAAACTTGAAAATACTATATAACATCCTCAATGCTTAGTTACACTATATTAGAAAGTATTAAAAACATTAAGCTATACATCATCGAACATGTTTTAAATCTTTTATTATATACATATCATATGCCCATATTGTCGATATAATTAGGTTATTGATATACGTTGCTATAATTTAAATTACATATAAACATTTGACTTTCAAGTATATTTATTCTTGGAGCCTAGTACAGCACACGTCTCATGCGCATGTTTACAGTGAACAACATATTTTGAATCAATTCCACACAGATGGATGCACGGGTAACAGTTCATCACTACAGAGTAAAACAAAGTCCTCTGCCACGTCTCTCTATATGTCTGTTTGCGTTAAGATCAAATAATCAGTTTAGTGCCTTAAGCGCTCACCTTAGTAGTTCGGTGAAGCTGCTAAGAACTAAAACCTTCCTCGTTAATCACTTTATCCACTGGTGAAAACAGCATGAAAATCCGTTCAGTAGTTTTTGAGTTTATCGCGAACAGATAGACAGACAGTCTATATGTGGTAGTGCCACACGGAAGCTATTACTGGCTTCAGCATGAATGGGTCGGGGTAGTGCCACCCGATCCACAGAAAACGGACGTGAAGTAAGAGTGCTTGCATTGTTGCGTTTTGTTTGGTCAGTGAGTATGCCGGAAGACCAACTCCCCTTCCTGTCCCCCCCAAATGTAGGTGGTAGAACCACACTGAATCTATTACTGGCTTCAGCATGAATGGGTCGGCTTGCCCGGAGTATTACCACCATCTCACAAAAAACCGTTGTTAAGTAACACTGCTTGCATCGTTGCGTTTCGTTTGGTCAGTGATCGCGCCAGAAGACCACCAAAAAAAACCTCTCCCCTCCTCCTAACCCTAAACACAGGCGGGCAACACACGTGCGACTCCTCTAGTGTTGCTAGTGTCTATGGACGGTGGTGATCACTTAAAATCAGGTGACCCACCTGTTCGTTTGCTTCCTATGATATAAAAAAAGAACAGACGCGGTAGGGGACTTTGTTTTATACTATGTAATGATAATATATGTACAGTTTATATTAAAAGTTTCCTTTATCCTTTTCCCAGAGATCCTACGCCAGTGACAACGGACTTGCTCAACGTTAAATGGACCCCAAACACTAAGGATTCCGCGCGTTACTACTTGAATTTAACCACCGAACTAAAAATGGACACCAGACCATTTTATAATCGGATGTCGTTCTGGGACCTATTCTACAAAGCCAATCAGCATCTTCAGAGAATTTATCCTGGTAATAATGTGCAACTGTGAAATTTAATTGTATATTGATACCATTGCGGTATTTAAAGAATTGTCTATTTAAAAAAATACTAATTCTATCCTGCAGTTTTACTTGCCTTTAATTACGCTCTCCCTTACCTTCTATGGCCAAAGCTATAATGATCGAGATGAGTTAAAAACCCAGTGTTCTATATACCAGGTGACTGTTTAGACAGCAGCTATATTTCTGGAGGGTACTCTACACTCGATTCTCGTACTACATCGATTTAAAAAATTGTTGCTTAATATTTGACCTAATTATCTAGAATACAAACATTATATGCAATCCTCTACGCGTCTATGTTAAAGCACAATGTCAATGACCGTCGGGTGATTTCACTTTTACTTGAAAGGGAACGTGGGAACGTCAGGAACAGAACAAATGGGTTTATGCCCGTTTTACTATCGAAAGTTATTAACTCCAGGTCGTCCATTGTATTGACAATAGCCATTGCATTTAGGTTTACTATTTTATCTACACGTTTCTAGCTATACTTTTGAAAGTCTTAGAACAGACAGTCTTAACCTAAGTTTTCTTAGTATTTGGAGTTTCCGAGCGGTATTCCAGCGAGACGCACGTGTTTGCGCACGCTCCGTGTCGTTAACATTCATCGCGGTAGGGTAGGTGTACTTGTAGGGCGTAAAATTGTGGGTATCCATAAGGGATTTCCCCATGTTAAAAAAAATCCTAGAATACTGCGAGTGTCTAACCTTTCACCTGGTATAAATATCTATACATTCAATATGAATGTAAATTTAATGTGTCTGTCCTTTTTATATTTATGAAAAAAATATGTGGCTGGTGTCTAGGAATAAATATTAAGATAAATTTCAATATTTTTGAGAAATGTTTATTTTTCTATCCGTTTGTATGAACACGCATCACTAACAAAGTACTGTGTTTTTGATAAAACTTTTTCAAGAAAATTACAAAGCATACCTTCGAACAACATTTAGTTGTTGTTTCATTAAAATCGGTTCAGTCTATCAAAAGTTATTGTAATTTTAATGACGACGCAACTTTATCTAAAGAGAAGAATAGATAATCAGATAATGAGACTTAATACATTCATATGACTTTATTAGTCTTAACAGACTTTATTATCCACGCGGACGAAGCCGAAAGGGCAGCTATTGTAGAATGTTTTTACGTGTTCCGGTGCACGTATTAGTTTTTTTTTTTAATGATTTATCTGCTGTTCATGTGAATGTGCTCTGGGCGGTAAGACGGCGCTTAGTTTTAAATTAGAGAACATATTTAGACTATATTTTATTGAGTAATATAGTATTAATGTGTTATTAAGCGAGAAACTTTCGTGAGTGGTCGTCAAAGAATAAGCAAAATCCATAAAACTTGAATATTCATGTTATTGTAAAAATCCTTTCAGTGTTACATATCTCATTTATCAAGGATGGTTATAGTCTATATCGTCACGCTAAGACCAATAGGAGCGGAGCAATAATGATGAATGATTCGAAATCGTTTTTTTTTCATCTTGAGAGTTTCCGCTGCGTGTTAGCATTAGCCCAAAGTAAGTATCCCACGCGAACGAAATCGCGGGCAGAGGCTAGCAGACTATAAAACACTTTTTTTTCATTTGACTATTAATTTCATAGATAAGTTTGTATACAATAACACAAGCGGGAGCGGCGAACGTTGTCCTGCCTTGATAATAATAGCTTATGTTTAAAAGCATCATATAATATTTATTTATACTACAATTTTCAATAAAAAAATTGGTTTTCTGTAAACTCGGATTACGGACGATAATTTTACGTGAGAACATTGATGAGAAATTGCATACTTTTGTGTATTGAATTGAATTATTATCACTGAATTATCATTATTTTCTATAATACAAATCGTTAATTCATTTTTTTTATTCAATTATACCGATTAAGTACATGCGTCACAAGCCGAACGATTTTTTTTTTCGAAATGACTACGCTAATGATCCAGCAAGGTCTTAACAGCTTCACCGAACTACTAAGGCGAGCGCTTAAGGCACTCAACCGATTTTATTTTGGCAACCAGCTCAAGGGTGCACGGCCCACCTCGGCTTGGCTGTTGCCTGTTGCATGCAAAATCGCGACCTATCTTAGCTAATCTAGCTAACTATTCATATATGTATGAGTTGTTGAAACGTATATGTGTACCAAGCATACACGCCTCAACAACTCCTGCATATATTTATTATCGGAAAATTGAGTTTTTCAGTTCGATAAGAGAAAAAAAATTAAGCGATTCTACTTTCATGTATAAGCGTGTAGGCGCACGTGTGTGGGGGTGATCGTGTAGTGTTGTAGCGGTGATGTATATTTGTGTGTCTCCGTATCGCGCAAGCAACGCATTCAAGGGCCCCCTACCGAGGGATCGAACCTAGGCTTGAACCGCTGCCGTGGGAGGCCTAATCGGGTGTGCGAGAGCGAAATTAACCCGAATGAAGCCGAACGCTTAGGTCTCTCAGAACGATTACCAGCTCAGGCGGATCTTGACAATGAGTCATGCTTTTTCGTGCGTGTAGTCGTAGTCGTTCATCGATTTATAAGATGTTATCACGTCAAAAAAAACCCTTAAAATTCAACCGCAGCGCTAGCTTTGTGAATCTAAACCATTCTTGAACCCGTGTGAACACTCACAAAAAATTTCATCAAAATTTGTCCAGCCGTTTAAAAGTTCAGTTACTTACACACGGACAGAAGAATTATATGTAGATATAAAGACAAAAGAATAATTCCATATTCCCGATTTAAGTTTCTCCAGCTTACTGCTGTACAAATATTTCATTGACTCTCAACATTTCACGTGACACTAGCAGAATTTTCGAGTATTTTAGCAGCCATAGATTAAACTTAAAAATATCACAAAAACAATCTCACCGAAGATACAGATATATATAGACAGTCTGTAGACAACTGTTTTATCAGGTAGCCAGCGTATAAATATTTTTTTTAAAGTTAAAATGTTTCAAAGTGTAAATGTTAAAATTCAGAATTTGTTCAATGCCATACTATAATATAACTGTGTATTTCTCTATCGAAATTAATTAAATATCTATAAGTCGTCCTAAATAAACATAAAAATCGTCATATAAAAAAAAAACTAGACAGAATTATTCCTTGAAAAAAGATCTTTTTTTTATTAGTCATAACTAACATTAAAATATTTATAAATAATTTGTTTATAAGTAACATATACAAATAAAAAAAGCAAAAATCTAAACGCCCGAACAGGGACTTGAACCCTGGACCCTTGGATTAAAAGTCCAATGCTCTACCGACTGAGCTATCCGGGCTGTATGAAGTTTTCTGAAATATTGTAATGGCTTCTCATTACAAATCAATTGTCATGTTAAAATATTTTTATGTATATTTCTTTCCGTATTTATTTTTAACTATGAATTCACGATCTTATTTATATTGGTGATCCGTAAAAAAAAAATGTGCTCTGTGGTTCACAACTACGTAACAAAGAAATCTTCCCTCTCTTTCTTTCATGCCCACAACGGTCACTGACAAAGGCAAAGGAAAGTTTGACAGGGGCCAAGCAGCAATATAACGAAAAATAACAGTTGGTAAATGAGTAGTCCGGTGAAGCTGTTAAGACCTTGCGTAGTCCGGTGAAACTGTTAGGACCTTGCTAGGTCAATAACGTAGTCAATTCGAAAAAAAAAAAAAGTTAAGACCTTGCTAGGTCTATAGCGTCGTCAGTTCGACAAAGAAAAAAAAGTTGGCAAATGCTTTCAGTAGTTTTTAAAAACGTTTTTTTATTATGACGTATTCACATAAAAATAGGTGGGTTGACACAAACTCCGTGATTAATCCGTAAAAAAATATTATAATGAAAAAAAAAACTCTAAGCACGATGACGTTACAATTGTTTTTAATACGAGATTATTTTAACCATTAACATCTTCATGCAAATAGCTACCTACTTAAGGTGCTTCATTATGAGAAATAAATCTTATGCTTTTAATTTTATAATATCTACTTCATTTTATAAACAGGTTATAGGTTATCTCTGTTAAATATTATAGTTATCACATAGTAATTATTGATATATAAAACCCAAGATTTTTTCTTTTTTTTTTTTCAAACTGACTATGGCTATTTCTTGCAAGGTCTTTACAGCTTCACCGGACTGTCTCGAATAAAAGCAACGCTCAAAACCGTCCCCTAAAACTCACCGATATACCTAATTAGTTATATTATAAACTTACGTTTTTGCAAGTACCATCTTACGCGAATTACTTACAGTTGTTTTTACAAAGTTGTGTACAAAAAGTCCGGAAACGCCAGTGATTAGAGACTTTTTGAGATGAGCTCAGAATTCTTAATTGTGGGCTCATTTATACGGACAGGTTTGAGACGTTGAATGTGTATCTTTTACACATAAATGATAATAATCCAAATGGAAGTGTGTATTTATTTATTTAGAATTATAGATAATGCAACAGGCAACAATTTTTTTTTTCTCGAACTTACTATGCTATTGACCTATCAAGGTCTTAACAGCTTCACCGGACTACTCGCAACAATCTAAAGAATAATATAATAAGCACTCGTAGACTGAAAAACTACAATGCTTTATCACATCAATACAACTTACACTATTAATAGTATTGAATAGTTAAATTACTTAACATTGTACATCTAACTTACACAAATGAAGAGATATCTTCTATCTGTCAAGAGAAGCCTCATCAAATTCAATTCAATTGTCTCCGAGCTTAGTTCATTTTGTGTGTACTATACATAAAAATGAATGATTTTTTTAACCTCATATCTAATTGAATTAAATACAATGAGTTTAATCATTTTACAACAGATGAATGATGGTAAGGCTTTTCTAACGTGTTCTGTCTAGCTAACACCCTCAAGCTGCAAAACTGTCACCAAGCTGTCACAGTACACATAACACCAAGTATGGAAACTCCCTATAAACGCTCACACCGGCACACTTACACAAACATGCGCATCGACATGACCCCTAAGCTAACCTCATGGTGCTGTCCTTAGGATTTCTTTCAAAAACCTCTCATCGTTCTTTCCGTACTTTTTTTTTTCGAAATGACTACGCTATTGACCCAGCAAGTTCTTAACAGCTTCACCGGACTACTAAGGCGAGCGCTTAAGGCACTCAGCCGATTTTATTTTGGCAACCAGCTCAAGGGTGCACGGCACACCTCGGTTTGGCTGTTGCCTGTTGCATGCAAAATCGCGACCTATCTTAGCTAACCTCGCTAACTATACATATATGCATGAGTTATTGAAACGTATATGTGTACCAAGCATACACGCCTCATCAACTCCTCCATATATTTATTATCGGAAAATTGAGAGTTTTTCAGTTCGATAAGAGAAAAAAAAAGTAAACCCTTCCACTTTCATGTGTAAGCGTGTATGCGTGTACGTGTGTGGGAGTGAACGTGTAGTGTTGTAGCGGTGATGTATATTTATGTGTCACCGTACCGTGTTATTTTTTTTTTTCAAAGTACTTAGAGCAGGGATGCCAAAATTTTAGGTCCGTAGCTCACTTCAAACTTTGGTATTTCGTCAGGGAGCGGACCCCTAAGCTAGTGAGACAGATACAGTCAATAGAAATATAAACAATGTTACTAATTAGATAAGCACAAATATTAAAACATCCATAACATGGATCCATGTGTGCTGAAAATAGAATGGTTTTATGTTGTTCCCCCCAACAACCTAGTTACTAGAGAAAGGTCAAAAAGGCAGTATTGCCTTATGGTGTCCATATTTACTTTATACGGTGTAACAGAGTGCAACAATGCACACTTTGGGAATCTATGACTTAGACGAAAGAACACAATCGGTGTTATTACAAAAAAGGTAAATATGTATTCTATTCTAATTCTAATACTTGCTTTCAAAAAGTTTGGGTTATGAAATGCACCACCCTCGCCGAATGTTCGCCATCTTGCTCTTTTGTCTCGCTTTGGTTAGGTTACATCAGACTTGCAAAAATGGATAACACAAATTTGCCTTAGGCGAGCATGGTGCATTTAATACAAAATAACCCAAACCTTTTTAAATCAAGTATTCAATACGCATTTAACTTATTTGTAATAAAACCAAATATGCTATAGAACAACAATTAATAAGGCAATTTATAAATATTGGATTAAGTTCAGTCTCCCTATTATTAGTATTTTTTTTTTTGAGACACTGCAAAGAAATTAAATTCTTAATTTTTATGTGTGCATTTAATAATGCTATAATATCGACTTAAAATCTATAAGACCCAAAAATTCTTGGTCTATATTGATTAGAATAATCTACTAATTAGAATAATTTTTTTTTTCCTTTATTTTTGGTAATTAATCTTTCAGATTATTACTGTCATTGTCGCTTAGTCAATAATATTACAAGTGTCGTGCGATTACTTCAATATTGCGTCGTTTGAGTCAATATTCTAAGATGGTAGATCCCTTGTTAGAACCTTCCAGGGAGTTTTTGTGGCATCTCAGAATTTCAAGCTCCATAGTATTATTTTCCATTCACTTCTCTTATGCATAACAAACTATAATACGTAAAACAACACCAAATTTACAGAATATAGAGTCAAATAACACAAGATTATGAATAAAATATAAAATCCACTTTATGACAGACTATAACCCCGCCAGAAACCCATACAATTATTTTATAAAAAGAAATAGACATACTTTTTAAAAGTGCCTTGTAGCTGTATGTTAATCGGGGTGGCTGTATCCAGGAATGGTGTTTCTTTCTCCACTTTTATAAAGGGTCCCCCGTATATAAAATCTGGTTTCGACCAGTCATCTTCATCATCCTTAACACATTCGACGGTGGCAACACAAGGCGTCTTCGTTACGTTTTGTGAATTCATTTTTATAATAATTTTAATAAAGCACTGAGGATTTTATACGAATTTAAAATTTTTGTAGCACAATGTTTGTTTATTTCACACAGCTGATATATGACAAGTGACATTTGAATGACACATAGTTTAAAAATGGAACTGGAGTTTATGAATATGGCTACACAGATATTTGAAAACTTCAAAATTAAATATCATTTTTTTTTTTTTTAAAGTATTACATGCATGCTTATAATATACCGTGTACGGTATGTTATAAGTTACGTATACATTACAGGTAATTTACAAAAATTGAAGTGACTACGCCAATGAACCTCACCTCCTTGTTTCTTTCTAATATACGATAATTTAAAATAACACATGTATATATTTAAAATGGTACTACAAAATAATATTTGTAATGATCAAATTATAATCTCTCTCTCTCGCTCTCATGTTAATCCTTAAAATATGCATATTATAATGACTAAAGCCTAACAGATTGTAGTGGAATAAGTTCTTTCAATATCTGATTATGGTCAAAATTGATGTAAAGAATAGGAATTTAGGAAAGATACATTGTTTTTAAAAATTATGAGAGCGATGTTAATCCTATATTGATTTATTACACGTCAAAAGTAGCTATACAATAGTTTGTCACTAGTACGAATTGCCTGGTCAATAGCACTGTGTCAGTTAGAACAACAAAAAGATAATTTTAATACTCAGTAAATTGATCATCTAATTTATCGATTCAATCAAAGCATTAATTTTTAATCGTACCTAATCTCGATATATAAGTGCTATATCCAGTTATGTAATTGTTTGAATATGAATTAATAACTCACATGCCGTAAATTCCACACATATCGACATTACGTGGTGTAACAATACGCATCACAGGTAAATTCACCGTATCAACGGGCCAATCGTAAGGCGCCATATTTAAAATAAAAATTAAAAACAATAAAGAAACACGTTAACAAACCAAAGTGTTTGAATAAACTAAAATTACGCGTTGTTTGACCGTGGATGTTGTCTAAAAATAGTTGATAGTACAGCGATCGCTGGCATAAGAAAATTTAGACAGACTTTCTGCTATAAACATTCCTGGCCACTTTCAAACCAGCATTATGAATATATCAGGATAAATAAAAACAAACGTATATTTCTAATCCATTTATCTTGTAATTCTTTGCAGAATTTAAATTTTAATCACAATTAATCTTGTTATTCAGTGGCCCAAGATTGTGTAACATATTGAATGTAGAGGGAATATTATGTACAGTTGCCCAAATAAAGATTCCGAGCCGTAGATTTTCTTGTTCAGGATGGTAAACATGAAAAAAAAATTGAAAACATCATAACTACGAAATATTACGACGAACCAATATTTAATAAAAATCGCAACTCGCAAATTTAACTAAAATTCAATTTATTCTATACAAGCCTCTGCCCGCAACTTCGTTTGCATCAAATATTTACTTTGTGCTAACGCTAACACGCAACGGCTCTCAAGGGAAATATACCCCTATTTCGAAACATTCTTCAATGGTGCTCCACTCGTTTGGTCTTAGTAGGATGATATATAACCTATAAACATCCTCGATAAATTAGCTATATAACACTGAACGAAATTTTCAATTAGGACCAAGTAGCTCTTGAGATTACTCCCTACCACGTTACAAACTTTACCTCTTTATAATATTAGTATATATTTATTATTATAGCTTATAGCACAAATTGAATCTCGTAAAAACAAAAAAAAAGTTTTTAACCAATGACAAACCTTTTCAGTTATGGTATAATTTATTAGGTACATGAGTACTTTCACCCGATTAGGCCTCCCAGCGGCTCTAGCCTAGGTTCGATCCCTCGGTAGGGAGCCCTTGAGTGCGTTGCTTGCGCGATACGGTGACACACAAATATACATCACCGCTACAACACTACACGATCACCCCCACACATGTGCACGCTACACGCTTATACATGAAATTGGAAGGGTTTTCTTTTTTCCCTTAACGAACTGAAAAACTCAATTTTCCGATAATAAATATATGGAGGAGTTGTTGAGGCGTGTATGCTTGGTACACATATACGTTTTAACAACTCATACATATATGAATAGTTAGCTAAGATAGGTCGCGATTTTGCATGTAACAGGCAAGCCGAGGTGTGCCGTGCACCATTGAGCTGGTTGCCAAAACAAAATCGGCTGAGTGCCTTAAGCGCTCGCCTTAGTAGTCCGGTGAAGCTGTTAAGACGTTGCTGGGTCAATAGCGTAGTTATTGCTAAAAAAAAAATGAGTGCTTTCGACCAATCCGAAATACTAAAGTAACAATCCAGGCAATTTATAACTTTATAAAGTGACATCTGTGAATATATCAGTGACTTTGTTAGATTGACTCTGTTCAGGTTTAATATTGTTCGGATAGATGGCTCTTTCTTCAATGACCTATTATATTCGATTTATATATTTTTACGTGGAAGTTTTCAATACGTTATAACTATAGCAGATTAGTATAATTTTAAGGAGTATTACTTCTGAAACTCGCGTTGTGATAGCTATTTCATTATTGATTTATAGCTACATAATAACCACCAGTAAAGAAGTGACTGAAATATATATTCCAGTATCACTATAATAACAATTTTAAATTGATCTCACTCCCCGACTCACCAAAACCCTATACCTAAACTTACTGCTTAAGAACTAATTATTCTAAAACTACGCTTGACATAGCTAATGTATTTTTTATTAATAACTAGCCTCTGCTCGCGACTTCGTTCGCGTGGGATAGATACACTAACACGCAGTTCTCAGAAGGAAAAAACATCCCGATTTTGAAACATTTTTCATCTGTGCTCCGCCCCTATTGATCTTAACGTGATAATATATAACCTATAACCATTCTCGATGAATGAGCTATATAACATTGAAAGAATTATTCAAATCGGATCAGTAGTTACTGAGATTACCCCCTACAACGCCATAATATCACAAACTTTACCCTCTTTATAATAATAGTATAAATAAAAAGGCCAAGTTGGTTTTTAAAATTTTTATTGCATAAAAAACAATGCTTAAAAGCTAAACCATAAACCGTAGTAGTACACAATGTACAAAGAATCAAATAAAATTTCCAAAAAGTTTGACGTTTTGCTATATGAAAAATAATAGGACATTCGACAAAAAGCATTAACCTTTAAAGTTATGGCATATTTAATTCGTTTATAGTTATTTTAGTTTTATATAATTAAAGAAATATCATTATACATTAGAAATACAAAAAAAACTATTCTTCAATGAGCCATTAAGTTCGGAAACAACAAAACGTCAAAGCAATTAATAAAAAACAATTCTAACATACGTAACAAAATCATCATCTACACTTGAATCAAACTTAACCCTATAAATAAAAAAAAAACACAAATAATATTAAGTACTTAGGTACTTATTAAAGAATCCAAAAAATACTGAAAATATTAAAATCTCTATCAAATAAACAGATGTCCTTAATCTGTGATAACATAAACCATGTGTCGATTACCTAAAGTATTGCCAAATAATAGTCATATTAATAGATAAAATCCATAAATAATGTAATTAAAAATGAATATTTATTTCTTATATAATTATAGCTTGTAACTCGCATATTTACTATTCAATATCATAGATAATACTATTAATATTTGTTAAAAGATAATTAAAAATCATGTCCGGATGACATTATTGAAGATTTACATCACATTTTAATATATGAGCATACTAATAAACATCTTAAAACTCTGAAATGGCTAAAACAACTATTTAAATCTACAAAAACATAAAATATGAATTGTAACATGATTATTAAATCACATGTTCTTATAACAATAAGTATTCTGAAAGTATAAAAATAAATTCTTATAAAACAAAAATCCTCGAGCCAGGTGAGAGCTTCCACCTTACAGTAATCCAAGATTTTTGGTACAACACTTTATAAAACATATTTCAAAAGTACATAATATCCATATATAAAATGCTATCTCTATTGAAAAATACTAATTAAATAATCAAAATTTACTGATATATCGATTTCTCATTCGTCAGTGGAGATGAATTTGGTCAAATATTTAAAAAAAAAAAATCACTAATGTGAGAAATGTATATTATGATAGTTTTTTTTTCATTCGTCTTGTATAAGGATTTTGTCAAAATAAAAATTAAATAAAACAATTGTGTATACTTATAAAATCATAATTGGAAAACTAAAAAAAAAACAGTGGCCGTAAACTGAATCATGATTTGTATTATAAAAGTAGTTTACATAGTAATTAGTAGAAAAGTTATTATAAAACTAAATATTATTAATTAGATATTTGTACAGGTATTTTTATATATTCTTGTTTCTTTCATCAAAGTAAAATGTAACATGATTGGTAAAATGATATAATTTCGAAAACAGAAAACATTATTGAATATCAAAAAGGCCCCATGTGTAGAGATAACAAACATATTATAATATATACTATGTAACTGTAATTCAGGACTGTATATTTATTCTATATCGTTAGAAAATAGTATACTAAAATTATTTATTGCAATTGGATACACACACTTAAACTCTATATACTTACATCTAATAAAAAAATGTTAAAGGATGCAATTGAAAAACTAAGTTTTTAATCCAAGGATTTTTTAAAAACCAACCTTCTTTTTATTATCGATCTTTCCAAAGGTTACTGTTTTTTTTATGTATATTATAGCTCACGAAAAAGTTTTCGACACTTTAGCATTCTAACTTATTTGATGATGTTATGAAACATGTGACATAAAAAATCAATGGTATTTAGAACTAAAAGTATTTAAAATTTTATGCAGAGAACAATCATATTCTAATACTTACTATAACAAATTAATAGACAGAAAAATTACCACAATTAAAGATAAAAAATATGCTAGGAAAACTAGTCTAAGTCAGTCAGTAATAATCAGTCTAAAATATAATATGTAATAAAATTTGTAACATTATTTCTAAGTTTTCTTTAATTCCTAAGTTGCATGCATATCTTTGTACCCATTTGAGATTAATATAATGCTAATTATTAATATTATTGCAGTTTTAACCATAATTTTCTTATACCCTGTATTTTTTTTATACAACAAAATCTTTGGAATAGGAAATACCTAGAAAGGAATAATTTCTTAAAAATAAACATTTTTATCAAAAACTTTGACTTTAGCTGTTCTTCCACACTGCTACCAAATTGACAAAGGGAAGTGAGTGATTTCTGAAATGTTTCAATTTAAATTCCTTTTTCGCCATGTAACAGTAACGAGTAAGCATTTCGATCCAAACCAGATTAATGGTTGGAAACTAAGAAATAGACTTTAAATAATCTTGAATATTCTTAATGAATGTTTTCTTTGAACAAACATTTTTATTCATTGAATTTTCCTTCGAGTAGACAAAGAGATCTGAGCTCCAATAATCTTAAATCCAACCCAGATATTCATACAAACTATTTTGTCATAAATGACTGATGTAAATTTTTATTTTCTTTTTCATTAAAAAATAAGCTTATTAAATGCCAAGGTTAAAACTTAATTTTCTAATTAATAAATGTATATTAATAACGTCTCCTACCATTACTTTTGATTCTTGTGTTCTTCAGTGTAATAGTCGTAGACAGCAATGGTTGACCATTGTTACCGTTTCGTAATACTGGACAGTAAGTTCTAGAACATAATAAAAAAAAACTATCAATATTATTGAACTAGAATTTGCGAAATACATTATTCGTAAGATTAAACTGCATTTAAAATTGATATTAGTACTGCCTTAATTTACATTTTTGACAACAGAAAATTAAGTAGACAATAGTAAGTTAGATAATAGGTAGTAAATTAGATCGTGGCGTAATGTTTTTAAATTAATTTTGTGTCATCATTCGTTCGTCGTAATGTAAAGACTTAAAAAAACCAACTTTCACACTTAATAATTAGTTACATGTCTCCGCCCTCATTAGTACAAATTTGAGCAATTCTGGCATAATACTTGTTTGTTCTGAAATTACTCTTTTTTTCCCTGACTACGTTATTGACTTAGCAAGGTCTTAACAGCTTCAGCAGACTACTAAGGCGAGCGCTTGCGGCATTCAGCCGATTTTATTTGACATCTAGCTCAAGGGTGTACGGCACACCTCAGTTTGAGCTGTTGCCTGATAAGTGCAATTCGCGACCTATCTGAGCTGACCTAAGCTATCTATTCATACATATATGAGTTGTTGGAATATATATGTGTACCAAACATACCTACACAATTCTTATATATATTTGATATCAGATCATTTTATAAACTATTTCAGTTTGATAAGGGAAAAAAATAAAGCCCTTCCCCTTTCATGTGTAAGCATGGACGCATGCATGTATGTGGAGGTGATATGTGTAATGCTGAAATTCCCCTATGCCCTTTTCTGTACTCTTAAGCTTATGTATACAACATATAATTATTGGTTCAGTATGTAAAGGCAGAACAACTTAAAAATATACTCACATTTATAATATTAAGTAAGCATTATTAAAAAAAATTAATCAGACTTTAAATTTGTACTTTATCATATTCAAAGGCCTTAACCTAATATTTGTATTTATTGAAAAAAAAAAGGAATAAAACTAAATGCTGTAAAGTATTAAAAACTGCCATCTGTTGAAAAAACCATGTAAACTTCAAAATGTATATACTTTTTGAAATTAAACTTACATTTGTAAATTGTATTCAGATAAATGTTTACTTATTTCACAGAAGCATTATTAACATTGTCAAACATCTTAGGTCTAACACTAAACTAATATTAAGCTTTAATTAGGCACTTTCAAATGCAAGGAATCTACCACAATTTAGAAGCACAACTCATTGACTAAAAAGTAAATAATCTGGTTTAACTTTCTATTGTATACTAATACCCGGGACTTCATCTGTGTTTTTTATTATCTCAGGAATATACTTTGTGTACAAACAGAAGTAAATTTTCAAAAAAAATATAATTAACCAACTCCTATATCAATCAAAAACCCCTAAGGCACTAAAAAGCGGAAAATAATTAGTTTATTAAATTAAATAAAACATGACTATTTGCGCTACCTAAAGATGTAATGGAAGTCGGTGCCAACCGAAATTTCAAATTTGTTCCAGGTAGAAAAGTATATTACATTACACAAACATATATCGTGAGACACGAGAGCAGACTTAAACTTTGTACTTATGTAGATGATATGATTTTAGTCGAATTGAGAACCTCCTTTTTTTGAGGTCGGTTGAAAACACTCTATTGTAATTGCCACACTTTCCAACAGCCATAAAACCTTCATTAACATAGGCACTTATAAAAATTGTAGTCTCTTAAAACTTTATGTTAAATGAAGCTATCTGAAGAGAATTTTTTGTAAGGCACCTAATCATCTAGGAATTGCAAGATTTTTTTAAATCAAAACCTATACAATAGTTTTTAAATGATTCACTACATAATGGCAGTCATTTAGCATTTTATCTATATCATCAGTCCTTAAGGGACCCTCTGCAGGGCCATAGGCCTCTTCCCGTAAGAAAATTGCGAAGACTATGGTGTATTTCAAACTGAGATATGTACAGTTGTATGTCTTCCCACATGTAGCAGTACTACAAGAACATTTCTCAGTGTCCACTTTCCTTGCAATGTTTTCTTTCACTATTAGCCGAGTGTTAACAATTTAAATTAGTAAACATACACAAATCCCAAAAAAATCAGTGGGACATACCAGATTTCGAACTGCGGACATCAGAAAGATATTCCACCAAACTACTAGACCAAAATAATTTCATTGATTATTCTATTCTTGTTTACATAGATACCTTCAGTACAATGTCACAATCCAATAAATTGTTAAAATTTCTATACAATATACTTACATAGTATGAGCTTGGTCTCCAGATAAACCACAAGTGGAACAAACATGAGATCTCAATATCGGGCATGTTACAATTTGTTTGTTTCCAACTCTCTCTTTTACCACATGTGTTGTATAAACAAGTGGAGTTTCCCCATTCTTACGACAGAACGTACATACTTTCCCTGTATCATAGTGCTTCGATGAACTTGGACCAAACATTGGAGATGGAATAATAGATGGTGTTTGATGCTGATATGGGACTAATGGTTCCAGAAAGGTCATATTTGACAGACTTGGTGAATTGGTCATATGACTTGGTGAGTTTGTCATATGACTTGGTGAGTTTGTCATATAGTTTGGTGAAGTTGTCAAATAGTTTGGTGAAGTTGTCAAATAGTTTGGTGAATTTGTCATACGGCTAGGCGATATGTTGGATGAATCCAGAGATGTTTTTATAGGTGTTTTGTTTTCAGGGAACAGTTCATAGTAGGCATTCTGTTTTTTCTCATTTTCAGTGAAAATGTTATTATTCAGTGGTTTAGGGGAGCCTTCACTGGGTTGCCATATGGAAACATCCAGATCCCATTTAAAGTAATTTGAGTTTTCTTCTTGTACGGTTGGAGTTTGATCACTGGTCATCAATCTTCGGCCAACAATAGGACGGTGTCTGTGTGTTTTGTATGGTGAATCAGTCTCAGTTGTCATGAACTCTCTTTGACTGAATACTGATGGTGCTGTAAAGCCTCTAGGTGAGATGTCAGGAAAAGATTCTGGTGAAATGGAATCAGTAGAACTTGAAGACCTATTGACTGTTGAATTATTGAATGGAGATAGTAGAGAGTTTGTTGGAGTGTCAAAAATATCTGGAATATAAAAATAAATACAATTAAATCATTGTACAAGGATATAAAAATATATTAACCATATCTATTAAGGAATAGCAATGTTTCTTAGGTAGAATTTGGGTGTTTTTAGTCAATGCCAGCACTACAAAGTAACATTATTGTATATAACACAAGAATAACTGAATATAACAAGACACATATAGGTATAACCCTTGTGACCCATAGATCTATCTTTTCATGTGTTATTCAAGACATATCTTCAATAACCCTTAAAAAGATTTACCGAAAGTTTACCACCAGATGATATACACATACATGAGTATAGAATGAATACATGTGTTTCACCCTTGATATGTGGTAGCTGTAACTAGACAATTAAATGTCATGTTTTAACAGTCATTATCGACAAAACTTCAAATAATTTCTTAAGCAATTTGAATTAGAATATTTTGGAATTCAGTTCTTTACTCTAAATGACTTCTCATCAGTACATTAACTCATTTACTCAAAAAACTTATATAATTAAATTATACAGGTCTAAAGATCTAAACTAGTAATGCAGTAGACTTTCATATGTATTCTTTAGTTTATCTATACATATATATATTATAAAAAGGTAAAGTTCGTGAGTTTGTGACATTGTAGAGAGTAATCTCTGGAACTGCTGGTCAGATTTGAGAAATTCTTTCAGAGTTATATAGCTCATTTATTGAGAATGGTTATAGGCTATATATCATCACACTAAGACCAAAGGAGCGGAGCACCAATAAAAAATGTTTCAAAATCAGGATTATTTTTCTATTGAAAGCTTCCACTGCATATTAACATTAGCCCAAAGTAATTATTACTACGCAGATGAAATATATCAAGGGAATTTTATTAGAATACAAACCTTTTTTTATATTCTATATATACCACTATATTTGTAGGAATAAATTTGTGATTAAAAAAAAGATCTTGCTATATTAAATAATAAACAAATTTTGAATGTATATAGTATATGTATGTATATTATAAAAATTGTATGTATAAATAATATAGTTTTCGTAAAAACAAAAAGCAAGCGCACACTTAGATGAAGAATATAGATTTTCAAAGTCACTGTATTTTAGACAAAGAAATTAAATGCATATTGTACCCAAATTTTGTAAAATACGTAAACAAAGTATTATTTTATAATATTAAACGGCTTTGTAGAAATATCACAAATAAAAACTCACCATTTTCATTACTGTTTTGGAATAATCTGTTGATGTCCAATGTGTAGTCAATCATGTTTTTTGTAGGATACATTTTTATTCTGAAATTTTACAATAAAGCCATTTTGAAACATATTCATTGTTGCATATTTACGACGATATTACGAAAAGTATGTAAACAAAACTTTCATTTTATACCGATACCGGAAACGATATGACGTATTTATTAATCATTTTATCATAATTACTTATTGAAGAGAAGTTTTGTGTATCAGTAAATACATATATAGATATTTTTAATTTATTATATTCAATACAAATTATATTTTACAATGCTTTATTATAAAAGGTAAATAACGAGACAACGGAAGCGCGTCGAGCGGCATTGTAAATAATTTTTTTAACTTCAAATGTAACATAATATACGCATAAAAAACGTACTAATATTTTCTCAGAACCGTATTTTTATCAAGTTAATATTAAAAACGAAAAAATGTGAGGATGGCTGGACATTTGTTTGTGACTTTCACGAAGAAATTAATAAATAGAAAACTATATTGAATATAATTCAATTGTAACATAATTAATTACTAAAAGTAAAGGCAATCGCAAGGGAACTTTCGATGTTCGTACTTCATGCCACCTGTAACTATCAAGATGAATATCAATCAATAGCTGGGTATCGTCAAGATTCGGCTGGATCGTTCCACTCTACATACAATGGGTCATTTCCATCTAATTACTCGTTTTTACCGTGGTGCCTGCATACAATCAGTGATATTTCACAGATTATATATATGATATTTTCATTATAAGTAAACATTGAGACATTGTATCTCATACATTCTGATAGAATATTATCTATACTTTATAGGCGTTTGACCACAATTTCATCTCATCTGCCTCTCACGTGCAGTCATCGGAAGTCACAAACAGGTGCATGGCGACAAATTCTCAACTCGAAGGTGGTATTTAGTCAGGACGACTTACGTAAAAACTCTATCATCACGTTATGGTTTCAGGATGTTTTCCTTTACCGATAACTCGGATTCAGTAGCAAGGATTCGAACCTACTTCCATCTACGCAGTGTCCGAATATACTATCAACAACGACATATATACATTGTAAACAAAGTATTACCATATATCTACATCTTGAAGTAGAATAATCATAGTAAATAATCAGTGATTTACGACTACTCTCCAAGAGTCTATAGCATGATGAATTAGTATTTATACTACCGATATAAAAGTAAATAAAAAATAGTTTACATTTCCAAGCAAATATTATGTAATTTCGTCTTGTTAATTTCAAAATTGCTAAATATTTTTTACAATCTGAGAACAAAGAAGTTCGCATTACGAATTTTACATTTATGTTACTGTTTTAATATTTTCTATACATATAATAAATTAGAGATATACTAAATAACTACGTAAATAAATTTAAAAATTGACTTACCAATACAGCGTATTATTTTCTTACTAAAAACTAACACGACAATTCACGTTGAAAGACACGAATCGACTGAATTTTTTACTTGTTCGTTTGTCGACTAGCGGCATTTTTGTCGGAATTTTCAAAGCTGTTTACAAGGGGGCCATATACGTCAAAGGTATGCCGCCACGAAGCCGACACGTGTATTCGTTGTTTCTACTGGACAACAGATGGTAATAGAAGTAAATAAATCGACATATAATCTTGAACATCGTTTGTAAATATGTTTTCTGTTGAGTTACAGATTTTCTTTTTCTCGAACTGACTAAGCTATTGACCTAGCAAGGTCTTAACAGCTTCACCGGACTACTAGGCCGATTTTATTTGGGCAACTAGCTCAAGGGTGCACGGCACACCTCGGCCTCGGCTGCTGCCCGACACGTGCAATTCGCGACCTATCGGAGCTGACCCCAGCTAACTATTCATACGTATATGAGTTGTGGGAACATATATGTGTACCAAGCATAGATACCTCAACAACTCTTATATTTATTTCGTATCGGATAATTTTCTAAACTATTTCAGTTCGATAAGGGAAAGAAACAAAATCCTTTCACTTTCATGTGTAAGAGTGTATGCGTGCACGTGCGTGGGGATGATATGTGTACTGTTATTGCAGTGATGTAACATTTTGTGTCACTGTATCGCGCGAGCAGCGCACTCAAGGGCTCCAGGCCGAGGGAACGGACCCTTTTTTTTTAATTTGAAGAACACCATCCACAAGTACCGGTAATTCAAATAAAATTATTGAAATCAGTTCGAAGTAGACGAAAATATGTAGACACGAAGTGTGTGAAAATCATATAAACGATATTTCACCCCCTTAGGGGTTGAATATGTCCTTCTAATTTATATGGGACCACCTCAGAGTATAACCAATTGAAATACAAAAATAATAATTAAAAGTCGGTTCACAATTGACAAACATATTGGTTATCATACATAAGATTAAGCTCTGTTCATCCCTTTATTTTCCACCCTTAGGCCTGGATTTTTTTTTATTTGAAGGACAATATCCTCGTGTATCAATAATTCAAACAAAATTATTGGAATCGTTTCCAAGTAGACGAAAATACGTCGACACGAAGTGGGTGAAAATCAAATAAACGATATTTCACCCTCATAGGGGTTAAATATTTTGTTCAAATTATGGGACCGCTTCTGAGTATAGCCAATTCAAATAAAAAAGAGATCATTAAAATCGATTTACAATTGACGGAGATATCGATTAACATACAGTACCTGGAGCACCGAGCCTAGCTCGATTCTTTAAAAAAACATTTATAAATTAAACTCTTAGGTTTGGCTCACAAAATTATCTTATTTATCAAAAAAAAAAATCTCTTTTGCTGTAACTTGGATTAGAACTCGGGTTACACGGAGTTTCGAAGCAGCCGATATCCATGTGAGCTATCTTTGTTTTGACAGCGCCGGCGATATTTGCCTTTATATTCTAGCTATATTTTTTCATTGCCTGAAAATTCTATTAAAAAAGTTTTCTTTGAATGAATTTTAGCTAAATCGATTTCTCGTTCCCGAAACCACCAACATACTAAATTTCACGGAAATCGGTAACGCCGTTTCCGAGATCCTGAATATATAACAATATAAAAATATACAAGAATTGCCAAAAAAATACAACTGAATATAGAAACCTCTTCCTTTTTCGAAGTCGGTTTAAAAAATAGCGCTACTCATGGTCACTTATATATCCATTTTTTTGGAAAGTATTGTTTTATGGTTTTTCAACTAGACGAAGCCCCGTTAGGGTTTTATGTTCCTTTTTATGTCTTTGTAACCAATTAGGAGATGTAATAATAACGTGGGAGGCTTAGAATAATTGGGAGGATAAATGAAAACTAATACAAACATCGACAGATGTTACTCCAACCTATACTAATTTTATAAGACGTAGTTTCCGATTTTGTGAGGTTTATGGGGTAATCTCAGGAACTACTGCTTAAAGTAGAAAAATTCTTTCAGTGTTAGAGAGCTTATTTGACGAGAAAGGCTATATGTTATATATCATCATGCTAAGACTTATATGAGCGGAGCACCAATGAAGAATATTTCGAAATCGGTTTTTCTTTCTTGTGAGAGCTTCCGCTGCGTGGTAGTCCGTTAAGTGATGTTTATTGGTCATATTATCGACAACAGCCATAAATTCTTATCAATATGTAATTATATATATACACATATATACATACATACATACATACATACATATATCATAAGTTAAATAAAACTATACTGAATGATCTAAACTACCCTTTACTTATATTATTTTACAAAGTACATAATCTTTATATATATACAGGGTGCAATTTATACAGATTTTTGTCGGTTCCATTCCCGGATGAAGCAAGAGTTTTTTTCGAAAATCTTTTGAATGAAATTTTATTTCTTTTCAAAAATAAAGAAATGTTTATTTGGATTAAAATTTGCTATCTCTATTATATAGAGTACTTTCCCTCCAGGTGGCATTAAAAATATCCACTCTGTATAATTCTTCTGGCCGTGTGTATGTGACTGAACTCCTTGTAAACGGCTGAGCAGATTTTGATGGATTTTTTTGTGTGTGATCAAGTGGATTCAAAAATGGTTTAGATTTACAATTTGACCTTGTAGATGGCGCTGCTGTTGACAAGTTTTTTATTTAAAGTTCGAACAACTCCGCCCGGTCCGTCGTAATCTTGATTAATCGTTTGACCATTTTATTGTTTTCGTATCCTAAGAACACAATATCACCTAAAAGCAACACATACGTACACTCCCGCCCCGTCCTGGAGTTCGGAAAAGTACTTATGTATGGTAATTATTCACGATACCACTGGTATTGCAGTTATCCATAGGCGACGATAACCAATCACCATCAAATGGGCCGTCCGCTAGGTTGCTGCCCTTTAACATTAAAAAAAATATCGTGACAGTTTATGTCAAGTTCATGAAACGCCTTAATGACATTAATATTTGAAGCGACAACATTTTTAGACACGTTGAGCGGTATTTTATTGGCAGGAGATAAGCTTACGAATTCGCGTCATGGTGAAAACCGCATAAAAATCCGTTCAGTAGTTTTTGAGTTTATCGCGAACAGATAGACTGACAGACGTGGTAAAGAATTTTGTTTATAATATGTAGAGTCGTTAAATTTCAAAATGAGTTAAATCCAATCCCAATCGTTTATATAACATATTTCGTTTTGTTAAGATTTCCAGTGTTTGTACATCGAGAACGAGATTCAAATTTTGCAGTTTATAAGGTTTTTAGTTTTTTTTTTATGGTCTTCATATTTTACTCGTACAAAATTTGAAGACCTTGAAAAAAGGGCTAAAATTGGATTTAGGTTATTTTGAAATGTAACAACACATATATGTATTATGTTAACTAATCTAATATAACATAAAATAATATCTATCTATCTATCTATCTAATACCTTTAAACGAGCAATTCTTGTATATTTTTATATTTGTATATATTCAGGATCTCGGAAACGGCGTTAGCGATTTCCGTGAAACTTAGTATGTAGGTGGTTTCGGAGACGATAAATCGATTTCATTCATAGAAATCTTTTTTATCCGAATTATCAGGCAATGAAAAAATATAGCTAGATTATAAAGATAAATTTTGCCGCCGCTGTCAAAACAACAATAGATGGAAAACGACTGTTTCAAAAATCCGTCTAACCCCAGTTAAAATCTGAGTGACAGTAAAAGAGACACCTTTTTTTGACAATAAATGCTAATTTTGTGAGACAAACCTAACAGTTTATCTTGATTTAAAAATGTCTTTTAAAGAACCTAGCTAGCCTCGGTCGTCCAAGTACAATGTGTTATATGTATAAAAAGTTTATAAAAGTAAATGTATTCCAAGGAAATCTTTCCGAAGCAGTTTTTGAGTCATCTATTTTCATAATTAAGTACTGAACTTCTATTATTTTTTATAATTATTTATGTGAAAATAATTTAATAAAACGTTTCCTTCCTTCGTTGACAGTCTCTTAGATATTATTATTTATTATATTACATAATGCCCTGGGTTTTGGATGAGTTTGAAGTAACCTTATCTACTTTTCTCTCGTACTTAAGTCGCGTCGTCATTAAAATTACAATAACTTTTGATAGAGTGAACCGATTTTAATGAAACAGAGACTAAATGCTACTCGAATCCTCTTCTTTATGGTTTTCTTTTTTTTATTTATTGTAGCACGGCAAAATGACTGCAGTATGCCTGATGGGTAAGCACAGTGCAATCTAAAAATAATAGCGACCACCGATTGACACACTATCCATCGCCGGTCGCCACTATCATGCCGGCCTGCAAAAAGCTGGATATGCACAGGCTGATCCCGAAACGCGACCCGCAGAAGCGAATCACTATTACGGGCTTTTTCGCCATATACATGGTGGTTGCGACCCAGTCAGGCTGTAAAACCCTACCACCCCGCTTTCGCCATTGCCTCGTTCGTTATTCAGCAGGGTGCACCACGTGCAGGTGAGGTTGGCGTGGGCGTCTCAAGTCTTATGATGTTATTTGACACCCCTTACACCCTCTTCTCTTACACCTTCTCACATTGCAAAAGTTAGCCAGATCTTATAAGATACATCACACTAATGTAGTACAGAATTATACCTTCAAAATGCCTTCAGAAAATTCCTTGATAGTATAGATATGTGGCCATACATTAAATCATTTTAATAAATACATTGGAAGATATCCCATGCATATATGCAAGATGGTGGCGCTTTCTGCATGGGGGTAGGTTTGTTTTCTAAGTCCGCTCAGCTACCTATCACCCTCAAGTTGTAAGTCTGACACCAAACACCTGTTCGTGTGTTCCAGCACACACTTGAGAGCCAACCCTCTCTAGGTTTAACATATATAATCAAATCGAAATACTCTTTATTCAATTTAGGCCCTGAAAAGGTATTTATAAATGTAAAAAATACCTCTGGTTCGGGAAACAACCTAGTCATCGAGAATAACCGGTTAGAAACTCGATCTGGTTTATCTTTTCATAATAAATATTATTTTTGTTATAATTACAACATAATAGACATATGCGGTGTTATTACAAGTTAAATACGTATTAAATACTTGCTTTAAAAAGGGTTTCGTACTAAATGCATCGCGCTCGCCAGAGGCAAGTTCGCGTTATCCTTTTTTCGCGAGTCAAACCTAAACTAACCAAAGCGAGACTTAAAAGCAAGCTAGCGAACATCAGCGAGCGCGTTACATTTAAAACGTAACCCTTTTAAAGCAAGTATTCAATACGTATTTAACTTTCTTGTAATAACACCGATAAAGTTATATTCTTTTACGGTGGATGCATAGAAAGAGATCTCACTTCCACACGTCGCCATCGTTCACATATTGACTCGCCCTGTAACCTCTATGTATTAAGATCCGTTTAACATAACACTTGAATTTATTGTCTGGCAAACCGGTAATGTGTTTTGGGATTTTGTTATAAAATCTAACACTATTACCTAAAAACTGTTACTGGTCATAGAGAGTCTGAAACTTGGGAGTGACCAGTTTGTTATTATTTCAAGTAGTTATATTATGTCGGTCTTTTACTGAATCCTAAATTTAATATCAGATAAAAAGAGACCTTTATAATTTTATCTTTATAGGTTTTTACTACAGTTTTAATAGTATATTGATCTAGTTTTTTATCGCCTGTCATAACATTTTAAGCTATTAATTAAGCAACGCTATATCTATTTTATAGCTAAATACCGGTCCGGAAATACTAATTTGACTATTGGGTAAAGTATTCAGTTAAAAATTTATTGGTAACATGTATTCTTTAAATGGTTAACTAGGACATCTATATAAATAATAAGAATGTAAATTAAATGTGTTTGTACTTTTTACATTTTTATAGAGAAAAAAAAAATACATTTGTAATTAATAAAATAAGTATAAAATAAAAATTATTAAAAAAGAATAAGTAATAAAATAATGGTCAATCATTTTCAGAAATATCTATACAACTGTTTTATTTATATACGCATTACTGAAATACTTAAAACAAAAAGCACATATTCGAGTAACATTTAATCTTTGATTTTTTTTTATTTTTTTTTTTATAATATCAAAGGAGGCAAACGAACTGGTGGGTCACGTGATGTTAAGTGATCACCACCGTCCATAGACACTAGCGTCATCAAGGACGTCGCAAGTGCGTTGCCAGCCTGTATATGGGAGAAAGGGGAGGGGAAGGAAAGGGAAAGCAGGATAAAGGAAGGGACGTAGGCCTCCGGCTCTCTCACTGACCGAACGAAACACAACAATGCAAGCACTGTTATTTCACGTCGGTTATCTGTGAGAGGGGTGGTACTACCCCGGAGGAGCCGACCCATTCATGCTGAAACCAAAAATAGCTTCAGCGGGGCTCTACCACCTACCAATTTCATTCATTAAAATTGATTCATTAAAATTGGGTTGGTCTTTAAAAGTTATTGTGATTTTAATGTCGACGCGACTTCAGCACGAGAGAAAAATAGATAAGCGAATGGACTAATACGAGTAAGACCTTGCTAAGTCAAAATCAAAATAAAAATATCCTTTATTTAATTTAGGTCCTGAGAAGGCGTTTATGAAAGTCAGTGCTACCACCGTTTCGGAAAAGATCCCAGCCATCGAGAAGAACCTTAGTGAGCCTGAAACTTTGAATGCCCAACTTATTGCAGTTTCTAGTATTTAAATTATGTTACTCTTTTACTTGATCCAGCATATATAAGTTTTTGCGGACATATAAGACATACATAATATTATCGAAAATATATTGGGAGGGCATAGTTAAGATACCGAATTCCTGAAACTTAGTCTTTAATGATTCGCGAGGCCCCTATTATATATAGCTCGAACTGCCCGTTTTTGTAATAGTAATATGGTGTCCACCTCAGCTGCTGTCAATAGCGCATTCAGTTCGAGATTTTTTTTTTCAAACTGACTATTGACTCAGCAATATCTTAACAGCTTCACCGGACTACTAAGGCGAGTCTTTGCGGCACTCAGCCGATTCTATATGAGCAACTATCTCAAGTGTGCACGGCACACCTAGACTTGGGCATTCAGTTCGAGAAAAAAAAAACATTCAGATGAAATTATTAACCGCTGTATTTTCACATACGGTTTCCGGGCGAACTCGCGGGCACAATCAGTCAGACATAAAATTGAAACTGTATTAATAAATGCAATTGGATTAATGTGTAATTAAATGAAGTTACTTTGTTGAAATTAAAGTTTTATTTACACTTTATCATCTATATGAAGAGTATAAATACATCAGACTCTTGCAATATATATCAAACAACAAGTTTTAGAAACTGCCATTTGTAAATCCCGGTAGAATCATATTGATATATATTTATTTGAATCAAGAGACATGAAGCTTTTGAATATTATTTTGTTGGTTTTTTTGTTCGGGGTAAGAGATTTAATTTTTCTTTCTTATTTTTACTTATTTTCACCTTTTTTTTTTATTGTAGCACGACAAAGTGACTGCACTATACCTGATGGTAAGCATAGTACAATCCAAAAACAGTGGCGACCACCGCGAAACAGATTATCCATCGCCGGTCGCCGCTGTCATGCCGGCCATAAAGACGAAAGTCACCCGGTACTGGATATGCACAGGCTGATCCCGAAACGCGACGCGCAAAAGCGAGTCACTATGACGGGCTTTTTCGCCATGTACATGGTGGTTGCGACCCAGTCGGACTGTAAAACCCTACCACCCCGCTATATCACTTATTTTTCTATATCCTTATTCCGTCTAAGTAGATTTCCTATATACATGTAAGCGTTTGTGAAGCATACAATTTTAATTGTATGACCCACAAACGTATATATGTATTAATAGCTTAGAATAGTTAAGATAGGTTAGATCCGGGATCGCCCTCCTGTGGTGGTTCCTTTTTCCATTCTGAGTCCTCGACCTCTAAGAGGCCCCTGATGAAGGCCTGTTACCTGCCGGAGAATAGACGCATTACCAGTGGCAGCTCCTGCTCCCCGGCCTATCTCGGTGTCTATACACCAAAGGGGTTTTAGTCCGTGCAAGTTAAACATACCCCACCTTCAGCTGCCCGGCTAGGATGGGTATCCGTAGGGATTTCCCTAGGTAAAAAAAAGGTTAGATCCGGGATCTCGGTAACAGCCCAAGCCGAGGTGTGCCGTGCACCTTTGAGCTAGTTGCCTAAATAAATTTGGCTGAGTGCATTAAGCGCTCGTCTTAGTAGACCGGTGAAGTTGTAAAGACCTTACCTGGTCAATAGCGTAGTCAGTTCGAGAAAAAAAAAACCGCCTAATTAGAGTCGGCATAACAAGATTTCTTTTTCCACACTCCCTTGTCAGATGTGATCTTAGTACTCATACCTTTTATACACCCATAATTTTTCACACAATCCATCCCCCTTTTTTCGGTTTTCTTCATTTTATTTATATTTTCAATAACACATTAATTAATTACTGAACTTCATTTATATTAATGTTAATAATTCTATGTGTGAAAATAAAACAGTCTTCCTTCGTTGACTCTCTCTTACATATTATCATTTATTATATTACAAAATACCCTGGTTTTTGGATGAGTTTGAAGTAACCTTATCTACTTTTTCTCTCGTACATAAGTCACGTCGTCATTAAAATTACAATATATATAACTATAATATAATAAGTTTTGATAGACCGAACCGATATTTATGAAACAAAGACTAAATGTAACTCGAAGATATTTTATGATTTCCTTGAAAGTATATTGTCATGAACGCATTACTTTAGCCATGATGCGTGTTTAAACAAACGGACAGACATCTTTAAAAATGATTGAAATGTATTTCATTACTTATTCCTAGATATTAACTACAATTTGTTTTACAAAAAAAAGTTCAGTACCGTTAGATTTGCGTTCCTATTACTCGTATACTTATATATTTTTTTCGAACTGATTACGCTATTGACCTAGCAAGGTTTTAACAGCTTCAACAGCTCAACAGAGGGCTTGCGGCACTCAGCCAATTTTATTTAGGCAACTAGCTCAAGGGTGCACGGCACACTTCGGCTTGGGCTGTTGTCTGATACATGCAATTCGCGACCTATCTGAACTATCCTAAACTAAATGTTCATTCTTATATGAGTTATTAAAACATATATGTGTACTTAGCACATATACCTCGACAATTCTTATATGGATATTGTGCCGGATAATTTTGCTAAACTATTTCAGTTTGATAAGGGAAAAAAGAAAACCCTTCCACTTTCATGCGTAAGCATGTGTGCGTGCACGTGTGTGGAGGTGATATGTGTAATGTTGTTGCAGTGTTGTGAGATTTTGTGTCACTGTATCGCGCGAGTAGCCTATCGTATTTGTATAGAATAGCAAATATATACCTAACGGTGACCAATAAATTATTTAGGCAAGAAAATATTGACATTGGTTTATTTTTTATAATTCGCAGATGTGTTTAAGCTACCCATCGGAAAACGGAGACGGTGAGTATAACAGAATTTTAATAAATATAAATATTTTGTTAAAAATTATCACTTGGTGACACTCACGGCGGCGTGATCTGTGGTTATGTGGGCGTGGGCGTGAACACGCTCTGTTTGAAGAGACAGACTGGTACTGATCGTTCGTTGACGTGATTGAATCAGGAGGGTCGGTAAAAATGTGTCGCAGTCGTCGTATATACTGCGCAGCGTTGGGTACGGGTTCATAGTTCGCAGCGGATACCACTAAAGGGCTGGGATGATTTGCGGCTTTTTCGAAATAACTACGTGTGAGTGATTTTATATATGCTCAGACAGAAGGCAATCTCCAGGTCCCTGTGGAGATCCCTTATTCCGGACGTACCATGGGGCACTGGTGATTTTACGTAGAGCTCGGTTCTGGAGAACCTGCAACTTTTGGATACGATTTTGCGCATGTGCAAAGACCGAACAACTGTACACCATAATCGGACGGATGCAAGTTTTATATAAATTGAGTTTATGTCTGGGGGACATTTTACTCTTATGACACAGCAAATGATAGAGAGGACCCAAGACTATAGCGGCTTTTTTTTGCACTTTATCTGTGTGTGAATCGAAATTTAAGTGTTTGTCTTAAGTGACGCCGAGATATTTCACCTCGCCGGCCCAAGGTATTTTGGTTTCGTGTAGCCTGATGGTCGACGACGCATATATTTAAAATGGCGTCAATCCCAAGTCATACGTTTACGTTTATCGTTATTTCATTGTATATGGTGAAATCTTAATATCAATAATGTTTAATAAAATGCAATTTGTTCTTTGCTATGGAAAAAAAATAATTGGCTTGAAATTTATTATTTTTATTTATAAAATATATCAGCGGGTATATATATATATATATATATATATAT
>JACEII010000058.1:1028133-1054333 GCA_014332785.1 Antheraea mylitta | reverse complement strand
GTCATGTAGTGGATTTTATATTTTATTCATAATCTTGTCTTACTTATCTGTATATTGTGTTAAATTGGTAGAGTTTTATGTAATATGGTTCGTTTATTGTGCATAAATGAAATGAAAGATAAATAATACCGCGAAGCATGAATTCTGTTGTCTTGAAAATTAAGAAGATAAAAATTAACGAAATATTACATAGAGGATTTGGCGCTTATACCTTTACATTATCTTGGATATAGAAAAAAAACTACCTATATTAACTACTTCAGAATTGGCAGTATGGATTAGTTCCTTTGACTATCTTATTGGATGAATATTATTACTACTAAACATTTTGAATAGCGACACAAAATAAACTTTAGAAATGTTTGCGATATAAACTTACCACGTATAATTAAAAATTGGAAACAAAAATAACGTAGAATTAACTGTTTTAATAGGAACACAAAATAAACCATGAAAATATTTGCGAGAGATTGTTATCGCATTACCATGGCAACGCATATAGTACTGACATTAACACGCATCGAAAACTTCCAAAATAGCCCGATTTTGAGACATTCTTCATTAGTGCTCAGCTCTATTGGTTTAAACGTTATGATATGTAGCCTATAGCCATCCTCGATAAATGAACTATCTAACACTAAAAGAAACTTTCAAATCAGATCTGCAGTTCTTGAGATTATCGCGTTCAACCAAACAAACAAACAAACAAACTCTTTAGCTTTATATATTAGTATAGATAACTTGATATTTAATATATCTATTCTCGAAGAATGTTTATCGTTTTTTCATTAGTTTTGATAATGAATTGTAATTATTCTATTTCTAGAGTTGTTTTTGGATAAATTTAAAACTATAAAATGAATGAGGTTATGTTTATTTTCTTATCTAAATACAGGTTTGTCGAGACTGTTGTGTTGGTTAGGTGATTTTTTTAATGTATGTAATTGGATATACATACGAAAAATAGTACTGTATTTTTTAATTTTTTTTTACAATAAACCTGTCTGTATTTAACAGTATATTGTACGCCATCAAAAATAAAACTTGTAAATGAACCAAGTCTCGCGACTCAGTTCTTCTAGCGTAAACAGTTGTGATATCCATGTAATACCAAGTCGGTTAACTTATCAAGTAATTAGCTAACCTAACAACATCTTATAGTGATCATATTAACATTAAAAATCTTTTATCTATACTAGTATTATAAAGAGGTAAAGTTTGTGAGTTTGTGAGGTTCTAGGGGGTAATTTTAGGAACTACTGGTCCGATTTGTAAAATTATTTCAATGTTATATAGCTCATTTATCGAGGATCGTTATAGGATATATGTCATCACGTTGAGGTCAATAGGAGCGGAGCACCGATGAAGAATATTTAAAAATCGTTTATTTTTTTCTCTTGAGAGCTTTCATTGCGTGTTAGTGTGAGCTCAAAGGAACTATTCGACGAGAACGAAGTCATGGGCAGAGGCTAGTATTAAAAATAAGATTGTTTAGTGTCTTTTTTTTTTTTTCGAAATGTCTACGCTATTGACCCAGTAAGGTCTTAACAGCTTCACCGGACTACTAAGGCGAGCGCTTAGGGCACTCAGCCGATTCCATTCTGGCAACCAGCTCAAGGGTGCACGGCACACCTCGGCCTGGCTGTTGCCTGTTGCATGCAAAATCGCGACCTATCTTAGCTAACCTAGCTAACTATTCATATATGTATAAGTTGTTGAAACGTATATGTGTACCAAGCATACACGCCTCAACAACTCCTCCATATATTTATTATCGGAAAATTGAGAGTTTTTCAGTTCGATAAGAGAAAAAAGTAAACCCTTCCACTTCCATGTGTAAGCGTGTAGGCGTGCACGTGTGTGGAGGTGATCGTGTAGTGTTGTAGCAGTGATATATATTTGTGTGTCACCGTATCGCGCAAGCAACGCACTCAAGGGCTCCCTACCGAGGGAGCGAACCTAGGCTTGAGCCGCTGCCGTGGGAGGCCTAATCGGGTGTGCGGGAGCGAAATTAACCCCCAGACCATGGCGGCGTGATCTGTGGTTACGCGGGCGTGGGCGTGAGCACTCTCTGTTTCGAGGGACAGGCTGGTACTGATCGTTCGCTGACGTGATTAAATCAGGAGGGTCGGTAAAAATGCATCGCGGACGTCTTTTATAACGCGCAGCGTTAGGTACGGGTTCATAGTTTGCGGCGGATACCACTAAGGGACTGGGATGATTCGTGGCTTTTTCAAAATAGCTAATCGTAAGTGATTTTACATACGCCCAGATAGAAGGGATCTCTAGGTCTCTATGGAGATCGACTCTCCGAATGTACCACGGAGCACCGGTCACTTTACGTAAAACACGATTTTGGAGAACCTGCAGCTTATGAAAGTTATCTTTGGACATATGCGCAAAAACGGGGCAACTATATGTCATCACGGGACGGATACACGTCTTATACAAAGTGAGCTTGTGTCTGAGGGACATCTTACTCTTATGACAAAGCAACGGATGGAGGCGACCCAAGACCATAGCGGCTTTGTTTCGCACTCTGTCTATATGTGAATTGAACTTTAGATGTTTATCTAATGTAACACCGAGATATTTGGCCTCTTCGACCCAAGGGATATCGATTCCGTATAGCCTGATGGGCTCAAATTTATTTGCGCGTTTCGTGGGATCGAAGAGTATTGCGGCACTCTTATCGGGATTAACTTCTATGCGCCATCGACGAAACCATTCACCAAGAGTATGAACGGCTTTTTCGATGCGCTTCCTAAGAAAGTCCGACCGCCAGCCGGAAGTGTAAATAACGGTATCGTCAGCGTAACAACCTACCTCGACCCCCCGAGACCGAGGTAGGTCACTGATGAACAGATTGAAGAGCGTGGGCGCGAGTATGGAGCCCTGTGGCACACCTGAGCGTATCGGGTGGGGTAGCGATAGTTCACCATCCACTCTGAAGCGGAATGTCCTATCAGTGAGATAATCGCGGATAATATGAATAAGCCTATCGGGTACGCGAGATTTACATAATTTATGGATGAGCCCTCCGTGCCAGACCTTATCGAAGGCCTTGGCGATATCGAAGAAGACTGCAATTGTGCGTTTCGGTTTACGTTTCGGATCGGCGTTAAATTTAGAGAAAATGTACTCCGTGAGGCGGTGTACTTGATTCGTGCAAGAGTGTTCGGCGCGAAATCCGAACTGCTCAGGTGGTATTAATTTTAAATCTGTGATCGAGAACTGAAGACGGTTCAGAAGGAGCCGCTCGTAAAGTTTTCCTAAGGTGTCTAACAGACTAATGGGGCGATAGCTAACGGGAAGCGTAGCTTTCTTGCCGGGCTTGTGAATACCTATCACTACGGCCTTTTTCCAGACGGCTGGAAAGTGACCCTGGGACATGGCCGCATTGAAGACGCAGACCAATAGAGCTATGATGCGATCAGGAAGGAGTTTCAGAACCTCGTTCTTGATCCCATCGGGACCTGGAGACTTCCTAGGCTTGAGACGCTTGATGGCGGCCGAAACTTCGTCAAACGTTATCGGGGTTAGGGTATCCGCCGGAGGAGACGCGAGTGCATGCTCTACGGCTGTTTCGATAGACTCTATGATGGAAGGGTCAGTGTTATCACTGTTTGGCGAACACTGTTTCTCTAAGCTTGCGGCAAGGCATTCCGCTTTATCTATGCTATCGAACGCGGGAGGCAACCCGGGGCCTCTGTCGAGAGGAGGCATTGGAGTGACCATATCTGATTTCAGAGTTCGCGCTAGAGTCCAGTACGACAGGTGAGACGGCTGGAGACCCTCCAGGAGTCTGTCCCACCTGTCGCCCCGGATCTCAGAAATACGAGACTTGACTGTTTTTCGTAACAAACGTAAACGATCGCGATTCTCTACAGACGGGTAAGCGTCGTAAGCTCGAGTCGCGGCATTCTTTTCCGTGATCAATGCTCTCACGTCGTCAGGTAGTATAAAATGGCGATTGTTCGCCGCTTGTACCTCTTTCGAGGTCTCTCTGACGGCGGTCTGAAGATAATCAACCAGGGAATCGATGGCCGAATCCGCGTCGGCTTTAGACACCAACACGTCTGGAATCCTGTCTAAACTACTAGACGACGGGTTTTCTTTAAAATATTGAACGAGTTTCGCGTAATCAGCCACCCTAACCGACGGCGGGGTGAAGGCTGAATTGTGACCTAACTGTAAAACAACCGGGCGATGATCTGAATCAAGTTCGTGTACGACTTGTATGAGTCGTACAGGAAGTGTGATATTTTTTAAGAGAGCTATATCTAATACTGTGGGTCGGCAGTGATCTTGATAGTGCGTGGGTTCCAGAGGGGCTATGACGTCGAAAGCGAGAACCCTACCTAGTTCGTCGAGTATTCTCCCGTTACGAGAGGTACACGGACTATTCCAGATAACGTTCCCGCTATTGAGGTCCCCCGCTATAATAACTGAATCTCCTAGATTAAGTAGCGCCTGCAAATCGGATCTTAGCAATTCTTTGTTCGGTGGCAAATACGCGGAAACTAAAATAATATTCGAGTGACCGGTCATACCTAATTTACACACTGACACTTCCATATTGGTTAGCGCGGCCGGATCTAACGGCAAGCAGTACAACGAACGCCTAAAATAGATTAACGTGCCACCCCCGCTGGTTATACGGTCGTTCCTGACTATAAAGTAATTTGCGATTCTCGGATTACGCATACTCGGTTTTAACATCGTTTCCTGGATGAGGAAAACGTCAATCTGTCTATCGCGCAAAAAGTCAGCTACTAGATCGCGCTGTGACCGAAGGGATCTCGCATTGAAAAACGAGAGACATAGACCGCGTGGTTTTACTTTATTAAGACCCGTGAATTTAAAGACTTATTTAAAAGAGGGTGACCGGGCGATGCGCTGAATGGTGGCTCCGATACCCGGGAAGCGCGCTAGAGCGGTGAGGAGACCTAGCTCCTCTTCTACCTCGACGATGGCGTAGAAGGCGAGGACCTCCTTCATGTCGTGTTCGCGGAGTAAATGCTTCATCCAGTCGAATTTACCCGAGAGAGAGGATGATGAAGCATAAGCCGCCTGTGGCAGCGGCGCCTGAGGCTTAGAAGAAGCCTGAGGCTGGGGTCGTGGGGCCCAGGGGGCCATAGAGGCCCGCCCGGGTTGGGTCGCGCGCGGCACAGAGGGTGGCGAGCGCGATGAGGTCGTGGGCGCGGGCGCTACCGGGGCACGGGAGGCGCCCGGCAGGCCCGGGAAGGCCTCCACGGACATGAGAGGTGGAGGTGGAGGGCGGGCGACGGCTGCAGGCGCCCTGGGCGCCTGCCTCGCCTGATGGAGTCGCTGTGTGCGCGGTGCGCGAGGACAGCCGCGATAGTTCGCGGGGTGACCCGCGTTACCGCACAACACGCAACTCGGAGGATCCGGAGTACCGGGAGTGCGAGCGCACTCCTTCGTGGGGTGATCACCCAGGCACTTGACGCACCTGGGGCGAAGATGACAGTTCCTCGCCGAGTGACCATAACACTGACAGTTATGGCACTGCGATGGGGTATGGGTCTTGCGTGGGGGCTCTACGGTAATACCGTTTAAATCGCAGACTGAAGTGAGATTAAAAATGGCCTTGCCCTCCTGCGAACGGTCGAGGAGAACTAGCACCATATAATAAGGGGCGCGGGTGCGTGGGTGGTACATCCGATGTACCTCACGCACGGGGAAATTTTTCTCCTTAAGGGAGAGGGTGACGTCCTCGACCGAGATCTCGGCCGGGACGCGGCGAAGCACTACGCGGAGGAGGCGTTCCTCCTCGAGTGCGAAAGTAAAGTGGGCTAACTTCGATTCCCGAAGAAATCGAGTCAGCGCGCAATGGTCGGTGGATGTGGGGCATTTCACTTGAATGCCCGTCGGAGTATTGAGGGCGGACGTATAATGAACCTTAAGGGTTTTGAGGCGATTCGAGATTGAAGTCCACTGGGACTTGTCTTGGATCGTGACAGGGGGCGGGGGGCGTGGTTTCTTACCTGCGGAACCCGTGGTCTGCGAAGGAGCGAGAGGGACGGAGCTAGGTTCGCCCACGCGTGTATTTGAAACCGACGGTTTAACCGGGGCTGGCACCCGGGTGCCACCTATGTTCGCAACTTTACCTGCGGAACCCGAATCTGACGGACTGGCCGGACGTCGCCTATTATAGGAGACGGTTTGGAAACCGTCTTTATCGGTCTGTTGCGCTGAAGGCGCAGGAATCGCGGACGCGTCAACAGTCACGTGCGGTTCGGCGGACGCCGCTACGTCGAGCTCCATATCGGAGCCGGCCTCCAAGCTGGAGCTCGATGTGGGTGTTGCTACAACACCCCTATCCCTATCGTCAAGCGGAGAGTGCGGCGAGAGGGACTCGAACGAATTCGCGGTTTCCACGCGGGGCACGTATTGAAAGTCCTCGGAGGACCAGGAAAAGATGTCCATGAACGTGGAGTTCACGACATCCTCATCTACTCCGCGTGCGAGGAGACTGACGCGGCACCTATCCAAGAGCACTTTCGGATCCATTGCGGTAGATTGTGGGAGATGGGGGGGACGTGAACCAACCTCCCTGCCTTAAGGGCAGGGGGGGCACGCCAACCGGTTAACTACGGGTCTATCCCGGGTGCAGATCAAGAGAGCTGCTTAAAATAAATCAGAAGAAGAAAGGAATACGGGAAATACGTGAGCGAGACAGGCAAGGTAAATAAATTATGTAAATATACAGCAAGTAAATAAATAGATAACTAAATAACCAAATAATTGAAGAGGAAATAAAGATATAAAGAAATGACGACTACAGGAATAAAGAACTACGTAAATAAATATATAAACAAGTGAGAACAAATAAACAAAGAACAAATAAATATACCAAGAAATAAGCAAAGTAATAAATAAATACAAAGGAAGGATCTCACTCAATTCCTGGTAAAAGAATGCAGGTGTGTTACGCAGGTGCGTAGCTCAGGTGTGGCGCACACGTGTGTGCTACGTCAGCCGAACACTCACGAAGTAATGGCGAACGCCAACCAACTCGCGAGTATCGAAATCGAAAAGTGTAACGAGCGCGTCCGTCTCGTCACGAGCGATGTAGCGGATGCAGCGGTGCGCACAACCGTCCACCACGGCGGTTCGGATCGGACTCATTGTTTAGTGCCTCAGGCTTCTAGTTTTAGCCGTAACGAAGTTATAGGGGGTCGAAAATGGCCTGAATTGCTTCGAGAAAAGGATATAGTACGGCTTTTTGCTCGACTTGGCCATTATTATTATTCTTGGCATAAAGTCGTATACGACAGTTGATAAATAGCTTGTCAACAATAGATGCAATATAAAATTAGACGAACTATATATAACATTTTAATAACTGATATACTTCTAGAAGGTTTTTAAAACATTAACTGATATTTGTCTTTCCTTCAATATCAAATTCCTTTATTCAATTTAGGCTTTAAGAAGGCACTTAAGAACGTCAAACTACCACCGGTTCGGACAAAAAACCCACTCATCGAGAAGAACCGGCAAGAATTACGAACTGGTTTATTTTTTTAACATTAATATGTATATGATGTTTAGAATACTCTCTATAATATCCTTTCTACGTCAAAACCCGCTTGACATGGCGCTTAAACTCACAATCCAGCAAATCGGTAATATACTTTGAGACTTTGTTGTAAAACCTAATATTATTCCCAAAAAAACTGTTACTGGTTTTACTGAGTTTGAAACATGAGACCAGTTTGTCATAGTTTCTAGAAATTAGATCATGTCTCTTACGAAAGCCGGCTTTTCATGGCCTTATCCATATTATACTCCTGTTCTTATTGCATTTTTTTTATCGAAGCACGGCATAGTGACTGCACTATGCCTGATGTTAAGCATAGTACAATCCAAAAACATCGGCAACCACCGAGAGACAGATTATCCATCGTCGGTCGCCGCTGTCCTGCCGGCCATAATGACGAAAGTCACCTGGTACTGGATATGCACAGGCTGATCCTGAAACGCGACGCGCAGAAGCGAGTCACTATGACAGATGTTACTTGACACCCCTTACACCCCGGTTTCAAAAAAGCGAGTTAGCCTTGTTTAGGCAGGAGACTGTAGAATGGATCTTAGATTTGACATAACTGTAGCTTGACAAATTGACGTATAGTTCTTCGGTTGCCACTTTTAATCATCTCACGTCTTATTACATGGTTGTATTGGAATAATTATATGATTTGATCTCATTTTCCTCGTTAGAACATACGTGCGAAACTGGGCCTAATAGTTAGTATATACATAAACTAGCCTCTGTTCGCGACTTCTTCAGTGTAGAATAGTTACTTTGGGCTGACGCTTACACGCAGCGTGAGCTCTTAAGAGGAAAAAAAACGATTTTGAAACATTTTTCATTGCTGCTCCGCTCCTGTTTGTCTCAACGTAATGCTATATAGCCTATAACCTTCCTCGATAAATGGTCTATATAACACTGAAAGAATTTTTTAAATCGGACCAGTAGTTTCTGAGATTACCCCCTACAACGTTACAATCTCAAAAACTTTACTTCTTTACAATAATAGGTCTTACCTATCAATTTGTCGTTCTGTAGTACTAGCCATTTCAAATCGAAATAATTTTTGTTTGGCTAAGAATTCTAATTTTATTTTAATAACATAGAATTCTTTTTCCAAAAGTAGTCATTTGTTTATTGATTAGTGTTATATTTTCATCGCATTTCAATCTTTTTTGTCATCATGCGTACGTTTAAAATTCGAGTAATTATGGAATATGAGTACCGTCGTGGCAGCAACGCGGCACAAGCAGCACGCAACATCAACGACGTTTACGGAGCCAACACTGCAAATCAACGCACCACCTGTTAATGGTTTGCTCGCTTCCGTTCTGGGAATTTCGACCTGAAAAATGAACCTCACGGTTGTCCGAAGACTTTGGTCGACAATGACGAATTAAAAGCGATTGTGGAAGCTGATGGTACACAATGTACGGCTGAATTAGCAGCAGCTTTCGACGTTAGAGTCAAAACAATATTGGTCTATTTGCGTCAAATTGGCAAGGTAAAAAAGCTTGCCCCGCGAACTTAATGATCGCCAGCGCGAAGTACGTGTCAAGACGTGCCTTGCACTGCTCAACAGACACACAAATGAAGGAATTTTGAAGCGCATTGTTATCTGCGATAAAAATGAAATGGATTCTGTTTGATAACCGCAAGAGCTCAGCAAGTTGGTTGGATCCTGGTTCAGCACCTATACAATGCCCTAAACGAAAACTTACCCCTAGAAAAGTGATAGTCACTGTTTGGTGGTCTAGCGCCGGTGTGATTCTTCACAGCTTCTTACCAAACGGGGTGAACATTACTGCAGATGTGCACTTTGAAGAACTGAACACAACGATGGAGAAGCTGGCACATCTCCAACCAGCATTGGTCAATCGCTCGGCTCCGCTGCTCCTGCACAACAACGCGCGACCTCATACTGCACAGCAGACGGTCTCCAAGTTGCAAGAACTGGGGTTGGAAGGTCTACGTCATCCACCCTGCTCACCAGACCTTGCGCCTACAGACTACTACTTTTTCCAGAATTTGGATAACTCCTTGGCGGGAAGAAAATTCAATACCCGAGAGGCAGTACAAAATGTCTTTGAAGAATTTGTTGCCTCCCGTCCAGCTGATTTCTTTAAGAAGGGCATCAATAAGCTGCCACTGCGTTGGCAGCGATGCATTGATTGGATGCGCGATTACTTCGATAAATACAAATAAAAAATACATGAAAAAAAATCGTTTAAATTTTTCCATACAAAACGGCAATTTCATAGGTAAAGACCTGATATTAGTATAGACTGCTCTTATGAAGCAGTAGGCGAATTATAGTTAAGCGTTTGAACAATCTTAATCGATACAAACTGTCGAAAATAATTAAATAAAATTAGTCTGTTACCATAAAATTTTTATTTATATTTTATTATCCTATATGAAACGTATAAATACATTCAATTGGGGTATTATTTACTTTATCTTATAGAAGAAACACCATACTTGTTACACGAGGTTTTCAATTTCATTAGTAATTTTTATATTCACTTGAATCAAAAGATATGAAGATTTTAAACATCATTTTGTTATTTTTCCTTTTTGGAGTAAGACTTTTTTTATAATATATAATCAAATAAATAGAATAATGATACGATTTTTATTATGATACGATTGATTGATATTACATTATGATACGATTGTGTGTATAGCATTGAAAGAACATTCTATCGTAATACAAGGGAGTCGTGCAAGCCGATAGCCCCGTGATGTCATTGTCTGCCATTTTGTGAGCATCACATAAAAAACTATTCGATATATCTATACTTATTACTTACAATTTAATAATAATATATTAATAATAATTATTACTAATATTATAAGAAGTAAAGTTTGTGTCGTTGTAGGGGGTAAACTCGGGAATAACTGGTCCGATTTGAAAAACTCTTACAATGATATATAGCTCACTTATCAAGGATGGTTATAGGCTATATATCACGCTGAGACCATTAGGAAGGAAGGAAGTCGCGAGCTGAGGCTAATAAATTACAAATTGATAAAATAAAATAAAATTATGATTTAATTATTTCTCAATTGATTTTAAATAGATATTATTTATTTTAATTGCAGACGTGTACGAGCTACCCATCTGAGAAACTGGGTGAGTATGGATTGCTTAATTTCTGGTCAAGAATATTTTCGGGTTGTACTGAGAAATTATGTCATTAAACTCTGTGTTAATAAAAAAAAAAAATTACTCATATATAGATTTTGTTGCAAGTGATAATGTGATTGATACCGTGTTCAGAGAACACGTCGATGGACGTAGGTTCGAATACTAGAATTGGGCCAAAGTAAAACATCGCGATGAAACCATAGCATGGTGTTAGGGTTTTTTCTAAATTCACATGGCTAGATACCACCTTCAAGTTGTCTTTTATATCATACGAGGCAAACGAACAGGTGGGTCACCTTATGATAAGTGATCACCGCCGTCCATAGACACCAGCAACACCAGAGGAGTTGCAAGTGCGTTGTCAGCCAGTGTTTAGAGGGATGGGGGGAAAGGAGAGAAGAGGAAAGTGGAAGGGAGAGGGCAAGTGAGAGGATGGAGAAGTGGGTCTCCGGCACTCTCACTGATCGAACGAAACGCAACAATGCAACCACTGTTACTTCACGTCGGTGTTTCTGTGGGTCGGGTGGTACTATCCCGGACGAGCCGACCCATTCATGCTGAAACCAGTTATAGCTTCAACGTGGCTCTACCACCTATAAAATAATTTACAAGAAGAACGGTTTCCAAAAAGTGATGAAGTACCTATGTAGACGCAAATATGATTATTAGTAAAATTCTGTATTTTCAGATCTACCTTTTAAAATGCCAAAGATTGGTTCAGGTAACTATTATTTGTTGATGATTCTTGCATGAAGGTGACATATAGACATGTCTTACATTCTTTACAATGTGTATGTATTTATTTATTTTAATCCAGTTGTGTATTGTATTATCTTTATAATTGTTATATATTTGTACGCATGTATGTCTATATGTGTATGTAATATGTATGTATATTCAGGCTGAATGTTTAGACAGTAGCAATATTTACGGAGGATACTCTGCACTCGATTCTCGTTCTAAATTAATTAAAAAAATTGGTACTCAGTATTTGACCAAATAATCAAAATACAAGATTTATAATAAAACCTCTACTCGTCTATGTCAAAGCACAGTGACAATGACCACTGTCGGCTGAAGTGAAAGTGAACTAAGTAATAATGGATAATTTTTCGAAGTACGAACAAAACAAAAGGGTTTATTGTCCGTTTTATTATCGAAAGTTATCAATTCCGGGTCACCCTTCACAACTTTCGGCACCAGTCATTGCACCTAGGTTCGTAGCTATTTTTGAATGTCTAAGAAAAACCTTTAACTTTGGTTTTCTTTGTTGTTTATTAGTATTTGTTTTGATATTATTAATTTATATGTTAAATGTGACCATGAAATGTCGTATCCTAGAATACTGCAAGTGTTTAACCATTCACCTGGTATATCCTTGTGTGTATGTACATGGGTACTTTTACGTTGTATATGTATTTAGTACACTATGTATATTTAATTATATCTCAATGTTTAGTTAATTTTATTATTACATATTTACTTTATTCATTTTTTTCACTTCTTTTATATTTGCACAACATTTTATTCATGACTAACCTATGCCTTCTTCGTTCGCGTGGATAGTTATTTTGGGCTAACGCTAACACTCAGCGGATGCTCTCAAGAGGTAAAAAATCCCGATTTAGAAATAATCTTCATCGGTGATCCGCTCCTATTGGTTTTAGCGTGATGATATATAGCCTATAACCTTCCTCGATAAATGAGCTATATAACACTGAAAGAATTCTTCAAGTCTGACCAGTAGTTATTGTGATTACCCCCTACAACGTCACAAACTCACAAACTTTACCTCTTTATGATATTAGTATTGATAAGAAAACAGCGAGTTAGCTTTACAAACCAAAAAGTGCAAATTAATTTATTCAATATTTAATCATTTAACTTTAATTTGAATATCCAGTAGAATGTTGATCACATTTCGTGAGTTTCGATCATCCCATCTATACTAATATTATAAAGAGCTAAAGTTTGTGATGTTGTGAGTTTGTGACGTTGTAGGGGGTAAGACGAATAGGAGAGGAGCACCAATGAAGAATATTTAAAAATCGGGGGTGTTTTCCTCTTTTTTAGATTGTTTTAGTGCCATTTTCCATTAGAAAACAAGTAAAAACAAGTCTTTTGCAAAAGTGAGTTTTTGAAGTAAAAAGTTCTTTTGGAAGGTCCCTGAAATCTTGATCGGCAACCATGTTTTTTGACAAAAAATGGTGGAGATTAACACTGTGTTGGATAGAGTGTTGAAAACACCGTTTTTTTTCTCGAACTGACTACGCTATTAACCTAGCAAGGTCTTAACAGCTTCACCGAACTACTAAGGCGAGCGCTTAAGGCACTCAGCCGATTTTATTTGGGCAACTAGCTCAAGGGTACACGGCACACCTCGGCTTGGCTATATTGGTTACATGCAAACTCGCGACCTATCTTAGCTAACATAGCTAACTATTCATATATGTTTGAGTTGTTGAGACGCCACATATGCGTCTACACACTACATGATCACCCCCACACACGTGCACGCCTACACGCTTACACATGGAAGTGGAAGGGTTTTAATTTTCCCCCTTATCGTACTGAAAAAACTCTAATTTTCCGATAATAAATATATGGAGGGGTTGTTGATGCGTGTATGCTTGGTACACATATAAGTTTCAACAACTCATACATATATGAATAGTTCGCTAAGATAAGTCGCGATTTTGCATGCAACAGGCAACAGCCAAGCCGAGGTGTGCCGTGCACCTTTGAACTGGTTGACAAAATAAAATGGGCTGAGTGCCTTAAGCGCTCGCCTTAGTAGTCCGGTGAAGCTGTTAAGACCTTGCTGGGTCAATAGCGTAGCAATTTCGAATAAAAAAACTGTAAAGGACATAGGATATTTTTCAACCAATAAGATAGTACTCTTTCGGAGGAATAGGTCAATAAACTGAGGGAAACCACGTGCAAAAGCTAATGACTCTCTAGTTGTTTTGTTTTTTCAGATTCCAACAACGGGCTACCGGGTGGTGATTTAGGTAATCCAAATGTGTGATAAATTATTTTCTTAATTTTGGTATTTATAATAAATAAGTTATATAGTACTGGATAAATAAATAAATATGCTTATTGACAATTAAATTAAACTATTCCATTACGAGAAAAAAATATTTCTTAAGTTCATATGCATAAGGGCGTAAGTCAAAACAAACCATTTCCCAAATGATCTGATTACGCATCTAAGCAGTCGTTGTTTTTTGTAAAAAATAAATGCTACAAATGCCTAGGATAATTAAATACAATTGTCTGTCTGTTTGTATGAACACGCATCACTGCTAAAGTACTGTGTCTATGATAGAATCTTTCATAAATCATTATAAAGCTTTTCTTCGAGTAACATTTAGTCGTTGTTTCATTAAAATTAGTTCGGTCTATCAAATGTTGTTGTAATTTTAATGACGACGCGATTAAAACGAGAGGACAGTAAATAGTAGTCAGATTTAATACATTCTGTAGGTGGTAGAGCACCGCTGAAGCTATTACTGACTTCAGCATGAATGGGTCGGCTCGAACAGAGTAGTATCACCCGACTCACAAAAACACCCACTTGGACTAACAGTGCTTGCATTGTTGCATCACGTTCGCTCAGTGAGAGTGCCGGAGGCCCACCTCTCCTAACCTTCCTTCTCTCTCCTTCCCCTTCTCCCCCTTCTCTCCCAACACAGGCTGGCAACGCACTTGCGACTCCCCTGGTGTTGCAAGTGTCTATGGACGGTGGTGATCACTTAACATCAGATGACCCACCTGTTCTTTTGCCTTCTATGATATAAAAAAAAACTGGTTTTATTATTTACTGTTTTATACATCTGGGGGCCTAACTAAGTTGCTTATCTACAATCACTATCACAAATAGAAAACGAAAAAACGTGATCAAATCACGTGATATAGCGTTCAATTATGTCATCTCCATACATATTTCCGTTTTCTATTTGTGTTAGTGATTATAGATAAGCAATTTGGCTAGGCTCCCAGTTTCTAGGGGAGGCGGGTCGGGGGCCCCATCTTCCCATTGCACAGGTCCGGCGGACGAGAAGGAGACGGCCGGTGTGTACCCGGCTGTCTCTTTACAAGACGAAGGCCCGGCGGCGGCATTTCTGCTACTAGGCCACACCGCTGGGGCGGCAGGATGAAGTCTATAGAGATCTTGTGCCGCCCCAACCATAGCGGAAGACGTACACCGTGGGGTTTTAGTCCATGCGAGTCGGATATAACTCACCCTCTCCCCCGGAAGGGTGGGTATCCATAAGGATTTCCCCACGTAAAAAAAGGCCCCCAGATTCCACGCGGACGAAGTCGCGGGCATAGCTAGTTAAAAAAAGAAATGAGAACCTCAACAATAATGTTAATATGTGATAGCAATTTTGATGTAGTTAGTTGATTTTTAGTATTATGAACCGATTTTTGATTGAAATTGTTTATTAAAATTTCTGTATTCACAGGGTCAATTTTCAAAAAGCCAAAGGCTGGTTCAGGTAATTATTGTTTGTTGATTATATATTATAGATAATTATTTTCCATATCAATATCGAAATCTATACATAACTAGCGAGCCCGGCGGACGTTGTCCTGCCTTGAGAATAAAAAAATACTGAAATTCAACCGCAGTGCCACCTACCCTGTCCAATTGTGAATCTAAACCATTCTCGAATCCATTGAAACACGCACACAAAATTTCATCAAATTCAGTGCAGCCGTTTAGGAGGAGTTCAATGACATACACACGTACAGAAGAAAAGTATATGTAAAGATTGGTAATACATAATAGGGAGACGGTAAAGAACATATTCCGCCTCTATTTCTCAGCCGATTTTCTTCATTCTTTCCTTGAATTTGTAGCTAGCTTTAGTGCTTTAGACGAACTTTGGTGTTATTAATAAAAAAAAGCTTTACGTTTTTTTTACTATGGTCAAAGCTCTTCCAATAGACGAGCAATCGTATATTTAATCTCAAAGAACTTGATTAGTGTACTCTATTAGTGGCTATAATCAAAATTGATTAATTTAATTAATCAACTATGTTTTCTCAGATTCCATCATCGACTTACCATTTGGTGGATCGGGTAGTAAATCAGGTAATAAAATGATTACAATAAATAAAATAGTATTTATTAATAAGGGAATGCAACTGGGTTCGATGAGGAAACCAGATGATTCCATTACTGTAAGAAATCTATACATTTCCTTACCTTAGAAAGTTAAGGGTGAATGTTGGAATAAACCATTATAAAATGATCCGACCATACTTGTAAACAGATATGGGCGTAACCGATTATCTTTGTAATCAGGAGGCCTACCCAAGTTGTTTATCGACAATCACTAACGCAAATAGAAAACGAAAAAATGTATGGAGATAACATATCTGAGCGCTATATCACGCAATCATCAAGCAACTCGGGTAGGGCCACAGATTATTAATCTGATTGAAAGTAATCATGATTACATTAATCTGGATCACTTAAAATCAATATTACATTTAATCATGATTATTGTGTAATCATTTTTCGTGATTGAAGTAGTTACTAATCAAGATTATTTGATTATTTATTATCCAATATATTAGTAGTAGTTCATACCGCTACCTGTACCGTTTTGAAGGCCGGCAACGCCCTTGTGACTCCCCCAGTGTTGCTAGTGTCTATGTACGGCGGTGATCACTTACCATCGGTTGACCCGTCTGTTCGTTTGCTTCCTATAATATAAAAAAAACCGTACTCGCTTATGAATAATTTCAAACATACCTGATAGTCTAAAATTATTTGATTGTAATGATTATTAATCTTTTATAATTGAGTTAAATTTACGATGATCACAAAAGTTGAATACAAATAAAGTTGATTTACACTATAAAACTATGTCTTATTTTTTTACATTAATATTCGGATATTAATAAAAAAAGTAATTAAGACTAGAAATTAACAATCATTAATCTCTTGTATAATTACTTTTTTGATTAATTAAATTAATCTGTAATCTTGATTGAAGATTACAAGATGTAATCATAACCTTTAATCATTAATCTGATTACAGTTTGTCCCACACTGTTTGTAAACAGTGGCGTATAGTAATAAGTTGGTAGATACACCCGACGAGTACCAACGAATTTTTTTAAATTAGCATACATTAACTAATATCAATTGGTAATACTATATTGGTATCGGCTGATAATGAAGAAAAACATCGTGAGGCAATCTGAAGTTGAGAAATGTTTTTATAGTATTATGTTTGAGGGAAAACATAGAACTGTGGACTTCTCAGTGTTTGAAACGTCGTGGCCTGACGTGGTGATTAAGCCGATACCTTCCTATGGCATATGACCCTATAATGGGTCTACAGGTTGATAATTATGACTAATATCTCATTATTATTTTACAGAATTTGATGAAATAAAGAAGAAGATAGAAATACTGTGTACTTTATTTAAACTTGGCAACAAATTTCTGTAGCCGTCTCTATTTTTATTATTTATCTTATAAGAATTCTTGAATATATGTATTAATGCTTTTACACTGCTATTGTAAAAAAAATCTGTTATTGCCTTTTATTTCTCCATTTAATTATATCGATGAAGGAAAAATGCTGCGTTTCGTTTATCACTTAATATAACCACCTAGTTTCTGTATCACATAAAAAGCTGTCTTTTAAAGCCAACGTTATATGAATCTAAATAAATACTGTTAAAACAATGGTCGTATTTTTTTCCCTTTCGTTATAGTTAGGGATGGAATTAAAGAAAAAGGGGATGGGGAGATGAGATGGAAGGGGGGAGAGGAGGGGAGACGGGCCTCCAGTGCTCTCACTGACCAAACGAAACGCAACAATACAAGCACTGTAATTTCATATCGGTTTTCTGTGGGTCGGGTGGTACTACCCCGAGCGAGCCGACCCATTCGTGTTGAAACCAATAATAGTTTCAGCGTGGCTCTGCTACCTAAAGATTTCTAAAAGATTTTGAAATATATTTTACTACTCATTCCTGGTCTCCTGCAACATTTTTTTTTACATAAATGTAATCTACACATGTTAAATTTAAATTCTTGTTATGTATTTATGTTTATAAGATATTAATATATTTCCCATAGTTTCTTCGTAGAAAACAGATTCTTATAAGAATAAATTGGGTGATATGCAATATTCTAGTATAACTAAAGAGGCTGACTGACTGTCCTACAGAATGATAGCATTTCTTAAGTTGTATTGTTTATAACATAAAATTAATTAAATCTAAAAGATATACTTTACGGAACTGAAAAATAATAATTATATGTTATTTATACAAAGTAGTAACCTTTCATTTTATAGAAATATGTAATTGTACCTTGTAAACAATTAATATAGTACTACTCCACCTAAAAACTACGTAAGAGAAACTTTATTTCCTTCTTCTTTTTCTTGTTTTGGCTCCGCAGAAGCATTTGCCAGGTTCACAGTTTTGTTTCAATAGGGATTACAACATATTTTACACGATAAGTCTCATGTGATTATTTTAATGTTCCAACAAGTTGGTGGCTCCCTTGTTAGAATTTTCCAGGGAGTTTTTATGGCATTTCACGGTCCGTGGTATTATTTTCCAGTAATTTCACTTATGCACAAAAACTCAAGTGTATTACGTAAAACATCACCAATTTTACAAAATGTTGAGTGAAATAACACAAGATTTTGAATAAAATATAAAATCTACTACAAGACAGACCAAAATCCCGCCAAAAACTCTAACTCTATCACCTAATAACATAGTTAGAATAAAATACAGACTAAGGATGTTAAAAAATCCATTAAATTAATTACGCATTTAAATCGATTTTCACAAACAACGCCATCAATGGGACGGATGAAAGAAACTCGAAGTAAGTTCATTATTATTTACAAGTTAAAAGTGAGATAATGTAGTCGTTGGAGAACATTAAAAATTTATTCTAACCATAAAACACCTAAAAGCAGCTAGCGAAAGTATTTTATAACGGAGAAGAATACTACCACAGCAATATGTATGTACCTGTTCTGTTCATACCTCATTTTGCTTTTATTTTTTTAAAGGAGTTACTAAAAACTTTATTTATTGAAGTTAAACCTCTTTTGGTGCGTTAGGGAAAAATGATGAGAGTAAATTTTTACGATGCGCGCGCACACCCTCACGAAAAACCGACACCCTGAAGTTAGCTATAGTCAACATTTTGTTTCTTTGTATTTTTTCTATTGTAAGTCTTAGTGTAAAATTTTTTGAAAAGATTTTTAATCTGTTACGCCAAAGTAGTATAACTTCTAACGCGTGTACATAAATATACACACACTTTTTTTTTGTAGCCTGATAAATTGTTAATATGAATCTTTAGATTTATTATTTGATTATGAAAAGCATGTACATTTTTAAATAATAGAAAAAATCGTTTTCTTTTTGCAAAAATTGATTATTTATTTTTATTCAAATCGATTCAAATGTATAAATAAAATATGGATAAATGTGGATTTTGTCTCTAATTATCATAAACTTCTTTCTATGAAGTAAATCAGTTTAAAGTAATATGTCTATCTCATAGTTTTCAATAAAGAAATCATTGTCTTCAGTTGGAATTAATATTTAATTATAACAAAAGAAAAGAAAACCAAAAATATTTTTTACATTTTTTGTTATTGTCGGCTATGAAACAAAACAAATATTTCGCTCAAAATACTTGCCACTGAGTTGCTGCATCGATTTGCTGAATGATAGAGAAATAAAACGCAATGAATACGTGCAATGATATATAATATAAAGCATTAACAAAACGTTTTCACAAAAATACATAACAAATATCTGGTAATAAGAAATAAATAGCCAATTATTTTAATTTTGAAGCCGTTGAAATTAGAAAAGCGTGGCGCGATGAGATTGAGGGGCGCCTATCCACCTCTTTTAGATGGATTAAGAATATCAGGAAGTCTGCCTAATCCCCCAAGTCCTGTAAAATTATTTGAATATTTTATTAAATTTCAAATAATGCTATTAACAGTCCAAGATGTTCTTTTCGTTGTAGTTTTAACGAGCTTCAAGCTGATGTTATTAAAGTGATGACTCAATTGTAACGCTCTTCAACGTTGAGTTAGTCGACAAATCTTATAACGTCCTGAACTCTAGTTCAAACATTGTTGAGAAACAGTGATAGTGAAATATGTTATAAAGCTAATAATTAGCATATAGTTTGCATTAAAAATCTGATCATAACACAGCAGCGAAATAAATAAAATATATAATATTTTTTACATGAAGTCATCACTTTAGAAGCGTTAGTGTTACTAAATAGTTGCGATATCCACCACAAGGGGCCTTAAATAAAGAAACTTAACCAACAATATACAGTGGACCCCCGGTAAACCGTCAAACGTTTTGGAAGGCAGTGTCGAACTATCGAATTTATTAGATTATAGAGTACTAACTAAGACCCCCTACATTCCCGATTTTTTTTACAAAACCTTACCTTATAATCCGACAAATTACAGATCCAATGATAACATTTTATTATGGATTACCGGAGGTCCACTGTCTCCTTTTTAATAAATCACTATGCTATTGTTATGACTTTGAAAAAAAATATAGTTCATCCGTACACTAGAGATGTCTCTGAACCATTCTAGAAATGTCTGTCAATATTCTGACAAACACAATATATATAAAAAGTAGAGAAGTCATTGACGCGTGGGAATAGTCCGGTGAAGCTGTAAAGACCTTGCCAGGTCAATAGCGTAGTCAGTTCGAAAAAAAAAAAATTGACGCGTGGGAAAAAGTAAAAGCACTCATGCAAAACTTATTGTAAGCGAACAATAGTGTTTTAAATATATAACATGTTTGGAATTTCTCGAATTATGATAGATTTACAGACATTTCGACCCAAAGTTTTCTAAGATACTAGCGGGCCCGACGGATGTTGTCCTGCATTGATGTTAAAAAATAAATAAACCTCATTGCCACCTACCAGTTCCAATTGTGAATCTAAACCGATCATGAAATCGCCTGAACACTAACAAAATGATTCATTAAAATCTGTCCAGCAGTTTAGGAATTCAGTCACATACACACGGACAAAAGAATTAAATATATATATATATTTAAATATATATATATTTAAATACAGATTTCGTAGATTTAGTAGGTGGTAGAGGCACGCTGAAGCTATTATTGGTTTCATCATGAATGGGTCGGCTCGTCCGGAGTAGCACCACCCTCTCACAGAAAACCGACGTGAAGTAACAATTGTTGCATTTCGTTCGGTCAGTGAGAGAGTCGGAGACCTGTCTCCCCTCCCCATCCTCTCCTCTCTCCTCAAATCGCTCCCCTTTCTCACCATTCCCCCAAACACAGGCTCACAATGCACTTGCGACTTCTCTGGGGTTGTTAGTATCTATGGACAGCGGTGATCGCTTAACAACAGATGACCCGCATGTTCGTTTGCCTCGTATATGATATTAAAAAAAAAATGCATTACCTGATTCAACGCCATTCATTAATGTGGCAAGAGGACCTGTGAAAACAAAGCAAATATAGTATTATATACCTATACATTAATTTTGGAAACACATGGAATGTGTTCGCCTTACTTAAACCGACAATTTATTGTAGTCAAAGTGAGACGCTTGCGATATTTGTAAATAAAATAAACTGATTTTACCCACTTGGTCTTAGCGTGATGATATATAGCCCGTAGCCTTCCTCAATAAATGACTTATCTAACACAGAGATAATTTTTCAAACCGGACCAGTAGTTCTTGAGATTAGCTGAAGCTGAACTTCATAATGTTACTAACTGTGCCCGCGACTTTATCAGCGTGGAATTTTTTGTAAAAAAACAGTTATTAATAAAATCATCTGAATGTACTAAGTTCATTTATTTATGTATTTTTCGCACGTAGGTACTTATAATTAACTAGCCTCTGCGCGCGACTTCGTTGGCGTGGAATAAATACACTAACACCAACACTAACACGGAGCAGTTCTCAAAAGGAAAAAAACATCCCGAGTTTGAATCACTTTTTATCTGTGCTCCGCTCCTATTGATCTTAGCGTGATGATTTATAGCCTATATCCATTCTCGATGAATGTGCGAGACGGCTCCGTCGTCACCGCGTTAGAGGTCGTCCGCGAGCACCGCTGCTCCGTCCTACGCGACGATGCGCAAGTCAAGCGCGCCTTCGTCCGCTCCGCCTCTTGCGTCGAGCCGACGATCCACAAAAGGCCCTTCTCAGGACCAACCAGACCGCCACCCGACGACTCCTAGCCAGCCTACGGATCTCGTCGCCTCTTCTACACAGACCACCGCTTTGCCCATTGGACTCCGCACCTCCGTGCCTGCACCTCGCACGCCGACTCCGGATGCGTGGCAGTCGCTGTCCGGCGGGGCGTCCGCTGCGACTGAAGCATACGAGAGAGATATTCTCATTCTCGCCCACCTAATTTTAGCTGGGGCTCTGTCGCAGGGGATGCTTCGTCGGATGGCGCTGGCCTGCGCGTCCAAGAAGCCGCAGCAGAGGGGAAAACGCCTTCTGCAACCGACGCGGCCGCGCTCGCAAGCGCAGCCCGCGGCAAGCTCGCGCCGCCCGCGTATTCCGACGCGCCGAACAGCCCACTCGGTCGAGCGCTGCGCCGCAAGTGCAGCGAACCCGAAGCTGGGCCCGTGTCCGATCGCGCGCCTTCATCGCCTGCCTCCCCAGAAGCACCGCCGAAGACGAAGAAAGCCTGCATTACGCCTCTCGCGCAGACCCCACAGCCTCGTGAGAAATCCGATTCCCCAGCGGCGCCGGTGCGCGCACCCGCACCCGCCCCCGCTCCGCCGCGAAAGGTTGCCCGCAAACAGCCTTTGTACGCGTCGATCGCAGCGCCACCCGCGCGCGATCCGCTCGCGAAACCGGTTACGCGCCCGCGGAACCCTAATCCGCAGCCCCCGCGCGACAGTGCTGCCGCCGCGCAATAATCAGAATCGCCTATCTCACCCGACGCGAAAGGCCCGCGCTTCCCGCCTATCGTGGTTGAGTCCACCCACGACTGGATCAAGGTACTCCCACAGCTGGCGGAACAGTTGGGGCGCGGCCCTAACGTCCGCGCCTATGGAAACAGTGTGCGTTTCATTCCCGAGGACATAGAGGAGCACCACATCACTATGAAGTTTATTGAAGAGCTCGAGGGGGCGAGCTGGTTTACGTACACCCGCCCCCTCGCAGCAAGGCCTGAAGGTAGCAATCCGCGGCCTACCAAGGGGAATCAACCCCACGGACATCATCGGAGCACTCCGTCGCGAGGGCTTCGTGGCCGAATATGTCCGGGAAATCAATGGCCGGCGCGGTAGACCCGGGTGCATCTACCACGCCGTGCTGAGGAGGACGCCCGGGTTAATTCCCGCTATTTACAACACCACGACCCTAATGTGCATGCCTGCCATTAGAATCGAAGCCTGGAGGGAAGAACGGCAGCTGTCATAGTGTTTTCGTTGTCAACAGTTCCGGCACTCCTCTCTACAATGCCATCGCCAGATTGCCTGTGTCCGGTGCGAGGGACCTCACTCCGCCCGGCAATGTGACCGCCCTAGAGAAGTGCCGGCGATCTGTGCTAACTGCGGGGGCGCACACTCCGCGAATAATAGACGAAGCTGCCCCGTCTTCAAGCGGGAGCTAAGGAACCGCCGAGCCGGGACCGTTCCCAGAACATCTGGACCCGGAAGACCCAGGCCGGTGGCCGAGAGAACTATAGAAGGTGCGGGGGCGTCTTTGATGCCCCCCGCCAATGATCCCGAAACCCGGTTCTGGGAACTGGTAGGAGAGTTAGTCGCCCAGCAAGAGGCCCGAGAGGAAGCACTCAAGACTGCCTCTCCGCACGAAGCTCATAAAATTAAGAGAGAATACCGACAAAAGATGGAAGCCCAAGTAAAGGGAATCCAGGAAGAAGCCACTAGACAGGGATTCCATAAGGAGTTACGAACGCTCCTGGATAAATTAGCTGGCGCTCCCGACACGCTAAGCAAGATGCTCGGCAATCAATAACGAGCGAGAGAGCGAGACAACATGGATCGGGACAGAACGAGACAACAAGACGTCTGAGAAAACCATAGGGGCGAGCCGTTTAAAGACGGCTCCACCCCCGCAGATAAGACACTCCCGTCGTTACGGGAGGACAGCGAAGTCTCAGCCAGAGGCCATACCCTGATGCTGACCCCCCGCACGCCCCGATCAACAGAGGGTGGGCGAGATGAAGTCCCGACGATGAATGTGCTATATAACATTGAAAGAATTATTCAAATCGGACCAGTAGTTTTTGAGATTACCCCCTACAACGTCACAACATCACAACGTCATAAACTCACAAACTTTACCTCTTTATAATATTAGTATAGATATTGTAATGACTTTTGTTAGACCGACCGGATTTTACTGAAACAAAAACTAATCGTTACTCAAAGATAGACTTTATACTAATATTATAAAGAGCTAAAGTTAGTAGCGTTGTGAGTTTGTGAGGTTTGGTAAACTCGAGTACTGTAGTTCTTGTACTGTAAGCTCGTAGGAACTGTAGACCTGTAGGTCCGATTTGAAAATGAAAATAAAAACTGGTAATAAATAAAATTTACCTGTACCACCATTTGGCAACAATGCACCTGAAAGAAGAGAAAAAAAGACATTAATGTAATACACTCCTTTTTTGTTTATTTTATATTTGAAACTAATCTTTTAGATTATTACTGCCAAGTAGATTATAATGATATAAGTGCCTTGCAATAATTTCAATATTGTAACAAGGTAGCCTCGTTGTAAGAATTTGCCAGGGAGTTTTTGTGGCATTTGAGAGTTCATGCCCCTTGATATTAAATTCCATCCACTTTATTTATGCATAATAATCGAACAATATTATGTAAAAAAACAAGGAGATTACAAAATATAGAGTGATGATATAACCATTATCGATGAATAACATTGAAAGAATTATTCAAATCGGACCAGTAGTTCCTGAGATTACCTCCACAACATCACAACATCACAAGGTCACAAACTCACAAACTATATCTCTTTATAATATTAGTATAGATTTCTAGAGAAAAGTTGTAGATATTGATAATGCCTACAAAAAAGTCGACGACAGCATATGTCTAACTTCAAGGTTAATTTTGATTATCACGGCGGGACAACGTCCGCCCGTGCCGGATAGTCTAGAAGTACTAATATTATAAAGAGGTAAAGTTTGTGAGTTTGTGACATTGTAGGGGGTAATCTCAGGAACTACTGATCCGATTTGAAAATTTCCTTCAGTGTTATATAGCTCATTTATAACGTTATAAGCTACAGTTATATCATCATGCTAAGACCAATAGGAGTGGAGCACTAATGAAGAATGTTTCAAGTTCGGGGTTTTTTTTTCTCTTGAGAGCTTCCACTGTGTTAGCGTTAGCCCAAAATAACTATTCCACCCGGACAAAGTCGCGGGCAGAGGTTAGTAGTACATATCCAAAATCTGTAAGGACTATTGAGAGATTATGCAATCGATACTCACTCAAAAGTTGTCCCGGATAGCTTAAACACATCTGCAAAGAAAAATAATTTGTATTAAATTCCCTCTAAAATAATTCACCGAACTACCTATCTATACTAATATATAAAGCTGAAGAGTTTGTTTGTTTGTTTGGTTGAACGCGATAATCTCAAGAACTACCGGTCCGAGTTTTAGATAGCTTATTTATCGAGGATGGCTATAGGCTAGATCTAGATATCATCACGATAAAACCAATAGGAGCTGAGCACTAATGAAGAATGTCTTAAAATCGGGCTATTTTGGAAGCTTCCACTGCGTGTTAATGTCAGTATTATATGCGTTGCCATGGTAACGCGATAACATTCTATCGCAAACATTTCCAAACTTTATTTTGTGTTGCAATTCAAAAAGTTTAGTAGTAATAATAATCGTCCAATAAGACAGGCGCAGGAATTAATCCATACTGCCAATTCTGTTGTCAATATAGGTAGTTCTTATGTATTCTTTAGCCAGCTTTCTTCTATGTTCAAGTTAATGTAGAAGTATAAGCGTCAAATCTTCTATATATTATTTCGTAAATTTTTATCTTATTAATTTTCAAGATCACAAAATTCATGCTCCATGATATTATTTTTCATTAATTTCACTTATGCACAAAAAACGAACCAAATTACATAAAACGCCGCCAATTTAACATAATACATAGTTAAGTAACACAAGATTATGAATAAAATATAAAATCCACTGCATGACAGACTGAAATTCCGCCAAAAACTCCTCAAAAAGTTTATTGTACGTTAGTTTTACTCCCAATTTTTGATTTGTGATATATTACGTATTATAAAAATAAAGTATGTGTATGTAATATTAAAATAAATAGTTTTTGGCGGTGAATATCTGTGGTGCTAAAAATATCAACATTTCTTTTATTTTGTCGATATGTCTGTTTGTTTATTTGTTCCGAGTAATCTCCAAAA
>JACEII010000058.1:1013893-1027733 GCA_014332785.1 Antheraea mylitta | reverse complement strand
GACGGGCTTTTTCGCCATATACATGGTGGTTGCGACCCAGTCGGGCTGTAAAACCCTACCACCCCGCTCTCGCCATTGCCTCGTTCGTTGATCAGCAGGGTGCACCACGTGCAGGTGAGGTTGGCTTGGGTGTCTCAAGTCTTAAGATGTTATTCGACACCCCTTACACCCCAAAATTACACATATTACACCCCAGGTATTTATGAAAAAAAAAAATGTAGGTGTCTAGAAATAAGTAATAAAATACATCTTAATCATTTTTAGAAATGACTGTCTGTCTATTTGTTTGAACACGCATCACCGCTAAAGTTATACGTTGGCGATAAAACTTCATCTTGGTTTCGTTAAAATCGGTTCACTCTATCAAAAGTTACTGTAATTTTAATGACAACGCGACTTAAGTACGAGACAAAAGTAGATAAGTAAATGGACTTAATCTATTTTGATGATTTTATTAGTTACGCGGACGGACTCTCGGTCACTACTAGTGTATACTTACATTATAAATGCACGTGGGATCTTCTACTTGGAGAGTTAAACATAAAAACTATCTTAATTAACTTTTATTCGATCCGAATACAATAAAGGTCACTTGTGCACCCGTACGCCTGCTAATTACAAGAAAGACAATCATATCATTTTACTCTTTCTATCATTACTTTCCGTTTCCCAAATGCATACGTCAGTTTGGTTGTTTCTTTGTGGAATTTTCACGTCCGAAATATCCAAATGATCGTCATGATCATATGCTGTCAGAGATAATAAAGGGCATACATATAATTTTCAAGGGATAAGTCAAGAGATCTATATTTACTAAAATGTAGATGCGTTAGTATAACATACGTGTACTCGAAATAACAACCTTATAACACCGGTTTTATTAGCTATTCCAGTATTTGCTGTACCCCATGCAAAATATTATTTACCTAGCCCCTTTGTTTGTAGGGGGCCACGTGGCACCAACAGGTTACCGATCCCCTCGATAAAATAACGGCAGCGAACGATCAGTACCAGCCTGTCTCTCCAAACAGAGCGTGTTCACGCCCACGCCCGCGTAACCACAGATCACGCCGCCGTGGTCTGGGGGTAAATTTCACTCACGCACACCAGATTAAGCCCCCATTGGGCGCGGGTCAAGCCTAGGTCCGTTCTCTTCGCGTGGAACCCTTGAGTGCGCTGCTCACGCGATACAGTGACATAAAATCTTACATCACTGCGACAACATTACACATATCACCTCCACACACGTGCATGCATACACGCTTACATATGAAAGTGGAAGGGTTTTGTTTCTTTCCCTTATCGAATTATAATTGTTTAGAAAATTATCCGATATTAAATATATATATAAGAGTTGTTGAGGTATATATGCTTGGTACACATATATATGTCCCAACAACTCATATATGTATGAATAGTAAGCTAAGGACAGCTCAGATAAGTCGTGAATTGCACGTATCAGGCAACAGCCCAAGCCAAGGTGTGCCGTGCCACTAGAGCTAGTTGTGAAACAAAATCGGCTGAGTGCCCTAAGCGATCGCCTTAGTAGTCCGGTGAGCTGTTAAGATCTTGCTAGGTCAATTGCGTAGTCAATTCGAGAAAAAATACTAACAGGTAGCGACCTCTTTGAACTTGACGTTTGGAGTGACCCACAAATTACTAACAGGATTTTGCATACAGAGATGGGCGTAATTGATTTCTTTTCTAAAATGATTGAAAGTAATCACTATTACACCATCTGGATTATATTAAATCAAGATTACATTTAATCATGATTGTTATGTAATCATTAATCGTGATTATAGTGATCAGTAATCAGGATTATATGATTATTTGTATTCAATATTTTAGTTTTTTTTATGTAACATAGGAGGTAAACGAACACACGGGTCACCTGATGTTAAGTGATCACCGTCGTCCATAGACACTTGCAAAACCAGGAGGAGTCACAAGTGCGTTGCCACCCTGTGTTTGGGAGAAGGCGTAAGAAGGAGGAAAGAACGGAGGAGTGAGAAGAGAGGAGGTGGGTCTCCGGCACTCTCATTGTCTAAACGAAACGCAACAGTGCAAGCATTCATGTAGCCGACCCATTCATGCTGAAACCAATAGTTTCAGCGTGACTCTACCACCTACAGTAGTAGTAGTTTATATTGCTATACGTACTGTACCGCTACCGTACTCGCTTATGAATAATTTCAAACATACCTGAAAGTCTAAAATTCATTAATTGTGATGATTAATCTTTTATAATTGGGATAAATTTAAAGTGATGATAAAGTTTGAATACAAATAATGTTGATTTACACTATACAACTATGTCTTATTTCTACATTAGTATTCTGAAATTAATCAAAAAAGTAATCAAGATTATTATTAAACTTTAATAATCATTAAAGTCTTGTATGATTACTTTTTTGATTACATAAGTTAATCTATGATCGTGATTGAAGATTACAAAATGTAATCATAAGTTTTAATTATTAATCTGATTACAATTTGCCCAAAACTGATTGCATATCACTGACCTCTGTAAAATTGAGGCTGATGGCTTATTACGAGAGAGATAGAAAACACAATCTAATAAAAAGCAAGATCAATAAAACAATGGCGACCCGCTAATCTCAGAGGTAACAATCATAAACGTGTAAACATAGCAAGCGTTATACTAAACGGCAATTTATTATTTTATTTAATTAATTATTTATTTAAAAAAAAACTTACTCCGAACAGGCAAAGTAACAAAGCTACGGTCAATATCTTCATCTTGATTCAAATGTATATTAAAGTTACTACTATCAACTGTTAATTCCTGTAACAAGTAGATAGTGTTTGGTTCTTCGAAAGATTGTTAGTAATATATTGTCCCAAATATATAGTATTTATACCTCATAGGATAATTAAATGTAAATAGAACTTGTATGTCATTAAAATAATTTCAATTAATTAGGTTAATCAAACAGTTTCATTGCCGTAATTAAAATTAGTTTTAACATGTTTCGCCTACTACTTTATATGCGTAATGTATGTATATATATATATATGTATATATATTAGGGTGGCCCAAAAAACTGACTATTTTTTTTTTGAGTCTCGGGTGAAAATATGTTAGTTTTTGATGTTTTAAGAGCCCTCTCCAAAAGACAGCTCAAAAAAAAATTTAAGAGGCAACTCCAAATTTTTTAAAATTTCCAAAATCAACAAAAATCGATTTTTTTTTCTTTTTAATTATTTTTCTTATTATTTTACTTTTTTCTACAAGAAAAATGATAAAGATCCTGAAAATCTCAAGTCGAAATTTTAATATTTAAATGTTTGGAGAGGGCTCTTAAAACATCAAAAACAAACATATTTTCACCCGAGACTCAAAAAAAAAAATAGTCGTTTTTTTTGGGCCACCCTAATATATATACAATAGGCTAACTTTTAATTCATATGGAAAAAAAATGAATGGAAATGTTAAGGATATATTAATAGATATTCCTAACGAGTTTTTGGCGGGATCTTAGTCTGTCATGTAGTGGATTTTATATTTTATTCACAACCTTGTGTTATTTGACTCTATATTTTGTAAATTTGGTGGTGTTTTACGTAATATAGTTAGTTTATTGTGCATAAATGAACTGAATGGAAAATAATACCACGGTGCATGAAATTCTGAGATGCCACAAAGACTCCCTGGAAGGTTCTAACAAGGGACCCACCATCTTGTTAGAATATTGACTCACACGACGCTTGTAATATTATTGACTACGCGACAATGACAGTAATAATCTGAAAGATTGATTGCCAAAAATAAAATCCTACTTCTATATAATACTAGCGTTTCGAAAATTCTGTCCACGTGGTATCTAGTACAAAAACAGACACATATAAAATCATCTACTTTTACGTCTTGATTGTCAGTTGTCTATGAACTAACTGAACAAAATCAGTGGGATGTGCGGGGTAATTCTCGCGACAAGTGAATTCTTCTATGCCGGAAATCGAAACAATTGACGCATGCTTGAGTAATAGTGTCAAAACAGGAATTTTTGGTGGCATTTTAGTCTGTCATGTAGTGGATTTTATTCATAGTCTTGTGTTATTGGACTCTATATTTTGTAAATTTGGAGGAGTTTTACATAATCTAGTTAGTTTAATGTGCATAATTGAAGTGAATAGAAAATAATACCACGGAGCATGAAATTCTGAGATGCTACAAAAACTTCCTAGCAGGTTCTAACAAGGGATCCACAATATTGTTAGAGTATTGACTCACACGACGCAATATTGAAGTGATCGCACGACGCTTGTAATATTATCGACTACGTGACGATGGCAGTAATAATCTGAAAGATTAATTGCCAAAAATAAGTTAAAAAAAAGTGTTATAACAATGTTCGACGTAACTTGAAACGACATAAGTCGAAACGACGGAAGTCGAAACGACGTGAGTCGAGGACTGCCTATACAAGTATAGAAAATGAAGCAATGGTCATACTGTAAAGGATGGATTTGGTATCACTTCTTCGTTGGTACACATCCGTGCGGAGTCGGGACGGAGAACTAGTCTTGAATATTTTTAAGGACATATTTCTAGAAAGTTCTATATTGCATATTGTATTTATCGCTTTTTCCATTACTTTTGATAAATAATTAATTGAAATTATTCTAGTTCTAGTGTCGTTTATGACCACTTTTAGAACTATAAAACGAATGAAATTATGGCTATTTTATTACCAAAAATATAGGTTTCTCGATACTGTTGTATAAATTATATAAATTCTTATTGTTTTTTTTTAATTATGTAATTAAGTAGGTCTATATACGAAGAATCTTTATATACATATAATTCTTCTGTCCGTGTGTATGTGACTGAACTCCTCCTAAAGGATTTGATTTGTTGAAATGTTGTGTGTTCAGGTGAATTCAAGAACGGTTTGGAATCACAATTAGACACGGCAGGTGGTGCTGTGGTTGAATTTTAGGGATTTTTGAAGTGATAACTTTTTTAGGCGCATTGAGCAGTAAGTATTTTTCACAGGTGATAAATATAATTTCGCGCCATGACATGCTATGTAAGGATGACCGGCTGTATTACGCTTGCGCGGCTTGCGTCAGTATAGCGACCTTTGTATATGTAATATTGTTATCTTACAGCTCGTCATACCTTTTATTGAGTGATAGACTTATATTGCTACGAGAGCCAATAGACATAAAAACCACACTAATGTTAATAATTTCAATACAGAATATAATTAAGCATAGGCTTATAACTTTGGTAATAAATAAAATTTACTTCTTATATTTAAATGAAGTTAGTCTAATGACTTAAAAGTTTTATTACTGCGTTGTGTGTAAAACTTCGTTTAGGTAGGGAGAATATATTGTTCACTGGCTTCCTGCATTGGGAGCTGAAAGCGGAGTGCACAATGAGCCTGAGGCCAAGAGCCGAGAGAGCCGAGAGCAGGCGATGGAGGCAGGACCTGGCGGACGCGCGATTAAGCCATTATACAATTGACGCCGTCTGCCCGGTCCTGCCGGAGTTGCTCAAGAGGGAATGAGACATCCTGTCTATTCTACTGGTGCAGGTACTCACCTGTCATAGTTGTTTCGGATGGTACCTGCACCAGATCGCTCGTAGGGAGCCGACCGCCGCATGCCACAACTGCGGTGTTGAGGAGGATACCGTGTAGTACACTCTGTCCGACTGTTCTGCATGGCAAGGACAACGCCGAATTCTGGTTGCGGCGATAGGGGGAAATGGGGATTTGAGCGAGCAGGTGGCGTCGCGTTGGCCACCTTTTGCGATGAGTTCACATTTCGCAGAAGCAGGCGGGGAGAAGGGCTCGCAAGGAATACCCTCTAAGTGGCCCGCTCCCCCAATGGAAGGTCGGTAGGGCGAGGTGTCAATTTGACCGCCTTCTCCCACCACTATAGCCGGACCTGCTTACAGGCATTGCTCATGTCCGGCTGACGAGAGAAGGTAGCTAGTGTATACCCAGTCGGCATGGTGTTAGCCATACTCGATCCCATGCCGCCCCAACGAAAGCGGTGGCCGACACATCGCAGGGTTTTAGTACGTGCGAGTCAGACATAACCCATTCTCTCCCCCGGGAGGGTGGGCATCCATAATTAATTTTCCCTCGTTAATAAAAAAAGGGGGAATATATTGTCAATTGTGTTACAGTAATTATAGAATTCTAATAGTAACTTTGATATACATCTGAATCAAGAAACAAAGATTTCGAACAGAACTTTATTACTTTGTCAGTTCAGAGTAAGATTTTTTTTATTTTTCTTTTTAAATAAATGTCCAGATTAAATAATTAATTCCTGGATAGTATAAGGTTTTTTTTTCGAAACTATACGTTATTGGCTTGATGTGCTTTCACAGCTTCATCGGACTGATGGGCGAGCGCTTATGGCTCCGGCAACATGTACAAGGGTACAAAGTGGCCATATCTCGCTGTGGGCTATTACTATGGATGCAACAATTCAGATCTCACTAAGCTAATCGTATAGTATATCATAAGCTAAGTCTGGAATTGGTCTGGAAAAACAAATTTTAGGAATCATCGGACGCTATAAAACATAATTCAAATATTTCATGGTTATGTCAAATTGTTTTTCTTCATTGAAAATTTAGACTTTTCGACTTAGTACCTAATTATTAAGAAATATTATACATTTACTTAAATAGAAAAAACTTTAACATGTTTGTCTAATCTAAAACTCTATACTAATATTATAAAGTTGAATATCATCACGCTAAGAACAATAGGAGCGAAGTACCAATGACAAATGTTTCAACATCATTTTTTCCCTTTGAGAGCTACCGCTGCGTGTTAGTAAACACGTAAAATAACTATTCTACTCGAACGAAGTCGCGGGCAGAAGCTAGTCTTATATATTTTAAGAGTATATTTCTAGAGAATAATTTAGTACGAGAACTTTTAGTATAAATTAAGTACGTGCTATAATTTATAATTAAACAGGTTTTTAAGAACGTCGTACTTTCATTAGTTTTCATAATGCATTGTAATTATGCTAGTTCTAGATTCGTTTATAAACACTTCTAAAATTATAAAATAAATAATATTATGCCTATTTTCTTATCTAAATACAGGTTTCTCAATATTGTTGTATTAATTAGGAGGACATATAGGTATATTTTTTTAATTATGTATTTAGGTTTATGTACAAACAATAATAATATAACGTTATAAGTATTTTTTTATCTGTGTATATGTATCAACGTATTTCACACCCTTTTTAGAATAAAGGCGATTCGTGAAGATATTGTTAGATTAAAATGCAGCACGACAAAATGACGACATTATTAGGTAAGTAAAATACAATGCAAAAGGAATAATATTCTTCAAGAGATTTACAAATCGTCGGAAACTGGCCTGCAACTCTCCGGCAGCTGGATATAAAGTGACTGACAATGATTATAGCAATCCAGGCGGACATATTTACCAGTTAAGGATTGTAAAAAAAACTAACCCTATTTATCTAATTTGAATTTTAAAAGAGTCACTTGTAAAGTTGTAAATTCTTCAAATTTCACTTGTAAGTACAAGTTGCAGGTGCCTTAAATTACAGATATCTAAATATATAAAATCCAGTGTCATGATGTTTGTCTGCGATGAACTACTAAACTACTCAACTGGTTTTCATGGATAGCATTTATATATGATTTGATCCAGTTTGAGAGGTGGGTTAATTTATATAGCGACTAGCCTCTGCCCGCGACTTTGTTCGCGTGGAATAGAAACCCCGATTTTTAAACATTCTTTATTGGTGCTCCACTCCTATTGGTTATAGCGTGATGATATGTGGCCTATAACCATCCTCGATACATGAGCTATTTAACATTGAAAGAATTTTCAAATCGAACCAGTAGTTCCTGAGATTACCTCCTACAACGCCGCCATGATAATTTTTAAATAAAAAATATTGTCATTGTTATTAATTGTACGTTTCGTTAGTTTCGAACAGGAGGCGCTATAAATGAGTTTGTTGACAGAAAACTGTAGGTCAGACTACTGTAGTTGATACATAGATGACGGCACGTCTTAATTTTAAATTTATCCATATTAACTAAGCCACAGCAACGTGTCAAAATTTAAATCAATTCAAAAATGTTATATTACGGACAAAAGGCCATATGGTTAGAATACACACAACTTAGAAACCAGTGTTAGAACTTACATCACTAAGAATATGAAATAATTATTGTTATAATGCCACAGTGTATGTACGAGTGCCCAATGTCCCAGGATGGGGCTGTCTCACCTATCTGCTATCACCTACCCACCTCCGGTGCCGCTCAAGACACGAGATACTAGCACCACAATATTAAAGATACATAAATGAGAATTATTATTACTAACTAACTACTATATAGATTTCAATGAGATATAAATAGGAATTGATTTTATTGATTTATTATTTGCATAACGTTAGTTTGATGATTATCATAATTTTTGTGTATCTTACAGAATTGTTAATTAATAGTAATTGCTTTTGACCTATATAGGGCTAGATGTCGCTACTCTACACACATAATTGTATGTCTAAACATATTTCAGATACATGAATAACAACGATTTTATAAAGAATTGATGTACGTAAATAATATTAATTTGTTCGTTAATTATTATCTTTGTGTTACTTAAAACATGTAGCAGAATTATAAGTAAATGGTAATTGCTTTGAGTTATATAGTTCGTCTTATAAATTATATAGTTCGGCCTATAAAAGGTAAGATGTCGGTGTTATCTACGCATTCCTTTGTGAAAAGTACTGTAAGCCATAACTCTGGCCAAATAAAGAGTGAAAGTAACTACGAAGTATTTATTGGCATCCTGACTGCATCGACTATGTATTATACACCTGCTAACATATGTAACAATGAATGTATGAATTACAATATATAATATGGGACCTCGCGAATCATTAAAAACGAAATTCGGTATCTTAACTCTACCCTCCCAATACCTTCTTGATAATTTAATGTATGTCCGTAAAAATTTTGAAAAACTGAATTTAGTAAAAGACCGGCATAATGTAAATACTAGAAACTGTGATAAACTGGTCGTCCCATGTTTCAGACTTAGTAAAACCAGTAATAGTTTCTTAGGTAACAACAGTGTTAGGTTTTACAATAAAGTCCCAAAACATGTTATCGATTTGCCGGACTGCAAATTTAAGCGCCACGTCAAGCGGGTGTTAGTGTCAAAAGGATATTATAGAGTGGATCATTATGTGGACGATAGTGCTGTCTGGAATTGACTCCTCTCTGTGCATCCACTATAAGCTGTATGATGTATTGGAAATGTATATAAAAAAAATGTACCTGATCGAGTTTCTTGCCGGTTCTTCTCGATGGCTGGGTTGTTTTCCGAACCGGTGGTAGATTTTGACGTTCATAGGCGCCTTATTAGGGCCTAAACTGTATAAAGAATTTTTGCTTTGATTTTGATTTTGACTATGTAAAGACTTACAAGAATGTCGTATGTTAAGTAGTTAGTATAACCTATAGATAAGTATAAACTGCATTTATTTTTTTCTCGAACTGACTACGCTATTGACCTAGCAAGGTCTTAACAGCTTCACCGGACTACTAAGGCGAGCGCTTAAGGCACTCAACCGATTTTATTTTTGGCAACTAGCTCAAGGGTGCACGGCACACCTCGGCTTGGCTGTTGCCTGTTGCATGCAAAATCACGACCTAACTTAGCTAACCTAGCTAACTATTCATATAAGTATGTGATGTTGAAACGTGTATGTGTACCAAGCATACACGCCACAACAACTCCTGCATATATTTATTATCAGAAAATCTAAAAATTATAGTAATAAATACAGTTTGAATAATCTAATTACATGAATTATTGTAATTCCATAAGTGTTCTATTTACATTTAATTACCGTACACCATATAAATACTTTATATTGTAGGCAACATATTATTAACAGTATTCCGAAGAAGCAAGAAGCACTGTCTATTTGTTAAAAGAGTTATTAAATTCCAATAGTTTCTCTGATATCCAACTGAATTAAGAAACATGAAGATTTTGGTCATAACTTTCTTACTTTGTCTGATCGGAGTAAGTTTCCTTTTTTTTATATTACAGGAAGCAGATGAACAAGCGGGACACCTGATGGTAAGTGATTACTGCTGTCCATAGACACTAGCGACATCACTGGAGTCGCAAGTGCGTTGCCAGCCTGTGGTTGGGGTGTGGGAGGAGCGGGAGAGGAGGGAAGGGGAAGGGGGCCTCTGGTACTCTCACTTACCGAACGAAACGCAACAATGCAAACACTATTACTTCACGTCGGTTTTCTGTGAGAGAGTAGTACCACACCGGGCGAGCTGACCCATTCACGCTGAAACCAGTAATAGCTTCAGCTTAGCTATCATCTTTCATTTAAAAGTAATTAAATTAAATAATCAATACCTGGATGATTTAACGCTCACTATATCAGCACACTTATATTGTTACATTTCGGGATCAGCTTATTTTTGGATTATAGTGTACTTACTATCAGGCACAGTGTTGACAAAGACGCTATGTAATATTTTGCACAGGGCATAGCAAATGCTGGAATAGCTGAAGTTGACACTGTATGGATGTTCGACTTTTTGTACCAGGTGAATGTTTAGACAGCAGCAATATTTATGGAAGACACATTGCACTAGTGTCTCGTTCTAAATCAGTAAAAAAATATAGATGCTAACATTTGACCTCATTATTTAGAAACACAAATATTTTACTCAATCGTCTATAATTTTTTTCTAACTTTAAACAAAAAAAAAAGTTTTATTGTCTGTTTTATTGTCGAATCGGTCATCCAACCTAGGTTTATTTATTATCCATACTTTTGAGATTATTAGAACAAACTTTCCCTAAGGTTCTCTTTGGTGTCTATTAGTATTTGTTGTGATATTATTATTTTATGTATTAAATGTGACCATGAAGTGTTATATCCTAGAATATTGCAAACCATTCACCTGGTATGTATTTATTCATATCTATATACTAGCTATTGTTCACTCTCATTAATGTAAATTTTACATATCGCTTGGAAACAGAGCATTAAAATGTAGAACTTACTTTCTTCCTGTAAATTTTTTTCGTCCATCTATCTCATGCCTCATTACAGCCGGCGCACGGTGGTGCAATTTGCTTTAAGTGAAAGATGCACGGCAGACCAGCCAAGCTCAATAAGGTGGCGCTCATGACTTCATTCAAAATGATTCAATAATTTAAATAAACATTGTGCTCAGTTTTTAAGGTGTTTGGCATCTCAGTAATTGCATCTATTATGTATTCCGTACTGTAATACGCATGAAATGTATAGTTGGATATCTTGTATACTATTGATTTCCCATTTTATTTCCATTTCCCAATTGGTATGATTAAAAACGCGATTTTAATAACCTAAATCGAATCATTTTCCCATAATTTTCAGTTAATGCCTACAATCCGAAAAAAGTTTCACTTGTATCGTGGTTTCATAAGACCACTCATTATTTTATCAGACGGAAGATACACTTCGTCCTTTTTTATACTTTTGACAACAAGAATGTAAAATTTCACGACGATCAGTTGGGTAGTTAAGGCGTGAAAGCGAAACAAACAACCAAACTTACATTTTTATTTATGACTAGCTGTGCCCTCGACTTCGTCCACGTGGAACTTAATGCAAAAAACAGTCATTTAGATATTATACTGGCTGTTCCTGCAGCTCCGCACGTGTTTTTTTTTTAATTGTATATATTAAAGAATTATAAAATTGTGAAACTATGTAAAATTATAGAAATGCTCTTTAAAAATAATTGTAAGTACGAAACGGACGCCATTAACAGTAACATGTAATGTATATATGCATTAGACATATAAATACTAACAGCGTACCTAATGAGGCTTACCATTAGTAACATATTTGGAATTTTAACCTACCATATAACTACCTTCGTGATCACTTACACTGTATAAGGAACTAATAAAACAATAACTTAAAATATATATTATAAATATTTACATTTACATTACATTTAATATACATTATCATTATAATTACGATTTTGAGACTATACAAAAAATAAACGCTTTTCTGTTCCGCTAGAAATTTTGCTATGGATCTCTTTACGTAATACGTTTATGGTCTAAGATCTTATTAGGAAGACCTCGTCTATCTTCCAAGTTACTAATGAATGTAATGTCGAATTGAAAAACGGATAGGCAGACAGGTATTTCTAAAAGTGATTAAATCGTATTTTGTTAAGTACTTATATATATATATACGTATATACGTATATATTTATATATACGTATAAAATTTTAACAATTTTATTCACAATTATCTAAAAATATATACCCTAGATTTACAATCTTATGATATACATATATAGATAGAAGATACAACATAGATATTAGTTAGAATATTCACAACAGTTAGTGAATTATTTTGTATGGAATTTAATATATATCATGTTTCCTTGCAGATGAGTTTAAGCCATCCGTCACAAAGTTCGGGTGAGTATCGATTGATTCATCTTTTCTTTTTTTTTATGTCACAAAGGAGGCAAATGAACATGCGGGTCACCTGTTGTTAAGCGATCACCGCCGTCCATAGACACTAGCAACCCCAGAGGAGTCGTAAATGAGTTGCCAGCCTGTGTTTGAGGGATTGGAGAGAAAGGGGGAGGAGAAGGAAGAGGAGAGGGGCAGGAAGGGGAGATGGGTCTCCGGCGCTCTCACTGACCGAACGAAACGCAACAATCTAAACACTGTTACTTCACGTCGGTTTTCTGTGAGAGGGTGGTGCTACCTCGGACGAGCAGACCCATTCAGACTGAAACCAATAATAGCTTCAGTGTGGCTCTACCACTACTCATCTTTTAGTGTTCTTCATTATTTTTGTATTTGTTTTTTATTTTTTCCATATTTCTAATAGAGACACAGTGTCGTCACTATGCCGTATCGTCGTAAATATTTTTTTCATTAAATGAACACAGAACGTATTGTTCAGCCCGCACTTGGGGATACAGCAGAAGACATGTATAAAATTTTCCTAGACTGTGTATTTCGTGAAATTGATAATTTTCCGGTTATCATAGTTTTTTGGCCCGATATATATAATAAAACCTTAAAGCAAACATGTAGCATCACCATTTTTATTTATTCGAAATGTTATATTCCATGACACACACACATAACGACATGATACTTTGGCAGAATGGTAAAATAGTGACAGGGAACATGATCTTGACTCAGATTCCTAGATGGCGTTGCTAATAAAATCAAAGAGTATTGTAAAAATAAAAAAAGGGAAAATACCTTGAGAAATCATTATTTACAATCGCTTTGCGCTAGGGATGTTAAAAAATAATCGATTTTTAATTAAATCGATTTTTATTTTATTATAATCGATTCTTTATTGTCGACGTTTATAGTCATATTAATAGATTTTTTGAAAATCGATGATATAAATTACGCATTTTAATCGATTTTCATAAACATCTATGCGACAGATGAAAAAAACTCAAAATAAGTTCATTATTATTTACAATTGAAGAGTGAGCATAGTGAGATAATATGTTTGTAAAAATTTAAAATGTTTTCTAGCCGCAAAACACCTAAAAGCGGCTGGCGAAAATATTTTATAACGAAAAAGAATAATAATACCACAGTAACATACATGTCCTGTTCGATAGAATGAAAGATGTTGTAGTGAAACTACAAATTTAAAAAGAACATAGAATAAAAACATCCCACTGCCTTACAAGTAACATGAGTTACTATATCTTATAATGATTGTTGTGGTTCTTATGACAGCCAAATAC